>JACEIK010000107.1:526582-539136 GCA_018107945.1 Datura stramonium | reverse complement strand
ATAATTAGTTTATATTAAACATAAATAAAAAATTATAAATTAATTTAAATTTTAATTATTTTAAAAATAAAAATATCACACGAATTCACTTTTCACAGAGTTAACACTTTAAGAATATTTTGATCTAATCATATACCAAACACATCAATAATTTTCTTTTTCAATTTCCAACACTTTTAAGCACTTGTTGTTTTTCAGGTAAATCAAAAGTTTGGTTGGACAAACGGCTCCTTAATTTACACAAGTAAACTGGGCAGGTTGTCAGGTTTGGAAACCCTAGCGATTTGCAGAGAGAAGGGAAGGATGGCGAAGTCTCTCAATGAAGAGCTGCTTCTGTAAGACCATATTTTCTGTCTTGTTTTAATACGTACTCTACGTACTGGGTGTGAGTAATAATTTGTTTGAAAACTGTTTGTAATAGATTATCAAAGCCAATAAGAGAATCACTCTCCAAGGCACCCTATACTCCGCCACAGGGTTCCAATGTCTCCATCAAATCCATGCTACTGTCTCTTCTTTCCGACTCCCAACTCGAGATAACGGATTTTAGCTTATGCTGTGCTGCATTGGCGTCTGCCTCTGAATCCACCTACAATCAACTCTTTTGGGTTCCCAATTCGCTATCTCTTGCTGCCGCCTCTGCCTTCAAAGACCTATCTAAATCTTATGCTGCCATGCCTGCTGGGAATCATGACTTGATCAAATTTGGCAAGCTGGATATCGATTTTAAGTCTCTCCCAATTGACAAAATCTTGGCCATACACTTAATCCCTCAACTCTTGCCTTTGCTAAAAGACACGATTAAACAGAGTGCCATTGATAAATCAATTGATGGTCATGAGATATCAGCTGCAAGCGCTAGGGTTCCTGTAGCATATGCCATTCTTGCTGCGTATCAGTTTAGATGGTTCATTTCTCAGGTATGTATATCCTTAATTGCTACTTGAAGATTTATTTGTATGATTATTTTCTTCAGTTGGTGGTTTGAATTCTATTGAGATGAAATATAACCTTCTATATTTATTGTTTGTAGGTGGATTATCCTTACCTTGGAAAAGTGTGCTCTTTGGTGATTCCATGTGCCCTAACAGCTCTTGATCACTGGTCCTCTGAAGTAAAGGTGCATTTTTCTTTGTATGATTGCTGGTCCTAGAAATTTGTTGCTGTTTCAATCAGATATCTCACCTACTTGTTGATCGGTGCTTCAAACTTTGCTGATAGCCCTATATAACTTTAAAATTGTTAAACCCTCTAAATAGCGTAAAACTGTTGATTCTTGCAGTCTGTTACTTCTGTGAAAGAGTTGGATGATTAGATATTCTAATTGGAGATTTCGCTTTTCCTAAATCACCGTGTTTCCCTTGAGATATATTGTGATAAAAATACATTGTGAGCTGTTTGAAGGGATGGACTCTTTAAATCGAGTATTAGCTGGCTAGTACTTAAACTTTTATGTGCCTCTAAGATTTGGCTTATTTCTGACCTCTATAGTAACTGATGACAGCAAAAAGAACTTTAAAATGAATCAGGTATTCAGTTCTTTTCTAAAGCTTGTCTGTGGATACTCTATTAGAGACTTCTGATTGCAATAATGTTGGTAGCACCTCTCTCCGTTTGTCTTTCCTTCTTAGTCATTTTCTTGGTAAGTATCATTCCAGCTTAGTCGTTTGGAGCATGATGTAATCTATCTTCAAGCTTAAAATGACATTTCAAATTGTTCAAGCAAGTAGTACTTGTCTGCTACACATTTGCATCTTACTTTGTTGATTAAACATTGTCTCTTATTTCAGGGACAGGGCATGGTTAGCTTAATACATCTGGCAAAAAATGTCAATGCTGCTGAGATTGGTTGGTATGAAGATGTAATTCTTGATGCTTGCTGCCAAAATATTGCTTCTGATGATGAGATATGGGAGCGTGTGGTTCAAATGTCTGTACTTATGGTGACCTTCACCCAGAAAAGTAATCCTCGAAGCATATGGTAGAGCATCCTCTATATGTTATATATTGAAACTTGGATAATTTTTTCTAACACGTACGCATAATTTAAAATGCTAATCTACTCATAATTTGCTCGGGAAATGGTATCAGTGAAATGCTAAAACAGGATTCTTGTTTTACTGTTGATGCACACAGAAGCATATTCATATATGTGTTTTTCAATATGTACTTCGTGGTCTAATGCTTAACAGTAATCCTTCAAAAGAATGATGTCTGGATGGTAATGCTGAAAGAGCTGTCCTATAAAATTATTGTGCCCCCAATAAACAGTTGGATACTCTCAATGTTTTGGCTTGCACAAGTATTAAGTGAAAGTTTGATTATTTTCTCTTTTTTATTTTTTGGGACAGGATTACCTCTGTGTTACTCGTTGAAGTTAACTCTAGGGAACAGTCTATCATCGTCAAATTTACAAGTCCTCTGAACATTAGCATTTCCAATGTTTATGCTTCAAGTATGTACTTACCCATCAAAAATATTGTAACACAGGTATGAAAAATTGTTGAATGAGATGTTGAGTCACTTGGAAAGGCAACCAAGAAACAAGGAGCGACGTATTGCATGGCTACAGCACATTGAGCCACTGTTCAATGGTCTTGGTCTTATACTGCTAGCTCATTTCAGGCGACTTTTTCCCCTCTTCTTCCAGTGGATGCATGCAGATGATGACAAAACTGTTTTACTGGTAAGAGGTGATGGAATTCTTTTGAGCTGGTCAGCCTTGCTACCTTTTTCTGAAGTCTTACAGTAAACCACTCCTGGACAATTTTGCTGAATTCCTTTTTCCTCTAGTTGCAGTTTCTGTAGCCTGATTAAGTACTATAATTTAGTGACATCAACAGACTTCTTGTTATACTATATAACAGTTAAGCTTCTTTTGCATTTAAAAACTTTTTTATATGAGATGTGTTTAAAGATCACCTCTAGCAGCACATTTGATACTTCATTTTTATTTCAGGTTCTTGAACGGATCAAAACAGTTGTAAAGTTGACATGGATAAGGAATTCGCCACACATTGAAAGGTAATTACAAAGGAAAGCTAGGATGCACCCTGAATTTTACTTATATCTGCTGTGAATATGAAGAATGGAGTATGCCAAAAGTTTTAAGTACATCCAATGGTGTATTTCTTTTCATTCCAAATTCCAGTTTTGCATCTAAAATGAGTACCCCTTTTTTTAACAATTAAACCATCTTAACTGATGATTGTTTATCATCCCGAGCGTTAAACTGGCACCTGCCTACATGATCTTGTCTTGTTTGTTTAAATTGTATCTGTCGGTATGATGCAGGTTGGTGGATGAATTTGTTAGTCTATACAAGGAAGCAGCACTGAAAATTGCACGTGAAGAAATCAGAAAACTTGTTCTTCAGACTATAATTTTGATCCAACAGTAAATATCTTGCTCTGTGATCCTGTCCATGCTATTACTTCTGTTTTCTCTTCTGCATGTAATATGAGTTTGTTTGGTTTTCTTTTAGTCTCTCTCTGACTATTGAGTTCTTCACTTTCTTAATTCTTTCCCCTTCTCTGTCAAGATCCAAGGGCTCACAGTTCAAAGCCGCTTGGGAAAAACACAAGGATGATCCTGACTTGACAATTTTCCATCATGCCTTTAGTGAACAACAGCCTGCAATGGTAAAGCTATCCCTCTGTACTATCATGAGAAAAATGAGCAAAATGTCGGTCAAACATTCAAGATGATTTTTGTTGCACCACGTGGTAGCATTAGCTGTCAAAACACTATGGTTTTTGTTGCACTTATTCTATGTGGTATCATTAGCTGTCTTAGGCAATTTTTTGTTGCAAAATAGGCCTGTGCATATATAATAGAAGTGTTAGTCTATACAAGGACGCAACTGAAAATTGCACTTGAAGAAATCAGAAAACTTGTTCTTCAGATTATAGTTTTGATCCAACAGGAATGGTCATGCTCTGTTACCCTCTGCATGCTATTACCTCTGTTTTCTCTTCCTGCATGTGATATGAGTTTTTTTTGGTTTTATTGTAGTTTCTCTCTGGTTACTGAGTTCTTCACTTTCTTAATGTCTTTTCCCCTCACTGTCAAGGTCGAAGGGCTCTCAGTTCAAAGCCGCTTGGAACAAGCACAAGGATGATCCTGACTTGACAAGTTTCCATCATTCCTTTAGTGAACAACAGCCTGCAGTGGTAAAGCTATCCCTCTGTACTATTATGAAAAAGAAAGCAAAATGTCAGTCAAACACTCAAGATGATTTTTGTTGCACTTGTGCTAGGTGGTATCGTCAGCTGTCTTAGCCAATTTTTTGCTGCAAAATGAGCCTGTGCTTATATAATATTTTGCCAATGATGCCATGTTCTATTAAATCAAAGTTCATGTTCTATGTGATGGCCGGTTTTTAACTACTCCCTCAATCCTAATTTGTGAAAAGTCATTTAGATAGCATAGAGTTTAAAATGTTGTCTTGATCACATATTATTTAGTATCAATAATTAAAAAGGTTAGTTTGATGGAGAAGAGGTGAAACTCAAATAATTTGAATTTTTGAAACCTATGAAAGATGTTTAAAATGATGTTATTAATGAGATAGTGCCAAATATTTTGAAACATTCAAAATGGAAAGCAAGTCATATAAATTAGGGAAAGCGTGTAATACTTGTGGCTTCTTGATGCAATCGTGTGATATAGAAGACGGGAATTTTTGTATTCTGTTTGTAAATGGTTAGTAGCTTGCTGAATTTGAATACATGCTTTTGCCTTTTTGAGTTGCTGAGGAGACCTTTTGGAAAAGTATACATGTAGGTGTTGCATCAGTTTGATACTCTTAAATAACTTGTCACTACTTCCTCGTTTTAGTACTTCATTTGTACAGAGTGGAGAGAACTGGAGATTTTGTTTTTCACTTGCACAAATGGACGGAAATTTGACTTTACATACTTGTTATTGATATGCTTTACTTGAGATGATCGTCTATCGGAAACAGTCTCTTTGCCTTCACAAGGTAGGGGGTAAGGCTCTGTATCCCCAGGTCCCACTTGTGAGTTTACACTAGGTTTGTCGTTGTTGCATAAATGGGCAGAAACATTGATCTATTTGGGATACTAATTGCCATTTCTATGCATTTACAGGACGCTCAACTTGTTATGCTTTTCAACGATTCATCAGACGAAGGGATCGAGAGTGATCGGCTTGGCATCCATGTAAATAGTTAGTTGTCCATAGGCATACTTTCAAGCTTAAGATTTGTAGTCACAGTTTAGTATTTCATAGAGTCCGGCCACAACGACCGAATTGATTATCTTCATGCATAAGGATACTAGATTACATAGTAGAAAAGATTAAAAAATCATCACAAATCTCTCTTATTTCTTTTCTATTGCAATTTCTGGATGTATTTATTTTAATATGTTTTGCTCTTTTCTCCTTGTCATATGGATGCGTTTTTGCATAATTGAAATACATATCCCCATAATCAAATTCTTGGAGACATTAAAACAAATTATTCTTAAGCCAAGGATGTCTTGGAAACAGCCTTCCACCACACATACTATTCTTGATGTGCTTGCAATCATTAGTAGACTAATTTGGAGTGTAAGCAAGAATTTCCCTCTAGTCAATGAATTATTAATATCAAGACTTCTCCATTACTAGTCAATGAATTATTAATATCAAGACTTCTCCATTACTAATCAATCATCTATCCAGAACAAGACTACGGCATAATTTGTCGATTCTGAAATTGAATTTTTACTATTCTCGACATTAGTTCTATAGGAGTGAAGTTATACAGTACATTATGTTGTGAAATATAAATTTATATTCTGCGAAAAGTTATTTGTTATTTCGATGTAAGAGGTATTTTCAGCTATTTTACCTTAAAGTGTTGAAGAACAGAAATTATCACAAATTTAAAGGACAAAAATTAAACATTACCTGAAAATAGGGGTATTCGTGCGAGTGGGACCAGCCCATTTGAAGGACAAATCGTGCAATTTTACGGTCCAACAGTGGTAAAATAATATGGACATGGGCTTAGGCCTGTATCATAAAAGACCCAACAATATGTTTCATTTGAGGCCCAACAATAAGTCCCGCCAGTGAGCCGAAATAAAAAGTTGAAAACACAAACTCCCTCCAATAATTTGATGACACTGAAGTCTAATCCTTGCTCGAGAAGCTTTGTAAAATTTCAACCGAACTCTTCCTTCTCCCTTTCAAATTTCTAGGGTTCTTTTATAAATCTTCACAATTTTTTGAACTGTTCTTTTTTCTCTTTTTCGTGTTAGTTACTTGCTCCTTCCATTTAAATTTCTGGTTGAAAATATCTGTAGAAGATTCAGTAAGGAGAGGAAGTTAGAATGACTGAAGGCAACCAAGATATGCTATACGATGGCCACTCCAAGATTTTCGTTGGTGTTCGTTTTGTTCTTGTTGGATTCGACCCAATTAGAAAGGGGCAGGTACCCCATGTTTGGTTTTCCTCAAAATTTGCATTTTTTTCAAGTTATTGTTGACCTATGCGAGTTTCGCTAAGCATTATCAGTCTCAAGTCTGGATAAATGATGAGGATTGCAGTAGAAATGACGGTCAGCATAAAAATAGCAAACTGGATGCAGAGGATTTGTACTGTCAAACCCTAACTAGCTTGGGTTTGAGGCTTAGTTGATTGATTTCACTGCAAATTCCAATTCAATTCTGCTTGCCCATGTGAACTTAGAAAAGTACAGCCAGTCTAGCCTAGATAAAAGATGAAGTGAATCAATTTTTTGAATAGTAAAATGGATATTGAGATTTCATTTGTTGATGTAACTAGCTGGTGATTAATTTGCATTTTCAAGTTTAAGTGGTATGTTGTTGTATTGTTATTTGATAATTCTTCTCTTTGTGATGGTTGTTATCATTGTTCTACTTTAAAAGTTGGCCTTTTTTTTTTCCCTTCTCTAGATTCGTTCCATGATTTTGGAGGGTGGTGGAGTTGATGGAAATAGATATGGACCAGATTGCACCCATCTGATTGTTGATAGTATTATCTACGTGAGTATGACCATGTAGTCATGTTTGAATAATATTTTCCTTATTTGGTTTTCAGGTTTTTGCACTTCTTGCTGCTTCATTACTTATCCTATTTTTTGTACCCAACTCAAACAGCATTTCTCATTAGTAGAACTAGGGATGTAACATGATGTTTTCTGGAAACAGGATGACCCCGTATGTGTTGCTGCACGGCGGGATGGGAAAATAGTTGTTACCAGCTTGTGGGTTGTGCACAGTTTTGATGTTGGAATGCCTGTTGATCACCATTCTGTGAGTTCCTCTGAAAAATTCTGTCTTTTATCTGTTTGAAAATACAGTCTGCTAGCGCACAGTGATGCTCAGTTGAATGCCTCTTTTTCTAGCTGTGGTTGCTTAAACAATAATGGCTACAAAGAATGTCTTTATTAACACGCAACATTATGATACAATGGATGAACATTTCTCTTCAGAAGGATTTTACTTTTAAAGATCTTTTATATTATGTGTTTATGAGTCCATTTGATAAATGCTATTCAGTTTTAAAGGCTTTTGCTCTGCAATATTGCTATTAGATGGTCAATTATGCAGTAAATTCAGGAGCCAGTATTTCTTTTATATCTCATATTAAGCTTAGGGAGTTCCATAGAAATTTTAGGCTGAATAGCCATGATGGATTTTTTGTGGTCATATGAATCTATCTGTTGTTTTGTATATGTTCCCTTGCTCCCTTAAAAATTCTATGTCAACTTGTCATAGGCCTTTAAGCAGAACAGATTTCCCCTTAAATCAGAACTCATGAGATTCACCATTTCTCTTACAGGTCATGTACAGACCTCCAAGGGATTTGAATGGAATCCGAGGTGCTAAATCATTGATTGTCTGCTTAACTGGGTATCAGCGGCAAGATCGAGATGATATTATGGTTCGTAGAATATAGCACTCTTGTCTATTAATTCTTTTACTTTTAAGAGAAATTTAATATTTTTTGATAAGGAGAATCTAAACAGTTGCTTGTCACGTGTTTGGTTCTTTCTTTCTAGACAATGGTGGGACTGATGGGTGCACAATTTTCAAAGCCGTTGGTGGCAAACAAAGTCACTCATCTTATATGCTACAAATTTGAGGGTAAATATCCCCTTTTCACTAGTTGCAACATATTGCTGGTTGTACTATATCACTCCTTGTTTCTTGTTTTGCTTTATTAAATGCTTAATCCTAGAGGGTGTGAATGGGGGTTTCGGGTGTTTTTGCACAAACATTCTTTCTGTTGATGAGTTGTTATGATGTATTGCTTCTGGCTTATTTTTCTCTCTCCCATATTCTCTCTTGCCTTAGTTTATAATTGAATATACCTTTAAAAATTATGTTACCTAGAGGCTAGAAGGCTTGACCTGGGGAGAAATGTCGCTTATGTAGTTATGTGTGTGTATCTGACATGGGTAGTTCAAAGCAAACTGAAGGTCAGGGTACCATAGCATGTAATCTAGGAATATCGTCTGCATTTGCAAATTGAGCATTGCTGTTTCCTTATTCGTATTTAAGAAAGAAAAAAAGGAACTCCCTAAAGTAGTACAAATATACAGCTTTATATCATATTGCTGTGATTTAGGAACAATATAGATTCATTATAAATGTGAAACTACTACTTCCTATTTAACAATTTGAGAGATTAGTGACAAGGAAATTAAATATTCCCCCTGTCCCAATTCACATGACACTTTTCCTTTTCAGAACCTCCCAAAATCCTTGACCCCATTTCATTTTACGCAACTTTTACAACTTTCAAAATTTAAGATATTTTCTTTATCATATAACTTTTCTACCACTACTTCTATTTTCCTTCTTTGCTAATATAATAAATAAGTTGAATTATATATTAGATATCCTATCAATTCAAATACCATCTCATGATATAGGACGAAGCAAGTAAAAGGAAAAAGAGGACTGCGCTACAATAGTGTGAGCTAACTTTTGATTAGATTCTCTTTCTTTTCTTTGACGGTTTACTATGTGAATATGTCATATGTTCAGGCATTGAGACTTAATGAATGGGCCTTGCTCACATATTTTTCATTAAGACAGACTGTCAATTTACCATGGCCTTTTGATAAATCAGTCTGTCATACTACTTATATTCTCTTTTCTCATTGAACAATGATAAGGAATACCTCAATTTCCATTATTTCCCCCTTTCTTACCATGTCTATTTTAGTATGTATTTACAACTGTGTATCAATCCTAATTGAGCTTATTACATTTAACAGGGGAGAAGTATGAGCTTGCCAAGAAAATGAAGACGATTAAGCTTGTTAATCACCGGTGGTTGGAGGATTGGTATGCCCAAACTTTATTTTCTCAGAAATTCCTACTTTTAAGCTGCTAAAATGCATATTGTCATTTTATGATTTCTTATGCAGTTTAAGGTCTTGGGAAATCCTTTTGGAAGCAGAGTATGATAAGAGGTGTGTCATTGCCATTTCCCACCTTTTAATGTGAAGTAGCTCATTGTTTCCACTGTATTTTGTTTTGTGCTGGTAGTAAATGGTTATAGTGCTCCTACTAGGTTGCCTTTATATTGCAGAATTTGAAACATAGGAAGGTGTGTATTGCGGTATTATGAAATCCTGTTTTAGAATCTGATAGTGTTCGTGTGTATTGAAGTTGTCATATGAGAAACATTTTCAAGCGACCCAGTCAAGAAACAAAAGATGTGCAGAACTTCACACTTACATGTTGTCCTAACTATGAATTACACAAAATGCACATTTCTATGTGCTTAGGTTATATCTAATTAGAACTCACTAGAGGTTTCTGAGCACCTGCTCAGCCCTCTTTGGATCTGTAAATTTAATGCCTATTTCACTCATTTTATTTTATCCAGAGTTGTGGTAGCTTCTGTCCTATACAAAAGTTCAAACTCAAAAGTCAATGCATTGGTGTAGACAACATCTTTCAAAGTAAAGCAATAAGTGTTTATGCTCACTTGCTAATAAGTGAGAGCTAATTTCATTTAGCTCAGGCATAATATGTTTATACTTCACTCCTCAATGGAGCTTTCTTTCCAAACAAATTAACAACAAACAATAGTGTGCTCATGTATGCACTTCTTTTTCTGGCTTTAAGTGGGTATGAGTTGGAGATGATGGAAGCTGAAGCCAAAGACTCTGAAGAAGAAAATGAAGGCATTGCTGCAAATGGGTCTGGAGAGACAATAGCTGTTATGGGTCCTGAACATCCAAAAAGTCCTAATCAATTCCTTGTGAAGCAGGAAGCCTCTACAAACGTGCCAGACTTAAGCACATTTAGAGGTTTGTCAGGTCTTGGGAACTCAAAAGAGCTGTCGTTATCTGCTTCAAAGCAGTCAAAATCTGACCAGGTTCTAGCCTTTGAAGAATCTCCCAATAGGCATGCTGAGATGCTTAATTCCAACTTCTGTAGAATAAAGGAAGAGCCACCATCTAGCATGCAACAAAAAGGAAGTGGTTTGGTTTTAGTTTCAAATAGTGCCGGGAAGTCTCCTCATTCTCGTTCGTCCAGAGAAATCCCAAGGAAATTCAGTTCTCCAATGACCTCTGAACAAATGAAGAGTTATGCAGGAAGTCCTGCCACTATTGAAGCAGGTATAGAGTTTGATCGCTTTAACCTGTCCTCTCAAAGAGGACAAGAAAAAAGTGAGTTAGGTGTAAAAACTCCAAAGAATTTGTTGTTTTCCGGGAAGGGTCAAAGCTGTAGACTTCCTGAGGAAAGTAAGATGGGCACTTCAGACAGTAGCTTCAAGTCACCAAGGACTGGTAATAATCCAGAAAGCATACCAGATGGTTATTTGACGGCAAATCGTTCTGAAGAGTTAGTAAACACGTCAAAGTTACATATTCTAAGCCACGAAGGCAGTCATCTATTGTCTAGGAACACTGCCCCTCACTTGGACAAGGGTGTAACTTTGGATACCATGCAGCATCATGATTCAACCATTTCCAATCCCGCGACACTAAGTACTAGGCGAGGGCGTGATGAAGATGCACCTCAAAGTGGAACTTGTAGGATTATGGGGTCACAAGGGACTAGTCATGCTACTGTTGATGTTAGTGGGCCATTGGATCAACGGCATGATGATCCATCTCCAGCTAATGAAAGAAGAGATACCCTGAAGTCTAATGTGCTGGCTGAGTTCGATAAAGCTGGAGATAATTCCATGTCAGGGTCTAAGCCATTGAAGAAAATATCGCTTTCCAAGAAGACACTAGGATCTAGACAAAGTCTCAGTAAGGGGGAGGGTGGAAATCAGAAAGGTTCTTTATTCATTAACAAGACTGTTCTGAAGAATGATTCAGCTGCTTCCAGTAGCGGAGGGAGAGAGGAGACAGAGCACCAAAATATCTTAAGCTCTACAAAGGGTGAGGTTCTCCCTGCAGATAATGCAGATTCGAGCAAAGAGATCGAGAGAAATAATATTTTGAATTCTGAAAAAGAAGCTGAAAAGACAAATGAATCCCTAAATGATGATACTGAGGCTCCAGAAGACCAAGAAGATGAGGAGTTAAATGTTCGAAGAGAGAAGTCTACTGATACTGAAGCACAACATTCAGGGCTTCGATCAATGGAGAAGAAATTAAATGTGAACAAGGTGGTAAGTACAAATGACACGAAGGATACTGCAAAGAGATCAAGTACTGAAAACAACAAATCTGAAACTCAAAAGACTATTTCTGGCAAGGAGACCAAGATAAATGAATCAACCTCTGCGGGGAAAGCTTCAGTGGATAAAGTTTCCAAAAGTCCAAAATATCTGAAGAACAGCAAGAAAACTAATCTAGCTACTAAAAGAGCTGCTGTTTCTGTAGAAGGTGCAGAAAGGAAGAAGTGCAGAACTGATAGAAACAAGGTAGAAGCAAAGAAAGGAAATGAGTCTCCATCTGAAACTGATAAAGCCAAAGTAGTTTCAACTGAGCATCAATTAAAGAGCTCCATGAATGTGGAGAAGGAGAATATACCTGTTATTGGACGCCAGAACACAAGTCATAATGAACATGAGGCTGACAGAAGTTCTTATGATAAAAAGTCTCGCTCGTTGCAGGTTACAAAAGTACAAAATGAACCTAGGTGGTTTATAGTTAGTGGGCATCGGCTACAAAGGAAGGAGTTTCAGCAGGTTATCAAGCGATTGAAAGGAAAAGTGTGCAGAGATTCTCATCAGTGGTCATATCAGGCAACCCATTTCATTGTTCCTGCTCCAGTGCGAAGAACAGAGAAATTCTTTGCTGCCGCGTCCTCTGGAAGGTTTGGCTAACTACACAGCCCTAAAGTTATGTCCATTCTCATAAGTAAACATATCCTCTATTGATTTTTACAGGTGGATCTTGAAGACAGATTATTTAACTGCTTGTGTTGAGGCTGGAAAATTATTAGATGAGGAGCCGTATGAATGGCACAAAAAGGGATTGACAGAAGACTTAGCAATCAACTTAGAGGCCCCAAGAAAGTGGCGACTTCTGAGGGAGAGGACTGGACATGGTGCGCTATATGGAATGAGGATAATCATATATGGGGACTTCATTGTA
>JACEIK010000107.1:432011-447320 GCA_018107945.1 Datura stramonium | reverse complement strand
TAACTTTCTGCACCCAATAAATTAGCTCTTTAAACTTGTCATAAATTGAAAAATCTGAAGAGATGCAATTAGTGTCTTTCAGTAAGGGAAAAAAGGACTACAATTCGACTATAGTCTAGCTCAACCTAAAAATCAACTTCTTATGCCCCTATAGTGCAAAAACTTCACTTGTTAATCTTTGTTGTTTTCCATAGATTTCTTTTCTAGAGCTCAAACTTGAGAGCAATTAATTCTTGCCTTACCATGAGGCACCATGCAAAAGTGGAGCAAGAGCCAATTGACTCTGAGATGACACTGAATTTGATTTTCTTTTGAGATTTCTAATTTGCAAATTCCTGGTCATGCAACTTTTCTAGTCTGCTCGGAGTTCAGAACCTGGACCAAATTCTTAAGAACGAGACTTGGAGAATCCTAAAAGGAGAAGATCCAGAACTCAAATTCCAATTCGGGGATGCTTTGCTTACTTTCTTTTTTTTTCCCAATCAATAGGTACCAGTAAGTTGTGACTTCCAATATTTTGATTTTGGTTTGTGGAACTTACATTATTCCCCAAATTGGAATTTTAAGATTTCATCTTCCTCTTTTAGGATTTCCCGAGCAAAAACATTAGCCTTTTACTTTCAACTTGGGTTGTATATCTATTATGTTTGCTTTCTACCTTGTCATTTCTTAGCAGCCACACGCTTCTGGTCCAGTAGGTCCTCCTTCTTGTACAATCATCTGATGAAGTCTCATCAAATAGCTCTTCCACTTCCAGTGGTCACATAGTTCTGAAACACGTGGCCATTACTTTAGGATGTATAAATGCTGTGTATGATGAAGCTGCATGTCTATATCAACACTTACAGTGTTTATTTCTATGCATATTCATCATATGAACTAATATGTGCAGAAAAAGGTCCTCCTGGCTTTAGAGAATGCTGGAGTGTTTACATCTGGAGGCCTGGTCAAAGACAAGGTAGTAGCTAAACAGCTTTTTATCATATGTAAGAAGTAAACCGTCAATAATACACTGTTAACCTTTTGGTTTCTCTTCCGGGGAAACAACAAGAAGTTACTTTTTCCTGGCTTTAGAGAGTGCTGGGATGTGTCTTTTCTGTCCAGTTTCGTGCATTATATGTTACTGATAAGACTGCATATGCAGGTTCTCTTTTGCAGCACTGAGAATGGACGCACGTCCTTTGTTCGACAACTAGAACCTGATTGGCACATAGATACAAATCCAGAAATCACTTTTCAGCTAGCGGTACTCGTCATTCCTTTGACTAAGAATATGATCAATGAGCTCATCATCATGTTAATTGTTTTTCTTTCAATAGAAGTAATTCATAAGCTGGTTATCCAAAAAAAAAAGTAATTCATAAGCTGAAAATGTGAATACTTCAGATGATAAATCCAACCATTGATCTGTTATGTGTTTCTTCTTCTTGTCTCTGTGCTATATTTGTAATGGTGTCATTCTACTACTGCTCTAATTAGGTTTGTAATGTCATTCTACTATTGCTCAGATTAATCTCTAAAACTTCCTTATCCTTCTGCACCTTCCATTAGAAACTCCGTTTGCTATCAGTTTGGGTTTGATTATAGTGTAATTGCAGAGGTTATTCATTAGCTGTAATTTGTGTTCCATGCTGGTTGCAAATAAAATATGTTAGTGCAGGAATAAGTATAATATTTTGAGAACCTCTAATTTGTCTCAACAGATAATTATTGAGTATTGGAATGAAATAGTTCAATTAGAATGGAATGATAATTTATATAGCAGATCCTAGCTAGTTTGAGATTAAAACAAGATAAGTCAATACAAAGATAGGTGTAAGATTTAGGGAATCTCTAATTTGTCTTAAAAGATAATGATTGAGTATTGGGATGAATTGGTCCGAATAGAATGGAAGTATATAGGATTCATATAGTTGATGCTAGCTAGTTTGAGATCAAAGCAGTGGTTGTCCCTAGAATCAAAAGGTTCTGGTTAAGCAGGACTAAAACAGAGTACCTGAAGTGTAAGTTCAGTGACGTAACACATGAAGCGGAGGTGGAAGTGAAGATCGATACACAAGTCACACCCAAGAGAGGAAGTTTCAAGTATATTGAATCTATAATCTAAAGAAATGAGAGATTGACGATGAGTTGCACATCGTATCGGAGCGGGATGGGTGAAATAGAGGCTCGTGTCCCGAATACTATGTGATAAGAATGTGTTACCAAGGCTTAAAGATAAGTTCTATCGAGTGGTGGTTAGACCTATTTTGTTGTATGGGGCAGAGTGTTGGCTAGTCAAGAACGCACACATTCAGAAGATGAAGGTAGCAGAGACGAGGACACTCAGATGGATGTGTGAGCGTACTAGGAGAGATAGGATTAGGAACGAAGTTATACATGACAAGGTTGCCTCTAAGGTGGACAAGATGAGAGAAACGATGTTGAGATGGTTCGGGCATATGAAGAGGAGGTGTGCAAGACTGACTATAGCCCATTTTAGGAGAGGTAGAAGTAGGCCGAAGAAGAACCCGAGGGAGGTGATTAGACGAGACATGACACATCTTCATCTTACTGAGGACATGACCCAAGATAGAAAGATATGAAGGTCGAGGATTTGGGTACAAGGGTAGTAGGTAACCGAATGTTGTATCACTTTTATGCGGGAGAGGTAGGGGTAGTCTTTTCTTCCCATCTTCTTTTTTAGTAGTATTAGTTAGTATTCACATAGTAGCGTATTCTTCAATTTTTAGTACTGCCTGTTACTTCTTTTGCTTTGTTCATCTTGATATTTTGTTGTTATTTTTCTTTCAATCTTGTTCTGATTACATTTCCTTTGAGCAAGGGTCTACAACCTCCCTACCCCGTAAAGGTTGGAGTAAGGTCTGCATACGTCCTAGCCTCTCCAAACAATAGACTCTATTTGTGGAATAGACTCTATTTGTGGGATTACACTGGGTATGTTGTTATAACGAAAGAGAGGTTGGGACTAGACGAGGGGGATAGTTAAGTGGTGTTAACATTTAAGTATCTTCTTTTTCCAAGACTGCATGGCTAACCAGCATGTGGATGCAAAATTAGACGGAAATGTTAGATGGGTCACTCAATATTAAATATTCGAAGATTTCCATGTTCTTCCTCTTATCTGTTGTCCTAAACTTCTCATGCACATAATGGCTCTTATTGACATAATTAAAATCTTTGATATTGAGATTGCATGTATTAGACATGCAGTCGTAGTCAATATTTTCACATAAGTTTGGGGAAACATAGATTTATTTTGTACGTACAACTAAAATAAAGCCGCTATTCGTGGAGCAGAAGCAATTTGTTTATCATTTCTAATACATCATTGGGGCGGAGAATCTGCTTTAAGGTTTAAAACATATGGAAGATATTTTCCCTTTTAGCGCTCACAAACTTTTCTGTGACAATGTGAATGCCTCATATGTTCAAGAAGTTATTTGTTCTGTGCTCCGTGACTATGTGTTAGCAGAAATACATTGGCTTACTGTAAAAATTAATATCTGGGGTCATTCTTTTTTGGGAAACCTTCTAATAGGATGATCAATTGTGTCTTATGGTTTATTTTATCTAATACATGTTTAATTCTTTACTGGTTGCAGAGATTCATCAAATATCAGTTACATGTTTCGCCTACCAAACCAGAAAGAACAGCAATCAATGTCTTCAACTCAACAACATTGGAGCAGTTCTTTGGAAGTGTTTAGATGCAACTAATAAGAGCTGTAGCAAATTTCCTTTATTTTAGGCGTTTTTTGTTTTTTTGGATGCTATTTCCCCTTTCTTCTCCTCTCAACTCTATTCAGCATGTGAAAATCCTCATATGTTTTGACTTGTCAATTTTTCTTGGTATCGGCTGCTGCTTAATAGTGCGAGATTAAGGGGCACTAATTGGAGAGCAGTGGCATTTGTCGAAACAAATTCATCTATGTTGCTGTGTATCAATATAATCGCTCTTTGAAACATAGATGTGAGTGACATTATAATTTTGCTGCTAGTTGTATTTATTTTCCTCGACAAAATCCTGTACTCAGGCCGATGTTGCGTGCGATCTCTGTCTTAGGATTTGTCATCTTCAACAGCTTTGCGTGAAGCAAAATCTAAGGCAGAAACATAAAAGAGGGTAAGAAAGGAGCTATGTAAACTATTTGGAAACCGTAGCTCCACTCCTTTTAACTATAATGATTCCATTAGATTGGTACGAAGGAGAGTGTTTTTTGTTTTTCGAAAAAGTGATTTTCTTATTTATTTTTTGGTGTTTGGTTAATGAGGAGAAAATATTATTTCAAAAGAGTTTAGGTAGAGGTGGGGTAGTGGGCAATGGGGTATGTTGGAGGATGAGGAGTGAAATGTTATTTATGCATCTTTTCAAAATAAGTGATGTTTTGACATAATCAAGAAGACATTAAGAATATTCTTTTAATTTTATTCTTATTTTAAATAAAGATAATTTTACATGATCAATAAATTATTAAAAAATTATATTTTTTTAAAAATATTTATTAATGATAAGTTAGTAAAAAAACATCTTATGTTTTAAAAATTGTAGTTGTCTCGAAGGGTGTGCTGTAATACTATTGTAATGGAAAGTAAAAGTTGATTCACAGAAGGGAATTTTATTAAATTGGGGAAACAGTTACAATCTAACAATTGAACTCCATTAACAGTAGGATCGAATCAATTCGATTTTTTTTAAAAATAATTTGGTGTTCGATTTTATGATCTCAATATTTCGATTTAATCGAAAAACTGAAATTATGTTAAATAAACTAATATTTTATAACACACACATATATGTATATATTCCCAATTGCCATTTCACTTCCCCGTTCCCCAGTTCCTAGCTGGCGCCAGTCGCCGTTCCCCTGAATTACGAAGTCTGCAATTTACGTGACCGCGCCGCATCCAGCCCACCCATCACGGGTCGCCCCTCACTCTACCTCCGTTAGGCGTTGACCATCTCTATCTCCCTCACTCTCGTCAAACATTTGGTACAGACCATAGTACAGGTAAGAAAAAAATTCATCAATTAAGTCTAAACATAGAAAAAATCGAATTAAATATACCATACCGAATGGTATTTGAAACCCCATCTCACAATCGAAAAATCTAATTATATATACCATACTGTACCAAATCGAACGGAAATTAGAAAAAAACCAAATTGAACGAACTAATTCGATTCGATACTTGGTACCCTCATCCCATAATCGAAAACCAAAAAAAAATGAATAGAAATTTATAAAAACTGAACCGAAAGATTGAATGCCCACCATAGTGAGGAATATACCATATTCTTAACGGTATTTTTCCAATTATGAAGGTGGGTATTTAACAACCGTCTTTTTCCAATTGTGAAGGTGGGTATTTAACAACTTTAACTATCAGAACTAATCAGGCCCTTCGTTTGATTTAATGAACTTCTATTATGAACTGTCGATTTACTCTTTCACGTGGATTACCAACCTATTATGTGTGCCCTCGTGCACTCTACTCAATTCAATGTTTGTGATCCTAATTTCATAACTTTCATTCATAACATGTGAATGAGCTAGGAACATCATTTATTTTAAAGTGAAAGAAGTAATATTCAACACCCGAATATATCATTAGCCAAATTAGGTTTGAGTATAGGTTCCGAATAGTTTTTTAAATATTTAGTGAAAAAATTTGATTCTTTAAGTATGTTAAAAGTTAACACTTTTAGTCTCTATTAAATATTTAATAATTTATATTCATTAGATTTTGCAGAAATAATGGAAAAAATGATTTAACTATCAATATAAAGAAAGTTTCATCTAATTTTAAAATATACAACACAAAAAATTATACTAGACACTAAAAAAATATAAATAAATAAATAGCAAAAATGGCATCTCAAGAAACTACATCAAACATCAAAAATAAATAAAACATAACATAAATTATAAAAATTACACCTCAAAATATGAGTTTCTGTTGATTTTCTTTTTTTCATAATCCACATCAAATCTTAAAGATAAAGTTGCAGAAATATTTGATCGTGTTATAAAATAAAGATAGATTATCAAACTTAAAATAAACTTAGAACAAGAAAACAAGAGAAGAGGAGTAATTTATGCCAAATTTGTTTCAACCTTTTTTTCTTTCTTTCTCACATTTTCAACAAAGGGAAGGGTTATATATATAACCCACAACTTGATCACAAAATTGTTAATGAAGCACAAAGTTGTGGGTGGAGTACAAAGTTATTACTGGAGCACGAAGGAGGACATCTATTTCATAACACTCCCCCTTAAATGTCCGTTAATAGATAATGTAGCTCGTTAAAATTTTACTAGAAAAAAACCTTGTTGGAAAAAGTCCTAGTGAAAGAAAAAGAGCACACATATCTAGTCATACGCATTGAGAGTTGCCTCATTAAAAACCTTGCCAGGAAAACCCAGTGGAAAAAAACCTTAGCTAAGGAAAAAAGAATGCAGCGCATATTAACTCCCTCTAATGAGAACATCCTTGAATCTTTGCATCCTGATCTTATGCACCATCTTCTTGAAAGTTGCAGTTGGTAGAGATTTGGTGAATAAATCAGCCACATTGTCACTTGAACGAATCTGTTGCACGTTGATATCACCATTCTTTTGGAGCTCATGTCTGTAGAAAAGCTTTGGTGAGATGTGCTTTGTTCTATCTCCTTTTATGAATCCTCCCTTTAGCTGTGCTATGCATGCTGTATTAATTTTATCTCCTTTTATGAATCCTCATTCTTTTCTTGAGGTCAAAATAAATCTTTATTCACATCAAGTGATCGAACAACCATCGAAGTATTTAATGGATGTGCTTCATCCATATAAAATCATTTCAACACCTTTTATGTATAAGTAGATTGATGAACAAAGATACCGTTTGTCAAATGCTCAATTTGCAAATCAAGACATTATTTTGTCTTTCCAAGATCTTCCACCTCAAATTCCTTCTTTAAATAATCAATTGCCTTTAGTAACTCTGCTGGAGTTCTAATGAGGTTTGTACAAAACTTCAATGTTGTTTTCTTATTTGATTTTTCTCATACAAGGATTATGACAAATTTACAGATACTTGTAAATACTTCAGGCATTTTGAATCATTCGGGATTTTCTTATAAGTTTTGTCAAGTAATAACATTCATTAATATTTAAATGCATGACATCTTCTGGTGTGTGGACTACAGATCCAATAAGCCTTAGCTTATCAAGATTCATTGTTTCACTTGATAATTATTTCTACATCAGCATGCTTTAATAGACGTAGAATTCAAATTTTCACAATCTTTTACAATATTGTGCTCTATATTGTATTAAAGATATTGTCCACGGTATATCTTTTATATCGATTTGCAATTGGACAATCGTGTCACGATAGCATTGGAATTAGTAAACTTCTGGTTTACTATAGAATGTGCCTCAATTGCACTAATCTTTGTCCAATACAAGCCAGAAGATAAAATAGGAAACTTTTCTATAACACATGTCTGCCCAGAGATATTTTTGGTGATACCAAGATATTCAATATTCATCTCATCCACTGTATTGATATGATAACCATTTTCACGGATATCTTTAAAACTCAACAAATTTCTCCGAGACTTAAGAGAAAACATAACATTATTTATGATGAGTTTCAAAGCCTTCAATCAAATTGGTACTACCAGAAATCGTAGAAACATTTATCAAATGTTCTCATTCTTCATGAATGAAACATAATCATCGTGCCTTCAACATATCAAATTATGATAGCTTAAAATCTCTTTTAATGTACTGCTACTTCAGGAGCATATCAAATCACATATAATATAAAGAATTTTTCTCTCTTTAACATATCTTCAGTTGTAATCACAATTCTATAACAATATTATCACTTCTGATGATTATAGACATAAATAAATTTAATCACAGCTTTCAAAATATCACCACTATCTGGTGGTTAAATATTTTATGTAAATTGAAGTTGAAGTAATAATTTTAGTATGATATACGTTGTAATTAAACAATACAAAGAAAATAGATTGTACCGTGTGTTAATTAAAAATAATAAGTACATGCATGAATGCTCGCCACATAATATTACTATTAAAGCTACACCCCATATAGTGAAAAACATACACTAAGAATTGATTTCCACTACGTACACGGAGGAATCATTCTGTCTCTATAGCCAAGTTAATTAATAAAATAACTTCTCACAATAAATAGGTGGGATATTTACTTACCTTGGATAAGGCAGCAATTGGCCCCGTCAATCTCATGGAGACGGTACTACTGTAGTGGTCTAGATTGAATTAAAAGATTAAAACTGTGTGTTGATAACGTGTTATAAAATAAAAATAGACTATCAAACTTAAAAAATAAACTTAGAACAAGAAAATAAGAGAAAAGGAGCAATTTAGGCCAAATTTGTTTCAACCTTTTTTTTTCTTTCTTTCTCATATTTTCAACAAAGGAAAAGGTTATACTTATAATCCACAAACTTGATCACAAAATTGTTAGTGGAGCTAAAAGAAGCACATCCATCTCATAACAGATGGAGATATTTAACAAACTTGAAAAAATCAGAACTTCAATATATTTTCAAGGGCCCATCCGCCAACATAACTCACAATTTTGTCATTTTCTCTAATCATTTTCAACTGTGAAGATTAAATTATCTACACATCTCCAAACTTGAAACAACCAACTGAATTCCCAAGTGTTTGATCAGTTTGGTGAATCAATGATCAGCTGCAGCCAGATTCCTCTCCCCTTAAAAACCAACCTTAAACCTCCTCCAGATACCCAAGATCTTCTCTCTTCCCCTGCAAATCATCATGTACACAATCTACGTTTCTCCCGTCACATTAAAGGACCGTCAAAATTCCCAAAACACAGCAATTTGCCCAACTTATTATCAGTCCACACTAAGAACCCACATGCCATTTACAAAGATATTCAAAGATTTGCTCACCAAAACAAGCTCAACGAAGCACTTACCATTCTTGACTATTTAGACCATCGTGGTATTCCCGTAAACCCCACCACATTTGCTTCCCTCATAGCTGCTTGTGTTCGCCTGAAATCTTTGAGTGCTGCGAAAGTTTTGCATATCCATATAATAATTAATGGACTTGAGAATAATGAGTTTATACAGACTAAGCTTGTCAACATGTATGCGGCTTGTGGGTCTATTGAGGATGCGAAGATGGTGTTTGATAAAATGCCTGTTAGAAGTGTGTACCCGTGGAATGCGTTGCTTAGGGGCAATGTGGTATTGGGTGGATGCAAGTATCGTGAAGTTTTGGGTACATTTTCGGATATGCGGGGATTGGGGGTGGACTTGAATGTGTATAGTTTCTCTTGTTTGATCAAGAGTTTTGCTGGTGCTAGTGCGCTTTTTCAAGGTTTGAAAACACATGGGCTTTTGATCAAGAACGGTTTTTTAGGAAGTGATATTGTTAGGACTAGTTTGATTGACATGTATTTCAAGTGTGGCAATGTTAGGCTTGCTCATCGCATGTTCGAGGAAGTTGAGGAGAGAGATGTAGTTATGTGGGGTGCAATGATAGCTGGTTTTGCTCATAATAAGCTGCAAAGAGAGGCATTGGAATATACAAGATTGATGATAAAGGAGGGACTAGAGGTGAATTCTGTTATTCTAACTACTATCCTTCCGGTTATTGGAGAAGCAGGGGCAAGCAAACTTGGCCAGGAGGTACATGCTTATGTGATAAAGACAAGGGAATACTCTAAGCAGTTGTTCATTCAATCTGGCTTAGTTGATATGTATTCCAAGTGTGGGGATATTGTATCAGGAAGAAAGGTATTTTATGGGTCAAAAGAGAGGAATGCGATATCTTGGACTGCTCTCATCTCGGGTTACATTTTAAATGGGAGACTTGAGCAGGCATTGAGATCAATTATGTGGATGCAACAAGAAGGCTTTAAGCCTGACGTTGTAACTGTCGCCACTGTTCTCCCTGTTTGTGGGAAACTAAAAGTATTAAAGCAAGGGAAAGAGATTCATGCTTATGCAGTGAAAAATGGTTTTTTGCCTAATGCATCTGTAAGTACATGCCTAATGATGATGTACTCAAAGTGTGGTTTGCTTCAATATTCATCTAGAGTTTTTGATAGCATAGAGAAGAGGAATGTTATATCATGGACAGCCATGATGGATTCATTTATTGACTCTGGTTGTCTTGAGGAAGCACTTGGTGTTTTCCGGTCAATGCAGTTGTCAAAGCACCGGGCAGACTCTGTTGCAATGGGAAGGATTTTAAGTGTTTGTGGCAGATTAAGACTTTTGAAACACGGGAGAGAAATACATGGTCAGATTCTGAAGAAAGATATAGCATCTGTACCATTTGTTTCTGCAGAACTTGTGAAGATGTATGGGAGTTGTAGTGCAATTGATAAATCTAGGTTTTCCTTTGATTTAATACCTGTTAAAGGATCTCTGACATGGACTGCTATTATTGAGGCTTATGGATTAAGTGGCCAATACAGAGAAGCAATTAACAAGTTTAAGCAGATGGTATCGAAGGGTTTTAACCCGAACCATTTTACTTTTAAAGTTGTTTTTTCTATTTGTGAGAAAGCTGGATTTGCTGACGAGGGCTGTCAATTCTTCACCATGATGAAACGAGAATATAAGATAAAGGCATCCGAAGACCATTATACTAGCATCATTAACCTTCTTCGTCATGTGGGTCGCATTGAGGAGGCTGAAAAGTTTGTGCTTCTCAAGCAATCTTTGGCATGAGGTGGAGGAGAAAGATTTTCCTCATTGCATGTTGGTCGGACACGGTTATACATTTAGACCCAAACCAGTGGCTTGCAGTAGAGTTTGCTATTTTCTTTCTGTTGACATAGGTGGGGAAGAGTGATAATTATTCCTCAAGCTGAAAATGTTACACATATGGAACATGAGGAAGGACCTTCGATGTGACATCTAGCGTTTAGGAAAAGTATGGGGCTTCTTGTGGCAGTGTAATCAACTGTATATGTATCTGGTGGAAGATGTTAATACAGATTAACATGGTGCTGGTTTTACTCTTGCATAACACCATTCTGGCAATTCTTGCTTTGTTAAGCTTTGTTGTATAAACCTCTGTATAGGCTCCAATATAGTATAGTAGATCAACAGGTTCCCTCCTCAATAAGGAAGATGAATGAAGCTTTTACTCTTGCAGAAAATGCTAGAATAGATTCTTGGAATTACTATCTAACTATTGTTTCTTGGAGTTTTTCCCCCCAAATGGCCCTTGGGATTGATTACTGTGCTGTCTTTGCTAATGCTTGATATGTAAATTTAGTGTCAGCTTTTAAGTTTTAAGCCACTAAATGAGTGATGGCTCAAGGCTATATATACCTTTTGTTGCCCTTTCAGTTAATATCAAGAGAGCAAGCTTCGAAAAATCAGATAGCACCATGATAATATTCACTTAATTTTGCTGTGAAAATTAAGATGACTGAAAAATATAGATAATTGCATTTAAAAACTGTTAAAAATAAAAAGAATAAATCTACAATAAACGGAAAAATCGACCAAAAAAATAAATTAAAGTAGAAGCTCACACCCACCAACTGTAAATTCCAAAACTTTAGAGCATAATTAAAAAAAAATTAAGAAGAAGTCTGCTCAATTAAGTGTGAAAAACGAGTGTACAGTTTAAAGAGGAAACGGGGGCTAAAAAGGACGCTGCTTTTCTACAATTCTCTGCCGGGAGTCCAATCAATGGAAATAATTTGCCCAATTGATGCACAGTTCTCTGACCAGATTGCCGCACTTCTCAAGCCGCCGCCACCTCATGAAGTCCAGGCATCTAACTCTTTTCTCCCTTTTCATTTCTTTTCGTTTGTTGAAGTTATGGCTAAGTTCAAGTGTGTTTTAGTCTATTAACTGTTTGATAAATGTTGGCAGAAATACTTTGAAGAGCTATTAGCGACTAGACAATGCGGCGACGGCCTCAAAGTTAAACCTACTGCGCGTTATGGAAAGGGTAATTCCTTCTCCTTTTCTTTCATTATTGCTGCATCAGTTTTATATCAACAGAATAAAACTGGATGAAAGACTTTTGTTGAGCATTGAGAAGCTTGTTTTATTTGTATTTGAGACTTAGTGCTGATTTTTTTCCTTGTTAGTCCATTGGCACGAATTGTGCAGAATGGATGCATATAACTTCACCGGCTAGTTTTGTATTGTAGCGTTATTGATTCAATAATGTCTGATTGCAACTTAAGTTAAATCACTTGATGAGGAATTTCAAAGTTTGGGTTCTCCTAACCACTTTTTAGGGAGTTTTCAAATGCGGGTTTGCTTACCCAGAACGAAATTGTACTATTTTTTATTTCTGCTAGTAGAATGTATGTAATAGTTAGTAAAGTTCAGTTCTTTCATGGGTTTTATTAATCAATCAGCAGTATATTGAGACTTGTGGGATTGCAGGGGTTTATGCTGAGACGGACTTTAAAGAAGAGGACCTTGTCTTGAAGGATCAAATGCTTGCTGGTGCCCAACATTCCTCAAATAAGGTATTGCTGATTGAACTAGTGGAACAGTATCATTTTTCTTCCGCACAGTAATCATCCACCTTGATTTTTTTCATGTGGCAGGTGGACTGCTTGGTATGTAGTTATTGTTTCTGCTTTATTGGGTCAATAGAGCTTCAAATTGGGAGGAAGCTATATTTAGAACAGCTGAGTGTCTCCCCTAACAATGAGTGTCATATGCAAAAAGATTGTTATAACTCCGATTCATCTGTTGGTGAAGATGATTCTGATGTAGAAGATCAGCAAGTCTCTGGAGAGTGTTCTTCTAGCCCTTCAAAAGATAAAATTTCTCTTCCTAAGGATGTGGTTGAGTCATTGTTTAATGGTGAGGTGCAACTACCATATTCTGAGAAGTTCTCATTGCCTCCAATTGTTTCTTGTCCTGGTGGATGTAAAGAGAACTACTATTGCAGGTAAACATTCCGCTCTTTCCATACATAAAAAATTTCATTCAATGATGCAAAGCATCCAAAATTTTGTTTTCCACCATAATTAACAGTAACAAACCAATGAGACTGCATAACATGACATAAACAGCTTTTGACACATTTCTAGTCATGCTGAAGAGGATCTTTTTAACATCATAATGCTGTCATCTTGTGCCAATTGAAGGGTTTTCTATATTCACTGTGTTTGAATCTTATCCATTTCATTGGCTGCATGGAGGAACACCTCGCCTTTTGCTATATTAGAATCATTGTTGCAGGGTTTCAGCTTCTTAAATAGCCTTTCTACCATCTAGGAGTAGACCTAAGAGCCTTCTTTGAGGCACATTCTTTCTGTTGCAGCTATTCTGAAAGTACATGAGGTAGCTGGCATAGCCGTATAAACATTTGTTTCTGAGTTTTCTGCCTCAGCTGCTAAAGTTAGAATATTGAACTATTAACTATTAACTCTAAACGAGAAAACAGATGAACAAATCTTGGTGGTACATTTTCTCTGGTTGTATCCTTCTGCTATTCAAAATATTAAATAGTTTTAGGTATTGGACACCTCTCCAGTGAGATGAACTTGTTTTATCATTTTTTGCTTCTCAAAGAACCACTTAATGACTCTTGTTGTCAATTTACTTGACCATCACTATGGCTGAATAATTTACTAACCTTCTTAATTTTTTTGGCAGCAAATCTTGCGCCGAGGCTGATTGGGGATCTTTTCATTGTTTGCTATGTACGGGGGAGGGGTCACAGTCATTAAGCACAAAGGCGCTTCTGAAATTTATAGAACATGCTAATGGTAAGGTTCTGACATGGTGGCTACCTATTATGGTAGTCTTACTTCATAACTTGCCTACCCATTTATCTGGTTGTTCAAGCTATTTCCTTTTCTGGTTTCTTCTTCCAGATACAAATGACATTTTCCTTCTTGCAGCAAAGGTAAGTCCTTTCCTTTTCTTGGTGCAACTTGCGAATTTTCTCCTTTTTCCATTTTTTCTGTCAAACTGCAAAGCATTTTTGAAGAATAGCTCATTTCCTATTTTTCTAATGTCTTGTGTCTCCTTGTCTTGTTAATTTTTCATGTCAAACTGCAATTCTTCTTTGGAAAAGTTAGGTGCATATGTGAAGACATAGGTCTCTGTGTTTGTATGTCTTACTATAGGTCGGAAACTTGCTTTAGCAATTCCTTGCAAACATATTTTTATGTTACAGGTGATTTCTTTCACCGTCTTGAGACATAGGAAGTTGAAAGAAAGTCGTCATGAGGGAAAAGGGAAGCAGGTTATTTCAGAAAGCATTGATTTTTCTTTGTTGGGGGAGGCATGGAAGCCCGTGTCCATGGGATACAAAAAAAGGTACTTAAAATGTTTTTGTTTATCTTCACAAGTTGCTACAAATGGAAGCTTAACCCCATTGAAGCAAAACTTATGCTCTCACAAGAAAGCGCATATTCTTTCCTAATTACTGAATATGTCTTTCCTGAATTACATCTGCATGTTGATGGCTAACTGAAGTGACTGCAGAACTTGCAGATATCTCAATCTACTTTATGGACCACTTTTGTTAAAAAAGTTTGATTCATATTCATCTGTTGCAACACAATAGTGAATAAAGTATTCAAGTTGATGGTAACATTGAAGTCGGTAAATATTGAAAATTAAAAAAAGCTCAAAATCTTGTCTAGTCTCTTGAGAGATTGATCATATTTGGTAATGAAATCATTGGCTTTTTTAGTTGTTTTGCCATCCAAGTTAGTGTTGTTTCCATATCTTAGTTATTATCTTAATTTACAAGCTATCTCCACATTGCTTAAGTTTCGTTTAGATATCCTATAAACTACATCATCTTGAATAAAGAAGCAATATTACTTCTTGTTGTAGACCTAAGATAAATAAGCTAAAGTTTTTCCTCTCTAATAGTTAAGTATCCATGTGCTTGGCCCAAAAAAGAAGAATCATGCCAGCGCATGTGAGGATGTGTTATAGACCTAAGATAAATCAACAATGGTGTTCTCTTCTTAAGTTAAAACTTTAGAGGTGGTTACATAGTTCAATATTTCTACATGTATTCAATCTTCTAGGTAAAGCATCTATGCAACTCTCCCCCTGGATGTCTCCCAACTCTCGTACCACGACATTGCTATATCATGCAGCCAGAATGCTGCTAACTCAATTGACTCAGTTGCTGAAGCATGCATCACCTTGAAGATCCTGTAAGTTGATGTACAAAGTGCTGAGGGTAGGGCTGGGCATTGGGACGGGACGGGACGGGACTGGGGGAATCGGGACAGCTAGCCGGGCTGGGACAGACCGGGATGGACCGATAGTCCC
>JACEIK010000107.1:397099-425103 GCA_018107945.1 Datura stramonium | reverse complement strand
TCAGTAAATATATGGTGCCAGGGGTGGATGACAACTTACAATTAGAGATAACTGTGATTACTAGCTTAAAATTTCTGAGTTCTATTTAAAAAGGACATCATGGCTGGGAACTTTGCATCAGGCTCTTGCATTTTGTGGAAACCACTTAGCTGATAGGGTGCATTTTCTTTGAACATCACTGGTTGTTGAGTAGTGCATCGCTTTCAAATTCTGCAAGAAACAGATCTCCTTTATATACCAGAGGCAATCTTGGAAGTTCGTCTGGCAGAATGGGTAAACTTTTGCTGCCAGCATTTAATTAATGCAGAAGTTGACAAGGCATGATTAGTACAATGGCACATCTTTGCTACCTTCTGCAGTGTCATAAAGTATATGAACCCCGATTTTCTCTATTATATCAATTTGGAAGTGTTTATACATATTCGTTGCTTTATTTAGAATAATTAGTTCTTGGAAAGGATGTAAGCTGCTGCTGAGATTTTAAAAACAAAGTTATGCGTCTAAATGGTGTCAGTTATTTTGCTTACTATGCTCACTCTTTACTTTTCTAATTTGGTCCATCTGGTTTTATGTGTGTTTATCTGAATCATAATCACAATCAATCTTTGATAAAAGGTACTGCATTTTTCCCCTTGCAAAGTTGTATGAACCATTCGTGCAGACCAAATGCAAGAGCTTTTAAGCGAGAAGAGGTATGTTCCGATATCTGCAAATTCTGCCTTTCTTATTCTTTTCTCTCAATGGAGTAACCTCTCAAATAGGAAGAAAGAACTAGAAGTACAAAAGAAGACTTGGTTACAGGCAAAGAATGAAACCTATAAAGCAGATAAGTGATTAGTGAATTTAATTTTCTGCAAGCAGGCATTGCGGTTGCAACTTGGTTAGGGGCTGATTGCCCCTGTTTCAATGTTGTTTCCAACATTCTTGAAAGTAGAAAACTTATGGACAAATCATTATCAGGACACATATCCGAAGCAAATAGCACTGGGAGGAGAGATATTCTTACATATATAATACTTTGAAGAAACCTTTTCTCTTTTATTTTGTGAAATCTGGCTGGATATTTATAAACTATGCTTAAACAGGCTTCAAGTTCTTAACCCCGAGCATTAAATCATGCTCGGTAATATATTCTTCATAAATTGTGAAACATATTTATAAGACTACTTTGAATGTTTGATATTGCATTATTAGGATCGGGATGGCCAAGCAACCATAATTGCTCTTCAACCAATTGCCAAAGGAGAAGAGGTAGTTTTGACATATGTTTATAGTTACAAATTTATTGTGCTTAGGAGAGAATTTACTTGTGGATTCATTTCTTAATAAGCTCCGCAGTACTAGTTAAGAAAATTCTAACAATTTAACGGTGTTGATATATGCAGATAACTATTTCATATATAGATGAAGAACTTCCTTTTGAAGCGAGACAGACATTACTCGCAGACTATGGTTTCAGATGTGGATGCTCCAAATGTCTAGAGGAAGCGTAATTAAAAGATTAAAGACAACTTCTTTTAGAGAATGGCTGCAATCTTGGATCATCTACCCGCTGAATTTATAGGCATAATTTTATTCTCATTATCTCGAGAAGGTGTCTGCAACTAGAACAATTACTAATATTGCTTTCTTTTTTTAACTTTTTGCTGGCTTCATTTTTTCTCTCATTTATATTTGCCAGGAGTGATGATGCATCATTATTTCGACAGATTATTAATGGGGTGATTGATAAGCTCCAGAACACCTGTAGCTAATCTCATCTAAATCAAGTCTCTAACCAACCATTCAGTATGTAGGCTAATCACACTTCAGTTGGTAAGCTCTACAGCAGCTGCACAAGCTGGAAGAGTCAACAGCTGCATCAAATTGTGTATATTAAGAAGATAAAGTCACGCCGCCCTTCAAGATAGAGGCTTCAGTCATCATTAGAATCCCGGGACAGGGCAAATGAGATTTATTTCAAAGTAGTTCAGGTAGCTCAACTGGATTGAAAATTCTTGTATGGTTCAAAAGAGAAGGGGAAAAAGTGGGGTAGAGGAATTGATCAACTTGAAGATTGCAGCTTCGAACTCTATCCCCGTCTAATCAGTGGAACATATCCAATGTTATAGTGACCCACAACGACAAGCTATATCATAGAAAAGTGAAATGGCTAATATCAGATAGTACTTGTTGGATGCTCAGTATAAGAATAGAATTAATAGCAGGAAAACTCAAGGAATGTCGTGGTAAATTGGATAAATGGTCGAGATGAAATTGTAACCCAACGAAAGTAGGGGACCATATTGTAAGTTACTCATAAGGCTTTTTCTTGTACACAAATCCTTAAGATCTTTCGTAAGTTGCATAATTTAAATTAACGGGAAAAAGAAACTCCATTTTCTTCAGTGCGACTTTCTAGTCAATTAATTGGCTTCGAGCAAATATTTACCATCTTTAATAATATGTCAGGCCCACCTTGGGAGGCATGATTGTCACCTAGTGTCACACTGGAATCGGACTGACCTGACTAGGCCTATGCACATTTGGTGCAAGCCTGCAACTTGACTCAAGAGAACAACGGGTTATATCTCGGTTGTAAACACAGCTTCGGGCCGACAAGGCCTTATAGCCGGCTTCCTGTAAAAGAAAACAGCTAACCAGCAACATACAATAACAGGGAATCCTATGCGGGCCAACAAGACCACCATGATATCTAGTTATAACTGAAATGAAAAGCAGGCGTTGTATTAGGCCCGACACGTCCAACACGTAAAATAAGACATATATGGGACCCACACGGCCAACGACACCCAACTAACTAACGATTGTAACCTGCAAGCCTCTAAGAATATAAATAGTGGTCGGGACAGGGCCCCGGCCTATCTAGATGCTATACAAATAGAAGACTGCACTTGCTACAACCTGGCAACTCCGAATGAAAGGAGCTGGCCAACTGCTGACTCTGAGCAGTTGTTATTGAGGATCCTGAATTATGTCTGTCTAAACCTGTAAGCAAGTAATGCAACGCCCAGGGGAGGGCGTCAATACAATATGTACTGAATATGTAAGGCAATAAACTTAAATAAGTTGATAAAGACTGGAAGTAAATAAGAAGAAGGGCAAAAAGATTAACCTATACGCCTGCTTATTCGTAATCTGCATCTAACCAACACTACATGCACGTGAGCTAAGACTGTATAATTGCACATTCATAAACTATAACTGGCAGACAAGAATAACAACAAGAACCTCACCTGGCCCCCATAAGCCGGAAGGTACAAGTAGCACAGAAATAACTTACCCAGGCCCCTATAAGTCCTGGAAAGTACACCTCAATCTATATACCCCTATCCAGGTTTTTATGACTCTACTGGTGCTATAGCCAACCTACCTGTCTCCCTGGGTCTGCAACTGAACCCACTTGACTCCTGATCTGTAGTTGTGTCTGAGTCTAGTGAACTCATGATATCTGCACCCCGAGCACCAGGATCGACGAGGGTGTGGCGCCGATACGGCATAAAATAGTCCAGCCATGGAATGGACTATATGAGGACCTGGAACCCATCTTCGTCCCTCGCGGACAGCATACCGCTCCTTGGAGCGACGTCATCTAGCCCCCAGCGGACGTCGACATAGCTAGTAACCTTGAGGAGGTCACGGAAGGCTCCTAAGTAAGGGCAACCCCAACCAAGGTGTTGTACTGAAATCTCAATCTAGCCACTCAAAAGGTGTATCTGGCCTTCTGGGCCTAACGCTACCACTGCTCGCCCCCTAGGATAGTCTGTAAGCCTGCTAGCAGGCACACCGCGCGTCTGTATCTGATTAGAGGATTCTGGTAGTGATCACGATCTCTAATGGTCTTGACTAGATAGGGCGAGACCTGGAGTGGCCTAACAATACTCTGAATTTCCTACTTGGACAACTATAACTCATAAACAACCGTGGGGTCGTGGATGACTAGTTACTTGGTCCCTCTGCTTGGAACGGTTATAGGATTGTTACTGACTGAACATGCTTTTGGGCAGTCGGCCCCTAATCTTCCACAAGCATCTTACTGACATTCTTAGCCTGAGGGTAGTGTTGTACTAACACGGTACTGGTCCTTTAGACCCTATCTTGGTCTGGTCCAATCTTATATGACTTTTCTGGGCGATTACTAACCTTAGAAACAAGTCTATATAGATCTAGCCACTCACAGCGATCTGCACCTGGGTATCTTATAAGCACAGGCTGGGGCGCTGGCCCTGCCTCTAGCTGCTAATAAGGTCCCCCTCCTTAAGGTACCCACGGGTCTATTTGACCTGGATGACTGGGCTGGCTTCCTGAGCGACCTGTATGACGAATGTTAAGTCAATTGGAACTGACAATCACTGGCAGTAGCTAACTAGATGACAGACTATCACTCAGTTCACTAGACAACCCCTAGGCTGCTGACTCTAAAATATGGCCTTCCTATCTATATTTCTGGCCCTGGGGCGTAAGGGTACGCCAATGGCCTCTGGGCGTGCTTCACTAACAATACAGGCGCCAAACTAGTGGCTATATGGCCAAGCTGCGCCTATGCTGTTCAACTTACAAACTCAGGCCGAATAACTATTTACAAGTTTCTAAGGTCTAGGCTTGACCATAAGACATCCAATTTCACTAGTACAATATACTGAAAACCGATGAGTTCCTATGATGCTTCCAGCTTGTATCACACTTGACATGCTCTTTCTTGATAAAGGATATTGTAATATGATCTATATACGTTTTCTAACAACTAAATCCAACCTATATCCCTTCATAGTCTACAAACAACAACTGACCACAAGATATCTGATCACAATCTACTGATAGCAATTATTTGCAACATGAGGAACTGTTGTTTCCATTCAAGAACATAAGTCGTATCATTTACGACGAGAATAACTTGCCGAAGGGATAAGCCTTACACACCTCGATCGTCGATTCCCGATTATCTAACGAGTTTTAGTTGTGTTCAACAGCTCTTTCCAACTGTAGCCGTAATACTTGGAGAAAAAGGGACTAATTTTAATACCAAATTCGGCCAAAACAATAATTTTTGATACTAATAACAATAATACTTCAGCTTCGCAGAATACAGCCGAAAACCTATAACTTCACGAGAGTTCAGAAGAGAGAAATGCTTACTTGATACCTGCGGCTGATTAGGAATTAATTTGGAGCAATTCTGATAACTTATACTCGGCGGGGCTACGATTTTCCGGGCGAATTTCAAGAAACTAACTCCGTAGTAATGCTCCCTGCAGGCTTATAATTCGATACCTGAAGTTAATTTGGATTTGGACGGCGTTTGGCAGCGTAAACGGAGAAATTTGGGTGAAAATTGCGTGGGTCTCTCTTCCTGGCCGAGGGGCTATTTATTTGATATGATAAATCAAATGATCAACTTAATATATAAGACTTGGGCGGTGGACACAGTGTCCATGTCACGGACCTAACACGGCAAGCCAGGGCCGTGCCACGGCGTGCAACGCGCAGGGAGGGGGTCCGTGATACGTTGCCCCTATGTGGCAGCATGTCCGGCCTTCTCCCTTGCAACCTCGATTTCGTGCTCGTTCGACCTTTTTCTTGGTCCTTCCTCGTACGTGTCGAACTCTAAAACTCTTGACTAACGTACGAATAGACCGATTAAACGTTAGGAACTTACGGGGTGTAACATAATACTTCTCAATACGTGACGTTATATGTCGACCCGCTAATAAGCAATCTATTTCCACCTCTAAATCTTTGTATAATTATGTATCCCATGTTATTTGCTACTCTCTTTATCTCAAATCTGTCATGTTTCTCTTTTACACATTTCTTAAGAAAATATTAACTATGAGAAGTTTGTGACTATTTTATTCTTATTTATATCTTCTCACTTGTGAGAATATACTAAATATGTTGTAGTTGTTATCCTCATTTATGTCTTAAGACGTAATCTCTTTTCATTAAATAATTACATTATTGAGGTGTTTAGAGTCTTCAAGAACAATTTCCAAGATAGGTACATTCTAATCAATTTATCACCTCAATAAGACCAAGATCTTATGTGTTTGCGTGCTAAAGATAAAATGAAAAAAAGAATAATTAAAATTTATTATGAACTTTTAAAATAATAAATAATTTGAGAATATTATTTTTAAAAAGCACTATAGATAATTTGAGACGGCGGAAGTAATTTACGCTTACTTGAAAGGGATTGTACCTTATTTTAGCACCCCAAGTCCCAACAATCACTTTTGTTGAGCATTTCTAAAGATAGCATCTCGAATTTGCATATCTTAAAATACTTTCCTTTTTCTCGACAACGAAAACTTGACACTCTAGCAAGGTATAGATGAGTAGGAGGGTAGGAGCATATAATCCAATCAGATTCATCTGCCACGTGTCAAAAATCGTACAAATAAAGCAGAACAAAATCCCATCAACGGTTACTTTCATTTTAGCACTACTAGAATACTCACCTTTCTCAGCTCGTCCTGAGTCAACACGACTTCACTCATTCATCGGCGATTCCCGCCTCGCTTTTCAAAGGTCAAATCTCTGGCCTTTCCGTTCTCCGTCATAAGCCACGGACAGAAATCCTTCTTAATTACCTCAAATCCCAATAGTTTCTCCGCCGTACTCGGCCGCTTTACGCCGGCGGGGATGGATTCGGATCGGCTTGCGGCGTCCGGATTCGAGGATTTTGTTCGAGTTGACAGAGGAAATGTAAGTTCTAATTCAGAAGGTTCTGATGAGAGCGTCGTGGAAGAGCGAGGGGCTGATGAGGTTTCTTCGGTGAATGAAGAAGGTCAGAGACAACCGTACGAAAGGAAGGTTTTGCCGGAGGAACTTTCGAGGAATGTAATGACACTCTCCTGTGAATCTTCTGCCGAGGGAGGTATTTGCGATGTATATCTTGTTGGGACGGCTCACGTTTCTGCGGTAAATTTTTCGAGTTTTTCTTCCGTAGGTTTTAGTAAGAACTAAATTTAGACGGATGAATGTAGAATTTGCAAGAGAAAAGTTATCTTTAGGCTTGGATTCTAAGGTATCCTATTTATGTGAATTTTTTTGTGCAAAGTCCCACAAGTTAGAAATGAAATTAATATAGATCAATTATATTCCTTAAATAGTCTGCATCCTAATTATTCTGACCATTTATGGCTTATATTGGCAACCTTTTTTTATCAAACGAATCACATCAAAGAAAGAGTTGTTATAGAACAAAATGGTTATCTTTACTTAGGAAAAAAGAAAAAAAGAACAACAAAATGGGTTATACAGGGTTTTATAATCACATTAAGTTTTCCATGCATGGTCACAGGAATCCTGCCAAGAAGTTGAAGCCGTGATCAATTTCTTGAAACCCCAGGTGCTTATTCTGACCTTGTATTAGTTGGTAGCAGCCAGCTTTATCTACCTATTTCCTTCTCTCTTACGCTTTCATGCTTGAGTTTTTGTTGATTCTGTATTATTGATGATAGGTTGTATTCTTGGAGTTATGCTCAGGTCGTGTGGCTGTACTTACACCTCATAATTTAAAGGTTGGACTTTCATCTCTGACATATATCTTTGCCCTTCTCCAAATAACTTTTTTGTTTTCTGATGAAGATCCAAATAACTTTATCAGAAGTGCTCTTGGACCAAGCGAAACATCAAGTTTCTATTTTTTCAGTTTTCTTGTACCATGTAGAGAAGTTTTCTCTGTTATTTGTTTTTCTTCTCGAAATTTTTTACTAGTTTTCAATTTGATACAGACTGGTAGAGTTTGCTTTTGGTACCTTTTGTCTTCTCTCTATAATTCACTCCAATTGTTTTCTTTCTCATTGCAAGGAACGTACTTTGGTTGTCTATCTTTTATTGTAATTTGCTGCTTCAAGAACTAGTATTTAGTCATAATTGGGAATCATTTTCTATTTTTAGATGAGAAAAAAATCTGTTAGAGAAGTTATCAATGTCCAAAATAAAAAAATTGCTTGAATGGGGAAAAGGAGTTTTTCTTTGTTAAACCTTTTTATGTATCATAGGATTTCTAGTAAAACCTCTTCTTTACGTCAAAGATTTGTCTGGTGGCACTACCAATACTGCGAACGGGAGGTGATTGAAGAATGTCTTCACAAGTTGTACAAGTGGACTATATATGATGAAGTGGAAGATAGGATGGCATGGAGGGGAAGAAAGGCAAAGTAATTTATGGTAAGTTAGTTAATAGGTATTGAGGATAGGAGGGAGGCTTTGAAGAAAGTATGGATTAATAAAGCACCGAAACGAATATTTTTCTTTACTTGGTGACTATATGAAGTGCACTATTCACGATGATAGTTCAAGAAAAAGGAGGAGAACTATGGTGAGTCGTTATTGTTATTAGAAGGAAGGAGGGAAGATACTCTATACTTATCATTTGATTGCAAGTATAACATAGCCTAGAGTCTTGCACAACCTTTGTTCATTGTGGCTTGGGTGATGCTGAGAATGATGACAAAGACAACCAATTTGAGATTGCATGAAATTAACAAGGAGACCATTTATGTATTTTTCATAGATTATTTGTTTCATGTATTTTCTTGGGTATAAAGAGAGAATATTGGCATGTATTGATTTGATAATTATGATTGAGCCAGTCAGTTGTATGTGTGCTTACCTCGACTATTGCACCGGTACCCGCTACCTCCTACGCCGGCACATATACCGGATAACTCAGGCCACCAATGCATAGGCGGGTGAGAAAAGATCACCTAGTGTTTTCTGTTTGGTACTAGGATTTGAGCCTTGGTCTTCAAGGTTTACAACCACTCCATTGACCATTAGGCCACACTCTTGGGTATTATATGTAGTGCCTTTGACACAACGTTGGTGATTTATTAAAGTAAATGAACTTGATTTATCAAAATTATAAAGCTCTTGTAATGTCCAGTGTAAGAGTTAAAGAAGTGGGGGAAGTGGAATAAGTCAAATTAGCATTAAATACATGCCCTATTTATTTTTGGATTAAGTTGTCCATGCCCCATGGTAAGAATGACGGGAAACTTGGATCAGTAACCTAAAAGGCCACTACAAGTCTTTTGTTCAAGTGGTGGTGTTGATGGATTTATAGAAAGAAAGAATGTTATGGAGAAGAGTGGTACATGCAATTGCATTGTACAGTGACTGGTAAATTGTGGGAAAGGTTTTTGAGCATGATGGACTGGAATGGGTTTTATGCCATAATCTATCATGGGCTTGGTGAAATGTTGGGGTAATGTGGGTGATTCTGCAATGCAAAAGAAGAAGTGAAAATATATCCCAACTTGCATATAGTGGACTGTGTGGATAGAAAGAAATGCAAGGTGTTTCGAAGATAACATTTGCTCCTTAGATAGATTGAAGTCAAAATGTATTTTGTCTTCGTATATTTGGTGTAAAGAAAGCTTTGTAAAGGATGATGATCCTTGATAGATTTCAGAGGTTCCCTGTGAAGATCTGTAATTAATTCTTGCAAGAAGAACAAGATTTTTTGTCTCAGTCCAGAACTAATAAATAGGGTGGCCAGCATTCCCTAAATGACGATGAATACAATGTTACCATTGTCAAAAAATAAAAGAGTGGGTACATGCAAAATAGGATCTTAATATTCATGGTGCACAGAGTCAGTGTCATGTTCCTATGGGGTAGGTGTGTGGAAACAAAAATTGACCTGTGGCAAAATAGAAAACTTTAGGGTGAGCTTCCTGTAAAACTCATTTTATAGTTGGGGATGCTCAAAGTTTTACAGATGGGACGGACTCATATAAAGGATCAATTCTAAAGTAAAAAAAGATAGAAATACTGCATAGAAGAACTAAGAGATCCTATCAGTAAAATGTACTATAATGTAATAAAGGTAAAAATAATTTATGTAAATGCCAGTAGATATTGAAAGGAAATTTATCGTCTGGGCACTAAAGTCAAGGACTTTTTTTGAAAAAAAATTCTTATATGGTGCGACTCTTATCCTGGGATTTTAAATATGAATCCCCTTGGAATCAATTAGTCCCTTATATTAATTAGTATAAAAGAAAGCTTCGGGTGAGGGTCGCTGCCTTACCTTTAGGTATCAAGGATACAATGAGATTAGTTGCTCCATGCCTCCTAATTTAACCTTGTTCCCCCGAGCCACTGTGCAACATGAGTTGATATTGCTGGTCTTCATCTTTGACTTCTTTGGATTTAATTTCTAATACTCCAACTCCTAATTGTGCCAGGTACCAACTATGGGGGAAATGATGGATATGTGGAAAAAAAAACAAAATCCATTTGGGATACTCTATAGCTGGTTTCTTGCTAAGGTATCATTAACCTCATGGTTTTGAAATTCTACTTTACTTCCTAAAGATAGTACCTTTTATCTCTTATTCCCCTCTCTCTTGTTTCCCCATTTTTTTTGTGGGATATGGATCGTTAGTTGGATTTTCATATTTTAGGTTGCTAACAAGCTTGAGGTTGTGCCTGGGGCTGAGTTTCGTGTGGCCTATGAAGAAGCAATGAAGTATGGGGGAAAGGTGATACTTGGTGACCGTCCTGTGCAAGTAAGATGCTTTGGATAATTCGAACATTTGAAGATATTGATTTTAATTTCTGGTTCATTCTATGATGTCTTAAGTTTGTCAAGTGTATAGCATTCTCTGGTGGACAAATGATTTTACATTAAAACTTAAAACATATCCCTATTAATCATGATAAAAATGGTGTTGTTTTTCTTTTTATTTTTAGTGAGTGTCAAAATTAAAATAAAGTACGAAATGCTCTGTGATGTCTCCTGGTCTCATGCTGTGGATAATACAAATGGAGAACAAGTAATTTAGTTTCATATAATAATTTGTTTTGTAGTAGATTGATTAACTGCAAAAAGTGATCTACATTAAGAGGTTTTTGCTTTTACCTGAAGAATGCTGTGTGGGCCTTTTTTGGCCTTGTTGCTTCATTGGGGATTTATTAATTTCGGGGGATTACAGTTACGACAGTCTAGCAAATGCTTCTTAATGTTTAGCAGATCTTATGGATCTATCTTAAGGTAACATTATTTATTGATTTCCAAGCAGTGTGGTATCGTTATTCTGCTTTTCGTCATAAACTTTGCTAGTACTCAATGACCATCGTCCTATACTCAAACTGATAGCACTTTCTCATCTTCAAATATCAAAACCTTCTTCTTTTGATTGAAAAAAGAAAAAAGGAAGCTACTCCGTCCATCGCATCATTGTAATTCTTCTCAATTCCTAAGTGTCTGACAAAAATGTAACGGGAAACAATTGTAGGTTATTATAATTTTCATGTATTTTAAGATACATAAATTGAAGTTTAATATTAGACTTAAAGTTGGTCAAATTTGAAAACAGTGAATAGGATTAAAATAATCGGACCAAAAGAGTATAAACCTCAGTAAATCTAGGTGTATAATATTTTGCATTAATAAATCCCAACAACCTTAATAACTACCATGATCTCTCCTTATGTTAAGTTTGATAATGCATACTATCCAACTCATTAATTTGTTTTTCCCAAAGATTGCAGGACATGTTTGTTATTGTTTCTTATATATTGCTTCTTTACCATCCTTAGACCTTATTTGTTTGCACTCAGCGAAAGTCTTAACCTTAACCATTCTGATCTTATCATTAAGTTTGTTCGTCTTTTTGGTTAGAATCTTAATCATTCAGATCTTAACTCATTAAGTGTGTTTTTTTTTAATTACAACCACTTAATGGGTCTGAATAGATTTGAATAATTAAGACTTGTAACAAAATCTTAATATCATTAAAATGTCTATTCAAGGATTTCTACGAAAATGATAATTCACTAATTCCATCCATTTACCACTATTTCCATCACCTATCATTATCAACTACTACCGCCGCCGCCTACCATTATCAACTACCACCAAACACTACCCATAACCATCATCCTCAACCACAAACTACGATTGTTAATTGCTACAATTAGCCTCCAATACCAACTACTACCATCAACTACTATTGTCAGCCACAAATCAAGAGATATGTTTTAATTCTTATCAATCTATTCCTATAATCTCTCATCATATTAATAACTAACCTTTTATCCTTCTATTTCTTGCTCCTCTCTACGCTTATAATTTTCTTTCCAAAATCACTCTAAAGCTCAAATCCTCTATTCCAAAGACTTATACCCAACATATAGTAAAATCAATATGTCAATTTAATCTAATATATTAGATTATCATTGTAATTTATACATTATTAAATACCATTTTTATATCGTATATACATAATTATGTATAGATGTATATATATATATACACGATATAATGATAGCATTTATTGTATATATAGGTTGTGTATTAATGTTAATAATAGTGGATAATTAAACATATACGTGGAACAAATATATACACAATATATAGAGAGAGAGCCTCTCTATCTTCGCAAGGTAGAAATAAGGCTGCGCATATACCATCCTCCCCAGACCCCACTTATGGGATTACATTGAGTATGTTGTTATGTTTTCCGGAGAAAAGAAATGAAATTGAAGGGAATGAATGGGGATTAAAAAAAAATAAAATATATATATAGTTTTGCTAACCTACTACCTTTAGCACTCTCCCCTTGTTTGATTCACTTGAATGCCCTTTCTGTTTTCAGCACATCAAAATGAGGGTTGATTTTGTCATTTCATAAAAATACTCCCAATCCATCTCCCTTCCCTGTATCACATTCACCCAAAATTCCATAAATCTTGGCGAGGAAAAAGACCAAAAAACAGTCATGGTGTTCTTTATGAAATCCTTTTCTTCTACTTCTGCTTTTGTTTTTTTTCCTTTACTCTTCTATTTGCGACAAGTGAAAAGAAGGTAAGCAAAAATATGTCTTATTTTGCATTTTTCCGATGCTACTACCGACATCCCAGAAAACTCATGAGCTGCTACCATGACTGCCATTTTGTCTTCAATTTTGTTGAGATTCAAACCAAGTTTTGAGTTATGAATGGCCAACCCAACATAAGAGTCTTTCTCTTCAACTCTGTATCTATAGCCACTAGCAAATAAAGCCAAAGTTAACTAACTTGCTTGAATTTTAAAAGGCCCATTTAGATTAGAACTTATGGATAGCCAATGTTTAGTTGATTTTGATTTTTGTTCCTTATTTGAAAATAGCAAGTGCGATAGGAACTGAAAGATTTGAAACTCTTTGAAGCAAAATTGACGAACTGTAAAGAAAAATTGGGGACGTTATTCAATGGAGATCTGTTTCAAGTAAAAATTACTTTGTAGAGATGAATTGGATTTAAATATTTGGATAGAAAACATTTAGCTATTGGTTCAGCAAGGATGACTATGGCAAGCCCAACAGCATCATCAATAGAAAGTCTCTATTGAGGAAGAGAAGAAAAAGAAAAGAGGGGAAGGAAATTTGCGTTTATATTTTTGGATAAAAAGACAATAAAGCCCCTCATTTCAATGTGCTGGAAAAACAAGGACATTTAAGTGAATTGAAAAGTGGGGAGGATGCTAACCTACTACCTTCATGTAGTAGGTTAGCAAGACCCATATATATGTGTTTCAATGTATTTTCCGGAGAAAAGAAATGAAATAGAAGGGGATAAATGAGGATTAAAATCTAAAAATACATTACAGAGATATGAGAAAGCGAGATTATAGGAAGTGAATAATTAGTGCTTATCCAGAGAGATTCTTTGTCATTTGCTTTGAGTGGTATCTAATCTATTCCATATTATTTTGCTGCTATGTTTGTTAATTAATTAATTCTGCTAAGATATAGTAACATCCCCAAAGGAAAAAGGAAAAAAGATGTAGTACTTATCTAATGGAATTGGAGCTGTAATAAGATATAAAGCTTCTTGATCCCTTTTCTGTTTTGTCGAGTTTTGCGAGTAGGAAAAAAACATATTTATAGTTCCTGCTCAGTGTCTTGTTTTCCTGTAAATGTGAAACTGCTTTCTCATTTTTTGTTTGAGTATAAATTACTCTAAACAACCATGTAATATGACTTGACTATAGACACACCTATTGTATTTTAAAATAATCATACATTTGCCCTTTATACAATGAAAATCCTACACAAACATTAGCTTGAATAATATCTTCTTTTTACTAGGTTGTTAAGTTCTTGGTTTTGAGAAACACGATGTATATAGGTAACTAAGTATATTAAATATAATTACTAAAAGGATTACTAGAAAAAAAGTTCATATTTTTAATTTTAAGGAATTTAAGTGGATACATGCATTTGCTAAAAATAAAAAAATTAAAAATATTTTTAATTTTTTTACCTTTATTCTAATAAATATTTTTATGGAACAGGATCTTTTAAACCTCTTAAATAGGAAATAAGAAATTTTTGTTTGCACTTTAAACATCTAAGCTAATAGTATTTTTAAAATATAGAATAATATTTTATTTCCATAGGAATTTCTCATTTTTATTATAGTCTTATAATTTATTGTTCCAATTTCAAATTATCTTTAATTTATTTAGATGAATGTTTCTTTTGGGTAGGATTTCCATTATATAAGAGGTTTAAATTTTTTAGTAAAAATAGAATATAGTTATATCTGTGGGATTTTGTAGGATTTCCATAGTATAGGGAAGTAAGTGCTTGATTTAAAAATACACACAATTGAATCATATTATAGGGGTGTCTAGTGTAATTTATCCTTTATTTTATTGAAGTAGTTTCATCTATATTGAGTAGATTCCTCTTCTTGTTAGTTCTAAACTTCAGTTTGAAACCTGATCCTTAATCCTTGACTATCTGATGCTACAACCATGTAATGACTCAAATTATGCAGTTCATTTTTTTACTAATCTTTCAATTGTTTACAATTCTGAGCAGATAACATTGCGAAGAACATGGGCAAAAATGCCGCTTTGGCACAAAACAAAATTCTTGTTCTCCTTATTATTCCAAGCATTATTTCTACCAAACCCGGAAGATCTCAACAAGATGGTACAGTTCCTTGCATAATATTCTTTGGGATTGCCCCTTTCTACATATTGGATTTGTGAAGAATATTGTAAGTTACTTACACGATATTGAACTTCTTCTGTTGAGCAGCTGAAGGAAATGGATGATGTCGACATGTTGACTCTTGTAATTCAGGAAATGAGCAAGCACTTCCCCACTCTTTGGACTACCCTAGTTCATGAGCGAGATCTGTAAGCGACTCTAACTTACGTGCAACCAACTGTGCTTGTGGTTAAAATTCTCTTCTGGCCGGCTGGTCCTACCTCTCTACCCCCACTCCATCTCCTTTTATCTGCACAGTCAAAATTTGTTGCACTGCCTGCCTTAGTTTTATGCTATTCTTTTTATTTCTTGATTGGCTTGTGTCTAAAACAAGACACTTGTCATTAAGTCCTGCCCAGAGTTACATCAGGTTTCGAGAGCTTGTTGCATGTGAGTCCCCTCAGAAATAATCTGATTAGTTACACCGCATACTTGAAAAGTAAGTTATGTGTCTATCTATCTGGCTTTTACTCGTAGTTGGACACTTATAGAATTTGCAATGTTTTTGGAGGTGGCCTATTTTGTTTTAATAATGTATGGAACAATGAGGATACATTTAATTATAGGCTTTTGGGAAAAGTAGCTTCACGTGTATTGATGTTAATTGCTTTTAAAGGTCGAAGTGAAAAGGAAGTGTAAATATGAGTAAAGGGATACCTTAATATGTGTTACTCAGCAAGTGTCAGATGTGCCCAAAGTAGTGCTCTATTTTGCAGCGGTGCTCTGTTAATTTTTCTGATAAGTAGAATTTCTTCAAGTAGTTCTTGATCTCAATGTGTAGCTATAATCGTCGTTTATTGCATATCATATCATTTTTCCACGATCAGCTTTCCTAAACAAAAGGAATCATTTTATAGTACTTCCTCAGGCTTAAATAGAATTTCCATTTTGGTGGCAAGAGAAACTCGGGGAAGGTAGAGTAGAAATTAGCATGAGAAAGTATGCTAACTTAGTCAACTGAATTAACACGCCGAGTCAATTAAAATAGAAACTCCGTCCTATGTTGTTGTTAAGTGTAAGCAATGTCTAGTCAATAATTTGCCAAGTGGAAAAGACAGACTTGTATCAAAAAATTTTATAACATAATGATGGATTGTGTGTACCAAAGGGCTAGGTCTTGGGGTGTGAGACAGTCCAGTATTAGATGAAATATTCATAATGTGTTTATTGCGACTTTCGCTAACATATGTTTTCAGCTTATCAGTTTTTCTATTACATCAATTCACTACCATTCAACTGCATGAGTTTTCATAATTGCAAATAAGCTCACACACTCTACTGTTCATTTGCTTCAAATAGTACTATTTACAGGAGATTTATACTAATTTTGGTCTTCATGGCATTATTCAAGTCAAAATCTTTGAAGGATGACAGTGTACCTGACACTTCTTTTTGACTTTTGATGATATTATAGATACTGTTTTGCAAATGTTAGAAATCTGCCTCTCTCTATCCTTCTATAGGTTCATGTCATCAACATTACAAAGAGTTGCCGGTGAACACAACTCTGTTGTAGCAGTCGTTGGGAAGGGTCACCTGCCAGGAATCAAGAAGAACTGGAAACAACCAATTGAGGTAATAAAAGTTGTTGTGCAAGTGTAGTTAAAAACTGATGCTTGCTTCCTCCTGTACATAGAAAGCATTTGGAAGCAGTTTTTTCAGCTTACCTATCTGCATATTTAGTTTCACAAGTTGAATTTGAACCTCTTACCTATTTATTGATGATATTTTGTTTATGAACAGGTTAATGAACTACTCACAATTCCTTCAAAGAAATCTGCCATCACTGTCACAAGAATCTTGTCAACATTTGGAGTTGCAATCGCAGGGGTTGCCATAGTATCTGGCATTTATACTTCAATGAAGAAATAACACCGGTGGATCAGATTCAAATGTCTTTTCTTTCATGTATTTTAGAGGTCATACAGGTTTGTTACGTTTTTAGGTGCTGAGGTCATACATTCAACTCTGATCTGTCCTACTGCTGCAGGATGGGAAATCGTTGTTTTTGTAAAATTTCCTGGGCAGAGGATGGTCAGCTAGATTTGACCTGAGAAAGATTCTTTAAATTATTGAATAAAGATAGTACTAAAATTTGCCCCAACTCTTTTTATTTCTCTCTAACTTCACTCGATCACTACATCATCTCTGTCTTAGTAGAGCGCCACTTCTCTACATATTTCCTGTTGCATACATTCTTAATTTGATCGTATTCATATTTCCATCATTTAGCCATCGATTTGTGAGGCGTGGTTTTCTCGGGTGAAATAGGAGATATCAGATCCTAACAGATGCTCGAAAAAGGATTTGACAGATCCCTTGGACGCTTGGAATGATAAAAATTTGCCCCAGGTGAGTACGTGTTTGCACTAGGGATGTGTCTTGCTTTGCACTAAATTCAGTTGTACGTAGTTTAGTTGTGCTTCAAGCAATACAGAGAGACATAATCATTGGGAGAAAACAGCCAAGTTCTCTTCGAGGTATTAAAACCTTGTCTTTAGTCCATCGCCCAACATGTCCAACTTCCCCAAATCCAAGCAAATTTAGGGTACACTTTCCTCACCCTTAACACAAGATTTCTTAATCTGCACATGCAACTTCAAAATCTAAAGCAAGGTGATTTCTCTCTCTTGCTGACCAAATTATCTGTCCTAAAAGGTCTAAGAGATAACTTGAAAGATTTGGTCACCATACAACTTTCTGAGCAAGTCACTTTCTCTGCGTTAAATGTTATATTTCTGAACCTTGATCAATTTAATCATTGATCTTCAAAAACTGATGGTCAAGCATTTCATGATCCGACATCCTACCGTCAGATACTCACACTGCAATATGTCACAATGACTAGTCCGAATCAACCTTATTCGGTGAATAGGGTGTGTCAATTTATGCATGTTCCAATCATTGGGCTGCCGTGAAAAAGGACTGTCAGGATCAGCAATCTCCCATGGTGTTGGTTTACATGTCTCTTACAACTTAATTACTTGCAAGCTGTCTCCAACTCGGATTGAACAGGATCCATTGATGATAGAGGAAGTATACTGGAGGTTATGCGATTTTCTTGGACGGAAACTCAGAGGTACTGTATACTGGCTTTAGACGTTTCATGTTTTCCTTTTTCCCCAAATTGTCATTAACTATAGTCTTCTTCTCATGTTGTTCACTGAAACTTGCAAAGTTCATATGTGGAAGAAATTGGTTCAAATAAGATGTAGTTATCCAATTTTTTTCAGATACAGCTGGTAGTGTAATGCCAATTTTTCCAAGTAAAATTCTAGTCTGAATTGGGGACAAAGCCATTGTCTTTATGTCAAGGGAAATGTAAGAAACTATCAGGCTAGGAATATTCAGGTGTAATTTTACTTTGGCTAGTTATGTTATATTTGTGAAGTGATTGACTATTCATCCATTTTCAAAATGCTTTTCACAGAGATGAAATGTAAGTGGCGTTTCCAGGATAGAATGACACTGGTAAGAGTCCACTGATCAGGATATAACCACTCACATTATCGCGTCTGAGCCATTATGCCAAGAGGAACTGTTTATCCCCCAGAATTGGTAATAGACGCATTATAATTGCAGCAAGTATTCTAAAAAAGGATTTTGAAGGGCCTCAGTGTGTGTAACAATCAGATCATTGATAATTAAACCTCACTGAAATCCGCTAAGATAATTTTATTTTATCATCATAAGCCCCTATATTTCAATCCTCAACTAATGTAATGAAATCAGTAAGCGTTATCAAAACATATAATCAAATCGTTGAAATTATGGAAAAAAACATCAAAAAAGATCGTTCAAAAATCTAGAAAATTTAAAGAACAAAAGAAACAACAAAGAAAAAGTGTGCTCAGACAGCCAAGGGTTTGTCTTCAACCAATTGGGGGGTCTAAATCCCCAGATCAGAAACTCTAGTCCACAAAAATTGCTTCATCATTACACACATTTTTTATAAAAACAAACCATAAAATTAGAGTTAGATATTTTCTAACCCTTAAATATACTAGAAAGATTACAGAATCATTGTAAAAGACAAAGGATTCCAGCATAATTTGGGGAAAAGCTACCTTTTTGTGAAGCTTTTGGTAGAACGAATTCAAGGGAAAAAAGAAACTTTTGGTAGAAATATTTCAGTTAGTTTACTTCAAATACTTGTTGAAATAGCAAAGGTAATACGAAGATGAAATGTAAGTGGCGTTTCCAGGATAGAATGGCACAGGTAAAAGAGTCCATTAATCAGGATATAACAACTCACAATATTGCGTCTGAGCCATTATGCCGAGAGGAATTGATTATCCCCCAGAATTGGTAATAGACGCATTTATTATTCTATCATCTATACAAAACGCAATACAAAAATTGTTTGTTCCTTCTAACAATCAAACTAGAACAACATAGCTTCTGAGAATGAAGAAAGAAAGTGATGCTCAGTGGAAGGAGAAGTCGTTAATTAAACAGGCTCACGGAGAAGGCTTTTAAACCTTCTTCCACTGCCCTATTACACCATATGGTGCTTCGTCTCATCACAGCATACTTTTCCATCAATCAATAATTCAACAAAAATCAAAAGAAAACTTTAATAAGGCCTCAGTGTGTGTAACAAACAGATCATTGATAATTAAATCTCACTGAAATCCGCTAAGATAATTAAATTTATCATCATAAGCCAAATCAAAAGGATATTGGTATTTTCAAAGCATCTTCAAATCGTTGAAATTTCAGCAGAAGCATAAGAAAATCATTCAAAAAAAGAAAAAAATGAAGATGAAGAAGAAGAAGAAGAAAAAGAAGAAGAAGAAAGAGTGTGCTCAGACAGCCAAGGGTTTGTCTTCAACCAATGGGGGGTCTAAATCCCCAGATCAGAAACTCTAGTCCACATAAATTGCTTCCTCACCACACACACATTTGATGAAAAAAACATAATTAGAACCGATTAGAGAAAAAAAAAACAGAAAAATTCAAATCAATTGACGGAGAAACTGAATCGAGAACTAAATCTTAGCTAAGGGGAAGGAGGAGAGCCAACCAATACCACAATAGCAGAAGAAGCCGATGAAGGATGTAGGGGAGATGAGATGTATATATAGGAGGAATCAGTATTTGACGCGGCTAGGGTTTTGTTTACAACTGGAGCTGGGTGTAATTCCTCTAGGGGTTTGGGGGAATTCTTAATGGGCCTACAGCAATATGAGCTACGTTTGGAGTTTGGATCGCCAGTTAGTTGTTGGGTCAATTGGCTTCACAGCACTGGGCGGCCTATCATTCAAGTATGTTTTGGACTTATATTACGTTGTCTTTTGGGGAAAATTTAACAAATAGCCATATTTTCAATTTTTTATAATTGAAAGATCATTAATATCAGGGAAATTTGAAATTACATCATAATTTCTTTTTTACAAAAATATGGTCGAAAAGTGGTCAGAAGACGTTATATCTACCATTTAATGTTTAGCCGCTTTTTAACGTAAAAAATAATATTTGGATAAAAAAGCTCTAGCAAAAATACGAAAAGAAAAAATTCTAAAAATGAGATTGGAGAATTGAACTCCAAGATTTTTTTTGTGGAATTTGAAAATTCAAAAGTTTGAATTGAACGTTTGATAGCTCTGGCATAAGATGCTGAAATTTTTCCATATTTCACAAATTCGGGATAAAAATGCTTGAGTATGATGTGCATATTTAAAATTCTAAGAATTTTTAAAATTGTGCGTATATTCACTTGTCAAAATTTCAAACTCCAGTATCTAGTACTGAAATTTTTTCATGTTTTAGTTAAAAATAATTTTTACTTTAAAAATAATTATTACATAACTATATTTCAAATAATGGCTAAATATTAACAAGTGACCCAATAATTAGCCATTCGTATTTTCCAGACTTGTTAGGCTTTTAAACTTCTCACAAAGTCGTATGTTTAAGAAAAATATCTAAGCTCACGTGCCCTTCGATATTGCTTAACTTTGTCCTTCATTAAATTTTTGATCCATTCATAACTTTGTTATTGGCAAATTATATTTGCTCTTGTTATAAATGAAGCTCCAACATGAAATTGGTGTATGTGTCCAACTTCTTCAAGAAAAATAATTCATGATGCCCCTAAATTTTTGGCTATCAAGTTGAAGAGCTATTAGATTTAAAGTTTAAAATAAAATAAAATAAAATTAAAAAAAGATATTTTTTTTCTAACGGCGAAGCAAAATTGGATCAAAATTTAACAGGAGACAAGTTTTCTCAATTTTAAATAGTACGTAAGCAAATCTGACTTTTTCCCTCTCCTTCTACTCTAATCTAACATTTCTTCAAATGTCATATAGATTGAATAATCGCCAAATTAGACAAGATCATAATTTTCAGAGAAAATTGAACTAAAATTTGAATATAAATTTGATTTATAAATCGAATATCTCATTTGACGATTTTAAATTTGAGTTCAAAATATCAAAATTGAAAGACTTTCAGGACATGAAACAATAGTTTTAAGGTTGTCTGTGCCCTTTTGTTAGTTATTACTTATTAGGTGAAATTGAACAATAAGAGGACATTCCTCTTGCCTATAGTTACATAGGCTAGACAAAGCATGAGGGAAAAGTGATGGATATGAGAAAGCTCTTTAGATTCATGTGCATGGCCTAAATTGTCATGAATCAAGAGTTAATGCTCCAAACACCTAACACATTTGAAGAAAATGTTAATGTTTATCTCCATAAGGTGACAAAATTGTTTCTCACTTTTATTTTCCTTCTACTTCGTGTTGTTTCTTCTTCCCCCCACCCTGCAAGTGTTTAGTATTAATACAATCATTATTTTGGTTAAACAGATTAATATATATATGTATGTATAAAATACTACTATATGGTACTATAATCACATCACTCTGATTATTTGAGTTGCTTGTCAAATTGAGTTTAACTTGATTCTTATTTTGGAATTCGTCCGATCAAAAAAGCAAGGAAACTCACAAAAATACCTACTGTACCTAATGATTATATCAAATTAATATTTTTCTTATTTCAATTTATGTATTATTTTTCGCTTTTTAAAAATTAATGACTAATTTTTGAAACTAAATTATATCAGATTAATTTAATATTTTAAAATTAAAATTTAGATATAAAAAAACTATAGAAAGAGTAATAAATCGTAGTTCTTCTCATGTCAACAACATACCCAATTTAATTCCATAAGTGGGGTGTAGAGATGGTAGGATATATGGAGACTTACCCTGCCTTTATAGGATAGTGTCATGGAGACACGATACTTGGTGCCACAAGTGATCCCAAACTAACCCATGGTCTAACATTCCACTGGTAAACTAAGTAAACTTAAGCGGAAGTTGTATAACATAATTATCCAAGAACTACTGATTTGGAAAGAGTAAACTTATCTGAAAAGAATACTGAACAACTGTGTCTGAAAGCCAACGACTAACTGATGAGTTTTTGGGACAAGCCCCCAGCCAACTCTAAAATCGATCTAAATAAGGACTAACTGAAAAGCAAATATCGTCCTCGGAAGATGAGGACTCACCAACTAACACTGCTACCGAAATCGTTGGAGGGGAAACTACTGACGATGCTGAGACTGAGAATCTGCATCTGTATCATAATACGATACAACATAGAAATTATGCGTCAGTACTTTGAATGTACTGAGTAAGTGAGATATACAATAAGCATGGAAAAATATACACTAAACTGAAATAACATGAAATGACCAACTCATACTGAATACTGATAAAAGTTGAGCTATAACTGATATGGTTAATATTGATCCTGACTGAACTGAGCTAAACTGAACTGAAACTATACTAACAAGTGGGAGAGTCTATAACCGACATATAACCACGTAAGATAAACGTGGATTCCGATGTATACACCCCATCGGAGAAAGCCCACTGTACCTTGCCAGGGTATAGTGGTTGAGCTGAGTGATCACAAGTTTGGGGCCTGTTGGGCCAATAACCTACGATTGCTACGTAGTTCTAGGAACCTGGGTGCGTTGGAACCCCGGTCTGCTTGGTGCTAAGTACTACTCCCACTGGATAGTCCTAACTTGATTACTAAGTTGGTAGCTCGAAGCTGAGGTCCTGGACTAGTCAGGACTGCTTATCTAAAAGTAACCTGAGAGTCTGTAGGACAGGATAACTGAAAACTGGTGTTATAAGACTAGTTAGAGTTGCTTATCTGGAAGCGTCGTGATCGTCTAAAAAACTAATCGATAATTGATGCTTCTGGTTCTAAGACTGGTCAGAGCTTCTTATCTAGAAGCGTTGTAACCATCTAGAGAACTAACTGATAATTGAAACTAGGAAGTATTACTGAACTGAACTCCTCTAGGAACTGACTATCGTCAAATTGATCATCTAACTTACTGTAAGATATTGAAAAAGGCCAATTGCTATCTGAGACTGAACTAGCATTCAAACTGACTGTAAATCCACAATATGGTAATAACATGAAAATTCAAGAACTAGTAGAGGGAAGCAGTACTTGTATCTAGACAATTATGCAAGACCAGATTTACTATATTCATAGACTAGGGCTAAACAATATTTCATGAAAAGAATAACAACACGCGTGATAAATGATGAAAACATTGTAAAAGTTCACAAGGATTTCAGATTCACGAGAATATTCATAATCTGACTGAAGCTAACCCTATTTCTGATATTCAGGGCTAAGACTGACAAGTAATTATAGAAGGGTTTTGGGGCACAATGAAAGAATAATTCCCTTGTTGAATTCCCACATACCTGGTGTAGAAATACCTGAGGAAATCCTTGAGAAATCTAAGAAGAAAAATGAAACCCTTGATCCTGCTAGGTGCTTCCTGGCTGAGTTTTCTGCGTTCTGACTTTGAGAGAATAAGAGGAATGAGAGAACGGGTCGTTAGAGGTGACAATGGGTCGTTCCAGGCCTCGTTGGTTCTCAAAATGCAACTGGAAGGCTAACAATGACTCAGACAACGGGTCATTACTTCTGACAGTGACTCGTTGTCTGGGTCGTCCTGTGACAAAAATCTTCTGGTTCTTTCTGGATTTTCATGCAAAGTCTGAGTTTGGTCTAGGAAAAGTTTTGGGATATTACAGATAGTGATTCTTCTCATGTCAATATAATGAAAAATTATATTTTAAATTATTGGTCAAACTTTACATAATTTGAATTGCAAAAAATAATAAGTGTCATATAATTGGGATAAATGGAGTAATTAAATTAGTTTTCTCTAGCATTTACTTTCATTTTCAACTATAGTTCTGGTTTATTTGGTGAAGTGAACCTGTCAATGGCATACCATGTGATTTACAATTTCAGAATCTTAGATTATTGTGTACACACATAGAAGTTATGTTATTAGGCTTTTTCTATATGCCCCCACCAAAAAAAAATGGAAAAGAAAGAAGCTTCTCATGTGCTTGTTCTTCAAGTATTTTGCTTTCTTTATATTTCATGTTTACATATCTATATATCTTGTTGATATTATTTTCCCCTCCAACTTAATCTATTATTTAAAGCTTTATCTACACTAACTTCTTCATAATCAACTTAATGTATCATTTAAAACTTTATCTACACCAACTTCTACAAAGTCAACTTCTAGTTTCTGACCAAAGAAGAAAAAAGAAAAACTTATAGTTGTTAGATTTGTTATCTTGACTAACTGCTCCATCGTCTGGCCATGTTCTTCTTATTTTAAATATATATGTCAACTAAGTATCCTGTGAAATTTTCACTCTTTTAATAATTACCCTCTTCCTCAATTAATGTGGCATCTTTCTAATTTTGAGAGTACAACTTTTAATTTTGACACTGTAAGTCGCAAATTCACAATAATTGATAATTCAAAATATATAGAAAGCATATGAATTGTAGTCAAAGAAAAGTTTATTTGACTCTTTAAATTCGACGGGTGTCATATAAATTGAAACGAAGAAAATAGTATAATAAAAGCAATTTAAGAGTAGTAATGGAGAAGAAAAGGCTCTTTTCATCGGAATTTTATTTCAAAAACCTCATCAAGGTACAATATAGAATGTCACACTTACTATACAAAGGAACAGCAATACATAATACTCAATAATCCCCACAAAACAATAACAGAACACAACATAGAGCCAAATAAAATTCGAAATTTTTAGTGCAAATATTGGTTCTCTAATTGTTCACAAATGCACATTTCTTTCTAATTTCACCAGCCGAGCCAGTCTTAACTTCTATCCTTCCCATTTTCTCCATGGCCTTAGCGAATTCCGCGGAGAATTCTTTGAGTGAACCCTGAACTAGTTGGTTGATGAATGATTTCGTCGTAGCACTTGTTGTTAAAGCTGCATCAGATTGAAATAGGCCTCTCCTTTTGAGCAGAAGCTTGTAGTAGCTAAGATCGAACGTCCTAAAACTACCAGGATCCATCTCAACTATTGTTGTATTGTCGTTGATTGATTTGCACTTCTTCACCTTAAGATTGGATGCATATTCACTGTCTAGAGATGGATCTTGTGTGCCCAAAACGCCGGTGAAATTGTACAAACGTGTTGAAAATGACGAACAATGAGAGACTCCAATGGTGTGAGCACCTGAGAAAAAAATTGAAAACTGTTATCAGAGGTAAATTCAAGATTTAAACTTAGCGTAGTTATACTCAAGAAATGAAAATAGTTACCAGAGTCAGATTCAAGATTTAAACTTGATGTAGTTATGTTCAAGAATGAAAATTGTTAACAGAAGCGGAATCAAGATTTAAACTTGGTGTTATTATATGCTCAAAACATGAAAATTGTTACCACAGATAGATTCAAGATCGATTTAAACTAATTGTACTTTTAGAATTAAGAGTTCAGTCGAATCCATAGGGCATTGACTGAATATAAACTAATGAGCATGTATTGTTTACCAGATAATAGGACCAAGTCTTTGAGATCAAGACCCTTGCTGGCAAAAGAAGTCTGGAGACTAGACAAGTTACTAGTTGGAGGTGGAATATTTGCCAAGGCTTCAGAAGCATTTGATATTCTTCCATCTCTTCTACCAGTTGGTACATTCCAGTAAGGTCCTCCCTATCATACAAATAAGAAGAAAATTAGACGGCGAATTTAGGATGGATTTTGTGAGTTCAACTGAATACATCGCTTTGAATTGGTCCAGACTATGCATGCACAATTGCACATGTAACACTCATTTTGAACCCACTGACTAATTTTCTAATGTTCAATTTTATATAGCTAAATATTTTGGTTGGAATGTGTGTTGCATTTTAATTTATTTTCTTGAGCTTTATACTTACAGTGGCCACAACAGAGTCTCTAGCAACCAAGGTAACAATATCAGCACAAGAAACAACTCCAGGGCATTCAGCTTCAACTATTTTCTTCACACCATCAATGAATGAAAAACCTCTCAGTGTTTGATTAGGAATAGCCACTTTTTCAGTTTGATTTTTTGTGCTTGAAGTGAAATTCAAAAGTACAGAAGCATCACAACCCTGAAAAATTCAAAAAGCAACCAAAAAAAAAATATTTTAATTCAAGAATTTCATTCTCGAGCGAATGCTTAATGTAAATGAACCTTAATTTGGAGCGGAATACACAAACAACCCCGTAAACATGTCAATACTTAAATTTTATTTAGACACTCGAACAACAATCTAGTGAATTGAGAATCTAAATACATGATAAAACCTTAATTTAGACTTACCCTGACAAAGCAATCATGAAAATGCAGTCTCAACAAGGCTGCAGCAAGAGATGGAGCCTTTGGTATGTGCTTTTGGACATAGTCCTGAATAATTTTTTCTGCTTTTGGACAGCTCTTGGCATAGAAATTGAGTTGTAATTGTGCATGGCTAGCATCTAAAAATATTCCTAGTATACAAAATACTAGAAAACTCAAGCCAAAAGTAGACATCTTTTTTTACTATTGGTGAAAGAGACCTTCCTTTTTTTTTCTATTGAGTTTCTGTCACACATCAACTACAGAGGCATCATAGCCAATTTATAGGACTGTGATATCTCAAGCTAACTATTTTATAAATTAGATTAGTTATAGTCTGTCTGTCTCTTTCAATAGCTCTTAAATTTAATTCAGTGAGATTCCTCTTTATCATTTTGCCTAAACAAACAACTATTAACATTGTTTAAAGGATCAACAAAAACGGAAGAAAAATATACAGTTATTCTGGAAATCATATATACATATGTATGTGCGCGTAATAATACAGTAAATAAGAAATTTATATAAGGAGATTTTAAAAAAAATTCTAGAATGTCATAGTTATAAATTGAACATATGACCTAACGCAATTTTGAACCCTCTTTATCACTATACTTGAAAAAAAAAAATTCACATTAAGGAGGTTCAACAGCTCACATCTAATAAAAAAGAGATCATTTTTACTTTGTTTGCATAGAATAATTTTCTGACGAAGGGAGTTCAGTTAACCCTCTTTTACACTACTAAGTTCCGCCACTAGACGGAGCCATGCACCCATATCCAAGTGGTGACAATTGACACCCATTTACCTCAAAATTGTATTGTGTAGACAGGTAGAAAAAGAATTGTGTATATGTTATTGAATTGATCATTTAGCTTTTTCATCTTTTATTTTTTTATGTTTTGATTTTACTTAGTAAAAAATTTGATTCCGCCGCTCATATTTATTTATTTGTTTGTTCACTTCCTGGCTAGAAATAAAAAGGTAGATAATATCATCTTCTCCTAGAGATACATCTATGTATGTTCATCATGGTGCATGTGATAGTCCAACTTCTTTAATTTCAATAATTGGTAGTAGTAATACCTGCTAACATAGCTGCCAGGCAAGCTAATACATGTGTGCTTCTCTCATCCTTCGTGAATTAGACAAATTGACTTCTTAGCTTGTTATTTCTTCGTCTCAATATATGTGATATTTTTTATTTTTCGAGAGTTAATTTAACTAATGTTTAAAGCTAAATTGAATCAAATTAACTTAATATTCTAAAATTAAAATTAAAATAACAAAAATTATATATAG
>JACEIK010000107.1:224171-255661 GCA_018107945.1 Datura stramonium | reverse complement strand
TCTTTCCCCGGGCCTTTTTCTAGCATGTATGGCATTCAAATACGCTTAACCAACACGCGAATAGGCCATCTATGTGTCGGGAATCTACGGGGTGTAACAACCTCTATATATAAATATGTGTTAAGTGTGAATAGAGGCTCATTTTAAATATTTCTCCAAATCAGAGAAGTGAGGTTAAGTGATAACGTCTTCCGTTTATCACTGATTTATGCCGCTAAACTCCATTCAGATGCAAATTGTTCTTGGATAACGAGTTCCAGCCCTACAAGGAATGTTCCTGCGGAGTTATTTTTTTAATATTCGCTCAGAGAACCGTAACCCCGCCGAGTAAAATTTGTAGTAATCACTTCTAACTAAGTCCTAAGCGGCTACAAGTGATAGGTAAGCATTTCTACCTTCCAGACTCTAAAAAATTTGTGAGTTTTCGATCAAATTAAACGAAGTTGAATTGTAGTCAATTTTTTAGAAAGATATCTTTATTAGTCATTCCTATTATTGAAAAAAGCTTTATTATTTTAGTGTAAGGACTACAATTTGGTGGAACTACCGGCTACAGGTTGTAACTTTTTTGGATAAATGAGAATCAACATTCGAGGTATGTTAAGGCTTATCTCTTTGGAAAGTTATTCTCGTAGTATAGTGATACGGCCTATGCCCTCAAAAGTAGATAATAATCTGGTATGTTGTGATTAGCTGCTGCTAGTAAATAAGGATTATGTATGTTGTGGTTAGCTTCTATAAGACATATTAAGATTATATCATAGTATCCCTCATCGGGAAAGGGTATGTTAAGTATGAATAATGTTGGGTGCACCATAGAGAGTTCTCCGTTCACCTATTTACCACTTAGAGGTATTCTGATGTTTCGCTATCGTGCCAAGGCCTTAAAAGTTTATAGTAAGCTATTGGGCCTGACTTGGTAAGTTGGACAGGATAGGGCTTAGCGGGGGATACAACTTCCAGTTTGATGCTTTTATTATTAGTAAAACTCGCCCAGAGGCCGTTAGCGTACCATGACGTCTACAGGTCCAGGATCTTTCTAGGGTGGTCATATCTTCGAGTTGATGGCACAATGGTTGCCTAATGAGCTGAGTGACGGCTTGCCATATGATTGGCTATTGGCAGTAGCCATTAGCCTTAGCAGACTTATCGTCTGTTGTATAGGTCGCACAGGAAACCACCTCAACTATGAGAAATATAATAGACTAAGTGACTTCCTAAGGGGAAAACCTTATTAGTAGTTATATGTGAAGCCAACATCCCAGACTACTCTTATAGATGCCTAGGTACTTGTTGCCGTGAAGGGATAGGTCCAAATATACCTGCCTACATGGCTATGAACCATCCAGAGGAGCAATATGAGATCTAGACAGACTAAGTTAAGGTCCAAAGGGACTAGAACTAGAGTATCACGGTGTTACTTCCAGGCTAAGAGTTATAGTAATTTTCCTGTGGAGAGTTAGGGTTGACCACTTAGGAACGTATTCGGTTGGTAGCATCCCTATAGTCACCCCAAGAAAAGAAATCATATAAACAGTCACCTACGACCTTATTATTCGCTTATGAACTATTGTTGTCCTAGTATGCCCTTCAGAGTATCGCTCGGGCCACTCCAAACCTCGCCCTATTCTACCTAGACCGTCAGAGTTTGCGAACATTGCCAGGACCCCATGGTTAGGTGTAGGCACCTGGGGTATGCCAGTTCACTCTATACAGACTATTCTAGGGGCGAGTAGTGGTCGTGTTAGGCCTAAGGGGGCGAGATACCTCTTTTGAGTAGCTAGATTTAGACTAGAATGTAGTACTTTGGTCGGGATTGACCCCATCTAGGATATCCTTCCGTTGAACGACCTCAGGGTTACTAATTGTGGCATTGCCTATGGGGCTATGGATTGCTTAGAGAAGCTATATGATATCGCTCATAGGAGCTATCTGATGTACAAAGGGACTATATTCAGGCCTATAAAGCCATATATATATCCATCCACGTATAGACCACTTCTTATACCGTACTGGCATTACTGACCCTCCATCGAGCCTTGTGTGCCCAGGGTGCAGTTACAAGAGCCCAGAGTGCTCAAACACAGCTACAGGAGCTTAGCAGGCTCAGTAGAAAACTAAGAGACTAGGTTGGTTGGCTATAGTTACCAGTAGAATCATAAGGACCTTGTTAGGGGTATATAGATTGAATTGCACTTGTCAGGGCTTATGGGAGCCCCAGTATGTTATCTCCGTGTTGCTCGCACCTTAAAGGCTTATGAGGACCAGGTTAGGTACTTGTTTGTATACCTACTTGTTAAATATAGTTTATGGATGTATAGTTGTGCACCTTCAACTCATATTTTTGTAGTGATTTACTAGATGCAGGTTATGGATAAGAAAGCTTACAAGTTAACGTCTTCCCCTTGTTTCTATCTACTTTCAGTTCTTTATCAGCATCTATCCAACTTTTATTACCGCCTTACATATTTGGTACATATTGTACTGATGCCCAACTGTGGGGCGCTGCATACTTGCCTGCAGGACTAGACAGACAGGGTTCAGGACCTCCTTAGGAGCTATTCGGAGTCAGTAGATTGGTCAACTCCTTTCGTTTTGAGTTGATATATAGTAGAGGTTTTATTGTCATTATTAAATAGATTTTGGGTAGGTTGGCACCCTGTCCCGACCAATATTTTCACTCTTAGAGGCTTGCAGACTATAGTGTAGTTGGTTGTTGTTGGCAGTGTGGGGCCTATGTATGTCTATTTTTCGTGTTGGCCATGTGGTGCCTAGTTTATCTAATTAGTTAGCAGCCTTGTCGGCTACACTATGAATATGATGCCTTTTTTCCTTCCTTTATAACTAGATAGCATGGTTTTCTTGTTGGCCCGCATAGGATCCCTTTATTATTATGTTGGCTGGGTTAGATGTTTTCTTTTACAGGTGTTGCATGACCTTATCGGCCCGAGATTGTGTTTATAGAGGAGATATAGTAGTTTGTTTTCTTGGTTTTAAGTTGCTGGTAGGAACCAGTGGTTCATATGCCCAGCCAGGTCAGCCCAGGTGCCAGTGTGGCACTAGGTGCTAGTCATGCCTCCCAAGGTGAGGCGTGACAAACTTAGTATCAGAGCAACATCGTATCCTAGGAAGTCTACAAGCCATGTCTAGTAGAGTCTTATTTATAAATGTGTTGTGCACCACATTTTATAAGCAGGAGGCTATGAGGCAAGATAGTATGGTTATCCCTCCTTCTTCTTAGATTGTGTTGTAGAGTGGAGTTGTATAGGGTCCAATCCTAATGCTCCCCTTGGTATGTCTATCTAGAATAATATTTGACATAAGATAGACTACAACAAGTCGCATGTCAGATACAACAGCAGGAGAGGGTACCAGCGAGGTGCCACAGATAGAGGATATCCCAACTTGAGGGTTAAGAAGAGGCATTCTTTTAATCTCCCTAGCATCCTCCTGGGGCACCAGTAACCTTATAAGGTAACAAACATGCTAACATCGTTCTCGGATCTTTCTACACCCTCAAAACAGGAGGTCAGGAGTGTAGTATATATATGCTGGTTTATTCAGTAAATACTCAGTATTAGATTACTTGGAAGGCACGAGGGATTGTAAAATTACGAGAATCTCATCTCCAACCTTTTAGAGTTTGTTGAGTCTCATACCTTAGCTCCACCATAGTACTATATGGTTAACTCCTGCCTCCCATCCTTCGTCAATAAAACAAAAAGTGTAAGTATTTATGCTATGTTTCCAAGAGTAAATAATAGAGGAGGGCTAGATCCATTAATTCCTAGGGGGTGTTAGAAAATGGGTTAAAACCCCTAGTACTTAACTAGGCCACCTAGACCTTCACTACCACAAAAAGTAGGAATGCTAGAAGCAGGTGAGTACATGTGAGAAGTCCATAAGTAGTAGGCTCCCAACAATAGTAATGCTCCGATCATAAATAGCCTAATCCCACCGCAGTGTGTGGATGACGATGTGGGATACCTGAAGAATAAAGCCTACGACCCCTAGCTTGTTATGATAAAGGACAGAGGGATTATATGATGGGAATCGACCCGAGTGAGGGCCAAGATGACAAAGGTTAATAGATATTCTTGTAAGTGAAATGCATGGGGAACGAAGCCCGGGTTCAATTTATAGAAGTGAGGGGCGAGACATAAACATCGAGCCTTGGAGAAGAACAAAACCACCTCTAGGAGATAGTGGGTTGATAGAGTTTGGAATTGCCGTTGTATGTAAGAAAATAAGTATCAGGCTGAAAGTTAGAGGGTAGTGAGATTATAACCTAGAATACCATAAAATCGCCTCTAGTGGTGGAGGCGAATGAAAGACGCTAAAAAGACCCTAGCCTAGTATAGGCCGGAGACAAGGCCCGTCAGAAGGAATTATCGGCCTTTGATATAGCAGGGGACGGAGTCTTGAGACCTAGAAGTCGACTCTGTGATCCAAATATCGCAAGACTTCATTAGTAGGCCATAGAAAAAGTACACCGTTCTTTATTCAATCCACCCCAGTTTGACGAAGATGCATCTAGTTATAAAAGAGATCTACTGATGATAGGGGAAGAAAAAGATATGATTGAGTTGCAGCAAAGGGCTCCAATGGCCAACAGAGAAAGGCTGGATATCAGAAATTTGGGAAGCTAATTCAGGAGATAGTCGTGCCCGTGAGGAAGAGGCAAGTAGTTAGTACGAATATAGCTATAGGGTTACCTCATATTAGGTGTAAATTTTACCCTATTGGAGTCATTGTTGAAAGGCTAATAAGATCAACTCATTTCTTGTCGATCAGAATTATGTTTCAACTAAAGATTATGCTGAATTGAATACTGAAGAAATAGTCCGGTTATATGATGTCCTAGTGTCTATTAAATTTTGACAAATAGGCACAACTCACAGCTAGGTTTTGAAAAAGGTGTCAGAACGGATTGAGACGTAAGCTATGTTTAGTACAACTTCTTATCCCCAGAAATGTGGGCAAGAAGAGCACACAATTCAGATTCCTGGAGATGCGTTATGGGTGGAAGTGTTGGTATGAAGTAGGTATGTTAGGGATAACTGAACTGGGCATACTACATCAGTTAGGGGGAAAAGTTATACTTATAGAAGATATGTACCGGCAGCCCAGGGTTGTCAAAAGTCCTACTCTAATGTATGGTATAGGGAGTGAAGGATTGAAGTAACAACTAGGTATTCCTGAAAATTTCACCAACGAATGGCGTTATGAGATCTGACAAGAAGGGCAAGCCCAATCTAGAATCACTAAGCTATATGGATCTTCCGGAAGATCAGCCAAGTGGCTTATGAGATAAAGTTGCTTTTGGGGCTAGGATCTGTTCACCAACACTACATAAGCACGTAAAGGACCTTTCTCATGTTATCCCAGTCGAGAGTGCCCAGGTTATAGAAGATCTGTCCCATGCAGATACCTCAACAGGTACACTAGATCGTTAGGTCCGCAGGGACTATCTCTAGAACCAAGGATGTAGTCTAGTAAAGTCATATGAAGGGATAGGAGTATAGAAGAGATGAATTGAAAAGCTAAGGATGATGCGAAGTCTGGATACCTTCAGTTGATCTAGGCTCTACGATGATAGTATTTAGACCCAAACAATTTCAGTTAAGGAAAAATAGTTCCCAAGTGTTGTATAGTTTCCTTCGTTGGTATTGTTGTCAGTTGCGTACATATATATGGTAGCACTATGCTATTTAGTTGCAGATAGTATCTTGAGAGGCAGTTTCTATTGTTCAACCGATGCATGCATAAGTATATTGAGAGTTATGGATTACGACACATGCGAGGAAGGCTTCGGGGAATGAACATAGGAGCACGGTATCGATCTAGTGAGTGGAAGAAGGCTGGAGGCAGGCCGCACAGGGCACTACATCGGGGACCCCCTCCCCCGTATTGAGCGGCACATCACGCTCGTAAAGTGGCGTGATGGGGGGGCGCTGCGAACCATCCCCTACCGACTCCGTATATAAATATGTGTTAAGTGCAAATAGAGGTTCTTTTTGAAATATTTTTCCAAATTAGAGAAGTGAGGTTGAGCGACAACTTCTTCCATTTTTTGTCGATTTATGCTGCTAAACTCCATTCAAATGCAAATTTGTCTTGATAACGAGTTCTAGGCCTACAACGAATGTCTTTGTGGAGTTATTTCTTTAAAATTCACTTAGAGTACCGGAACCCCATGATGTGCTATGAATTTACATCACTTTCGATGCTCAAAACTAAAGAAAAAGGCATGGACTTAGGTATGTGTATATGGATATGAGGTACTTTTCTTGTGTTGTCAGGTAAACTTAGGTGTCGGAGTAAGATTGTGCAAAAGAAGCTTAAAGGAATAGAAAAAGACCAAAATGACAGTCTCAGTACGAGTAGTACCTTGATGAATCATACTAAGACTCGAGGAAATATTCTATCATGACCCGAACGTAGACCCGGATCGTAACACAGGACAGGGAACCCCGAAAGGTCCTAAGTTGACCCATGGCATAAGCATACTTCTAACTTCATTCACTTTAAGCAGAAGACTGAACATAAGGCATAGCAGATACATAAACATAGCATAAAATGTCATAACATTCAGAAACACTGGACATATACATAAGCGGAGTACTACATACTGTCTGAAAGCCTCTACTGTATAAGATGGGTTGATGGGACAACACACCAAACAAACCCGGCCAAATAGTGTAACATAGAATAACATAAACGTCTAGTCAAACGGCCCTCAGAACATGAGGAATCATAACAAAGCTGTTAATAATAATAATCCCGAGATGGTCCAAGGATAAGGATGAGCCTGGGAGCTAAGTCTTGTATCATGAAATGATACAACATAGAAAGTATGCGGTCAGTACGTGGAATGTACCGAGTATGCAAGGTAAGTAAGATGGACATTTAAAATACATGAAACTCATAAAACATCATGAGAGTAGGACATCATGCTCATATCATAAATATTATGATATATGTAAGACTCAAGGTTTTCAAATCATCAGCAAACCAATCATTTTCATAATCAAAAGAGAAACTTTATCAAATCATCACTTGAGCCAATATCTTGAACATAAAAATGCATAGAAACATGTGGAATAATGGGAGGACTCGTTATAACTGACACCATCATGGCAGAGCCTTTCATGATGCTCCAACTATCTCACTCAAGTGGGTAGAGTCGCCCCTGGCTTGCCAGGTGAAGGATGTGCATTATGTGATATCACAAAAGAAGGGATCATTATCATTGTAATGTATCATTATAAACCCGCAGTGGCACATGGTTAGAGACACCGGCGTAGTCCTTTGAATGCCGGGCTGCTCGGTGCTAGATACGGCTTCCAAAAACATGCATAATAGGCTCATACGTAAATCAATAACATCATTCATTAAGATTCATGGCTAAAATAAACATTCATCATGCATTGATCCCCATTAAAATATGATTAGCCAAGAATCGAAGGCCCTTTAGTCGGCCAACATCATAAATCGATAAATCATGAGATCCATTTCGTAAATCATAAGTCATTCATCATCATGTGGGCATTGCCCAATACTTTACCATTCTTTACAATGCTCAATTCATTCGAAAACATGCTCATAACATGAATAACTCTAAAACATGCTTTTCATCATTAATAGATCATAAATTATAAGGCCCTTGAATACTTGAAGATCATGCATATAACTTGTAAATCATCAAATCATGTTGGGTATTTTAATAAACCCATATTTTAATAACTTGTAATATGAGTCTACCCCTGCTTAGCGCATCAACCACCATATTGACTTTGCCCGGGTGATACAACACACTCATATCATAGTCTTTTAGTAGCTCCAACCACCTTCTCTGACGAAGATTTAGGTCTTTCTAACTGAGCATATACTGAAGGCTCTTGTGATCTGTGCACACATCCACGTGAGCCCCATATAGGTAATGTTTCCATATTCTTAATGCAAACACCACCACTTCCAACTCCAAGTCATGCGTTTGATAGTTCTTGTCATGAAATTTGAGTTTTCTGGAGGTGTAGGCTATCACCTTGCCCCGCTGCATCATAATGCAACCAAGTCCAACTCTAGAAGTGTCACAATAGACAACCAACCCATTTGTTCCTTCTGGAAAGGTCAAAATTGGAGCGGTAGTGAGTCGAGTCTTCAACACCTGGAAACTCTTCTCACACGCATCTGACCATTGAAATTTCACTTTATTCTACGTGAATATGCAGACCATCTAAGAATAGTTTTATAGACTCTCAAGGAGCTCTAGTTATTCTCCAAATTCAGCAAGTGTGAATTCTAGCTAAGATTAATTTCCTTCCTCAGTCACATGGTCTCTAAAGATGGTATTCAGGTGGATCCTCATAATATAGTAGCAGTCAAGGACTGGCCAAGACCTACCTCTCCAAAAGGCATCAGGAGTTTTCTATGTCTAGTTGGCTATTAAAGAAAGATTGTGGAATGATTCTCCTCCATCACCTCCCTTTTGATCAAATTGACTAAGAAAAAGGTGAAGTTTCAGTAGTTTGATGAATGCGGAAAGAGTTTCCAGGAGTTGAAGACTTGACTCACTACATCCCCAGTTCTAACTCTACTATAAGGTTCCAATAAGTTTGTGATCTATTGTGATTCCTCCAAAATTGGTATTGGGTGTGTTCTGATGCAGCATGGTAAGGTAATAGCTTATGCCTCCATATAGCTCAAGGTTCATGAGAAGAACTATCCAACTCATGATCTTGAGTTGGCAACGGTAGTTTTTTCATTAAAGATTTAGAAACACTATCTCTATGGGGTCTATGTAGATGTTTTCACTAATCACAAGAGTCTACAGTATGTATTTAGTCAAAAGGATTTGAATCTTCGTCAGAGAAGATGGTTGGAGTTATTGAAGGACTATGACATGAGTGTGTTATACCTCCCATACAACGCCAATATGGTGGTTGATGCCCTAAAAAGGATGTATATGGAAAGCATTGCCTATGTTAAAGAGGACGAAAATGAGCTGGCAATGGATATCCACAGGTTAGCTTGATCAGGGGTGCAGTTAGTTGATTCGGCTGAAGGCGGAATTGTAATCCATAGTGGGTCAGAATCCTCACTGGTGGTAGAGGTTAAGTCAAAGCAGGATGAAGACCTCATACTACTCAAGTTAAAGGAAGCAGATCTAAGAAAAGAGGTGGAAGCATTCTCTAAAAGGGGAAATACTGTACTTTATTACCAAGGCAGATTGTGCGTTCCAAATGTAGAAAACTTGAGACAGTGAATACTGGCAAAAGCACATAGCTCCAAGTATTCTATTCATTCAGGTGCCAGTAAGATGTACCGTGACTTACGGGAAATCTATTGGTGGAATGGCATGAAGAAGGACATTGCAGAATTTGTAGCTAGTGTTCGAACTACCAATAGGTTAAAGTTGAACATCAAAGACTTGGGGGTATGACTCAGGATATTAGCATACCTAAGTGGAAGTGGGAACAAGTGAACATGTATTTCATAAGTCTAGCTCATACTCATCTGCAGCATAACCCTATTTGGGAGGTTGTAGATCGGATGACCAAGTTAGCACACTTCCTGCCAGTTAAGACCTCAGATTCAGACTATGCTAGGCTATACATCTAGGAGTTATTCAGACTACACGGAGTTCCCTTGTCCATCATTTCAGATAGAGGTACTCAGTTCACCTCACATTTTTGGAAGTCATATCAGAAAGGACTTGGCACTCAGGTCAAGCTCAGCACAGCTTTTCATCCACAAACGGATGGACAAGCTGAGCGGACTATACAGACTTTGGAAGACATTTTAAGAGCTTGTGTGATTGACTTCAAGGGAATTTGGGATGATCACCTACCTCTCATTGAGTTTGCATACAACAACACCTTCCACTCTAGTATTTAGATGGCCCCGTTTGAGGAATTATATGGAAGGTGTAGGTATCTTATAAGGTGGTTTGAGATAGGTGAAATTACCTTGGTAGGACCTGATCCAATACATGAGGCTATGCAGAAGGTTCAGCTTATTAAGGAACAACTAGAAATAGCTCAAAGCCGATAGAAATCGTATGCAGATGTAAGGAGACGAGAGTTGGAGTTTGTTGTGGATGATTGGGTATACCTGAAGATATCACCTATGAAGGTACTAATGAGATTTGGAAAGAAAATAAAGCTCAGTCCTAGATATATCAGCCCTTATAGAATCTTGAGATGCATTGGTAATATGGCTTATGAGCTAGAATTGCCTCCAAAGTTAGCATCGGTGCACCCGGTCCTTCCATGTGTCCTTATTAAAGAAATGTATCGACGACCCGACCTTAGTAGTGCCTCTAGAGAGTGTTGGTGTAAAGGATAGTTTCTCTTATAAAGAAGTTCTAGTTCAAATCATAGACCGTGAGGTTCGTAAGCTGAGGAACAAGGAGGTCGCTTCAGTAAATATTTTATGGAGGAACCATCTAGTTAATGGAGCTATATGGGAATCAGAAGTAGACATGATGGCTAAATACCCTCATTTATTTCCTTCATATTCTTCTTCAACATCAGGTATTAAGTCCTTCCTCGGTGCTCTATTTAGTTCTATACTCATCAATTCTATTTGTGTTTTTAATATACATCTTAGTTTCATCAACTCAGTTAGTATGCCTATCTTAGTTCGGATTCAGTCACTCCTTCATAAATCAGTTATTAGTATTTCGTTCAGGATTCCAGTTCTTTGCCCAACCTTCCTGTATGCTTATTCTACATTAGAGGACAAATGTTTCCATGGGGGAGATATTGTAACACCCCAAAAGTCCCAAAGATCAATCCAGGGAAATGAAATGAAGAAAACAAGAAAAACCTACACCAGGTCACAGAACGAGTCATGGAGTGACCCGTTGTGTGACTCAACAGGTCGTTAAGTGACCTATCGTGTGTGCCTCAGTTGGTGAATATTGGGATTTTTAGGGATTTAACGAGTTGGGGGACAAGTCGTGGTGACACTTCAAAACTCGTCAAGTGAGTCGTCGTCTGGAAGGAGTGGAAGAAGAGAAAATTCCAATGATGGCGATGAGTGGAGGACGAGTCGTCTAGTGACCTAACGACTCATTAGATCCGTCGTGGTGACTGGCAGTGGGATTTTAATAGTCCAAATTTCAGAGGCATTTTTGTAACTTTCTGTTATTTTAACTCATAAAGTATGTCATATTAGGATTATTTAGGAGGGATTTTAGAGGAATAGTCAATCTTTTCCTCATTCTTTCTAGACCAGTTAGAAGAATTACGAAGAACTCAGACAATTCATCTCAGAGCAAAATCTAGGGCTTGTAGATTTCCTTCTCAGATTCTCTAGATTTTTCCGATGAATTCTTCTTTAGGTATGTGGAATTTATACAAGGGAATTGCTCTTCCCTTGTGCCCCAAAAACTCTTACAGAAACTTTATCAATTCTAGTTCTCTAAAGATCAAGGTTAGGGTTGTTCTTCAGTTAGATTATGAATCTTCCTTCTTGCCATGATTCTTGTGAAATCTTGAAGGTTCTTACTAGCTATGATTCATGTTGATATCTTTTCTATGAATGTGTTTAGCCCTAATCTTGAAATGTAATTGAAAGAGCTTGCATAAGTGTCTAGATACAAATGTTGCTTTCTTCTAATAGTTCCTTTAATCACCTTGGTAGTATAGTTATGGGAACAATAGTTAGCTTATTTCTTGTTTAGTCTCAGACAATATTTATCTCTCTCAGTGTCTTACATAAATGTCATCTGATCAGTTTGATTATATTCAGTCTCTTGAGGAATTTAGTAAAACTCCGTAGTCTTAGTCATCAGTTATCAAGTTATTCTTTAGATGATTTCGACGCTTTCAGATAAAGCATCTCTGACCAGTCTTAGAACACTTAACATTCAGTTATCAGGTCCTTCAAACTCTTAGGGTACTGCCAGATAAATATTCCTGACTTAAGTCTTAGGACATCAGGTTCAAGCTGTCAACTTAGCAGTCACAGATAGGATTTCCCATGGGAGTAAGACTTAGCACCGAGCTGGTCGGGGTTCAGTGCACCTAGGTTCCTAGAACTACGTTGGCACCGTAGGACATTAGCCTGAACAAACCACAGACAGTAATCACCTAACTCAGCCACTATACCCTGGCAAGGTAAAGTGGGCTCTCACTGATGGGGTGTATATATCAGACTCCACGTCTTGCTCGCGTGGTTATATGTCAGTTATAGACTCTACCACTTGTTAGTATAGTCTCAATTTTAGTTCAACTCAGTTTATTTAGATTACAAGATATAGCTATGACCCTCAATCAGTACCTATGTTACACTATTATAGTTATGTTCAGTGTTTATTTTTTCAGTAGCATATTACTACTATTTTACATAATATCTCGCATACTCGGTACATTTAAAGTACTTATGCATATTTTCCATGTTGTATCGTATTATCATGCAAGTGTAGGTTCTCAGTCTCAGCATTGATAGAAGTTCCCTTCCGACGATTTCTACAGCAGTACATTTGGTGAGTCCTCATCTTCCGAGGACGATAGTTGTTTTTCAGTTTAGTTTTATTTTGAGTTATACTTTAGAGTTAGATAGGGGATTGTCCTAAAAAATCATCAGTTCTTAGATGGCTTTCAGATAAAGTATTATTTCAGTATGTTTTGCAGTTGTCTCATAAGTTTTAGTATATTATCATATACTCCTTCTTTCAGAAAAGTATTGTTTAGTTCTGATGTTTCCTCAACTTTCACTTCATGTTAATTCACTATACCAGTGTGATGTTAAACCATGCGTTAGCTTGGGGTCACTTGTGGATCCAAGTACCGTGTCGCGTCCAGGGTGTAGGCTTGAGTCTTGACATTTTAGCTGCATCATATAGGCATATTTGTATGAGCAGTGTTTTGGGAGGATTATTTAGCACCAATATGGGTAACGAGTTCAGATAACCTGTAAGACCCAGAACTATATAGCCAGTGCAGGTTCCGATCGTGCTATTTTTTCGGCCAATTCCTTAGTCAGCCCTAAGTAAGGGCTTAGTATGGATCCATAATTTAGTTTGTCCTCTTCCCTGGTAAGGCTTTGAATGGATCTACCAACTTAGGCAAGAAGTTGGACATCATGCGCTCATTCATGATGTCAGTTATGATAAAATCCCAACTAAATTATACATACACACACATACACACACACACATGTTATTTTAGAGCTTGTTTTGATTCATAGTTTAAGTGCATAAATGTTTACATACCTTTCAGACTTGTGTTTTTATGCATCATCCTGAGTATCAATATTCATAAAGTTATCCTTTCAATTCAGATATTTTTATTTCCCAGTTGTTTCATTCGGCCATTTTAGATACAAACATTCAATATATTGATGCCACTTGGCACTGCATCCTATTATGATGTAGATTCAGGTAGATAGGACTGGTAGCAGACGCTTCACTGGATCTCATCTTTTAAGCTTTGGTGAGGCCTCCTACCTTCGAAGAGTCCCAATCATGTTTACTTTATTTTTTATGGAGCTTAAGGTAGTTGTGGGAGCTTTGTCCCGGAACCAATCTTTTAGTTATTAGAGGATTTATAGACTAGTCGTTGGTTGAGTCGTAAATGTTACTTTTTAAGATTGATTTTAGTTTCACTTAATAAATCCCATTTTTATTATATTGAACTGAAACAGTTATAGCATCTGCATTATTCTATTGTATTCTTAGCTAGTAGTAAGCCAAGCCAAAGGTTTGCTTGGACAACTAGGTGGTTTGAGTGTCGTCCACTCCCATGGTGTAGGCTCGAAGCATGAAAAATATGGTATCATAACTTTAGGTTCAAGAGTGCTTGGGCGTCTATGAAGCTATGTCTAGTCGTGTCCTTCTTAGAGGTGTGAAGCTCGCCACATCTATAATAGGGAGACTATAGGGTCTTAGGAAGTACCTCCCTTCTTTTATACTCTATTTCATGCTATAGAGTTTAACTCTATAAAAACTTCCTTCTAACTCTTGCATTCATATGTTTCAGATCATGCCTTCAAAGCGTACCGCCATTCAGAGAATATTTTTAGTTCTGAGGTTTCCACTAGAAACAACATAGCAAGCTTGCCTCTATAGACTAGGATGCAGACTAGGAATGGTACATTCACTATAGTTCAGGGTGCTAGTGTTGAGCCTGAAATGCACCAGCTACTAATGGAAGGGTTCCAAAAGTACCAGTTCCTCAGCCCACATGAGTTGGCACTTTGGGGAGAGAGTTAAAGGGAGCTATCCAGATGCTCACTCAATTGCTTGCTGCTCAGTTAGGCCATCAGGGCTCCGCACTAGCCAGGTTAAGCTTTCATGACTTATTAGAAGCATGGAGGATTAGGGAATTTCTAAGGATGAACCTGCCAGTGTTTATAGGGCATGCCACAAAAATAGAATGAGTTGAGTTTGCTTCATATCAACTCAAGGACGTTGCAAATGTATGGTATGATCAGTGGGAGCAAGGATGTGATGAGGATACAGCTTCAGCAACTTGGAATAGTTTTGAGGAGACATTCTTGAACAATTTCTTCCCTCGGGAGTTGAGAGGGGCGAACATGGAGGAGTTTGTGAATGTAAAACATGGTACCATGAGTGTCAAAGAATATAATATTAAGTTCACCTAGCTATCTAGGTATGCTCCATAGATTGTACCAAATATGAGACCATAATGAGGAAGTTTGTATTTGGGTTGGGCAAGCATGTGAAGAAGGAGTGTAAGGGTTCATTGTTGATCACATATATGAATATCTCTAGGCTTATAATGCACGCCCAACATCTTGAAGAGGATAAGTAGAAATATATAGAGAAGCATCAGAGTAAGAGGGCAAAGTTAGTTGTAATGAGACCATACAGGAAAAGAACAAAAATGGTAACAAGTTCTTTTTTCATAAGAGATCCTTTTGACCTACACAGTTAGTCAGTAGTGTACCAGCTCCAAGCAACAGGAACAACCAAATGTCTTAAATAAAGGGTACTATAGTTCAGGGGACCCCTCGATATCTGTCACTGGCAAGTGCGGTAAGATCCACTTGGGTGAGTGTCGTTTGGAAAAAGATGAATGTTATGGATTCCGCTAATAGGGCCACTTTTTGAGGGATTTTCCATCACGATAAGAAAATAGGGGTAACAGGGCTCAGTCTACCCCTTCAATAGGTGGAGTTTCCCAAAAGGGTACTACTTCAGTGATAGTCTGAGGTCAAAATTGTCTATATGTTATATCTAGTCACCAGGATAAGGAGGACTCCCCAGATGTTGTCACTAGTGCGTTAAAAGTATTATATATTAATGTATATGCTTTACATGATTCAGGTGCNGATTCTTAAGTTGGGTTAAATACGAGAGTTTTAATCCACATGATTCAGGTGCTACTTTATATTTTGTTTCTCCTTATGTAGCCTTTAAGTTTGAGATTTTTCCAGAACAACTCCTAAAGCTTTTCAGTGTTTCTACTCTGGTCAGCGAGTCTGTTTTAGTTAAGAGAATCTACAAAAATTGTACTATTTTAATCCGTCATAAAGACACCACAACTAACCTAGTAGAGTTAGATTTGGTGGATTTCAATATTATTCTAGGTATGGATTGGTTGTATTCCTATTATGTCATAGTTAATTGTAGAACGTTAGTAGTAGAGTTTCAATTTTCAAATAAGCCAATCCTAGTTTGGGACGGTAGTTCCGTCATGCCTAAGGGTCATTTCATTTTATACCTTAAGTATAGAAAGTTAATTTCAAAGGGGTGTGTCTATCATCTAGTGAGAGTTAGAGACTCTAATGTTGAGACACCATCCCTTTAGTCAATTCTATTTTTGAATGAGTTTCTAAAGGTCTTTTCAGATGATCTTCCAAGAGTTCCTCTTGATAGAGATTAGACTTTCGAATAGAAATTATCCCTAACACTCAGCCTATCTCGATTCTACCATACAAAATGGCTCCAATAGAATTGAAAGAGCAGTTAAGGGATCTTCTTGATAAAGGTTTTATTCGCTCAAGTGTTTTATCTTAGGGAGATCGAGTTCTCTTCATGTGAAAGAAAGATAGTACTCTTAGGATGTGTATAGATTACCATTAGTTGAACAAAGTAACCATGAAGAATAAGTATCCCCTTCCTAGAATCAATTACTTGTTTGACCAACTATAGGGTGTCAGTTGTTTCTTTAAGATAGACCTCAGACCAGGATATCATCAATTGAAATTTAGAGAAAGTGATATTCCTAAAATAGCCTTTAAGACCCGTTATGGCCACTTCGAGTTTTTTTTTATGTCCTTTGGTTTGACTAACGCTTCTGCAGTATTGATGGACCTCATGAACAGAGTACTTAAGCAATATCTAGATATATTTGTTATCGTGTTCATTGATGATATTTTTGTTTACTCCAAAAGTGAGGAGGAACATGCTAGTTTTCTCAGAATAGTCCCATAGACTCTTAAGGACCATGAGTTATTCGCCAAGTTTTATAAATGTGAATTTTGATTGTAGTTGGTGGATTCCTAAGCCATATAGTCTCTAGCAAAGGTATTCAAGTTGACTCTTAGAAGATTGAGGTAGTAAAGATATGGACTAGACCCACAACCCCCACTGACATCAGGAGTTTCTTGGGTTAGCTGGCTATTACAGAAGGTTTGTAGAAGGATTTTCAACTATTGCATCTCCATTAACCAAGTAAAATCAGAAGAAGGTCAAATTTCAATGGTCTAAAGCTTACTAGAAAAGCTTTCAGGAATTGAAGACTCGTTTGACTACTGCTCCAGTATTGACCCTACCAGAGGGTACATACGGTTTTGTGGTGAATTGTGATGCATCCAGAGAGGGAATCAGTTGTGTATTGATGCAGAATGGTAAGGTTATAGCTTATGCTTCTAGACAACTTAAGGTCCATGAGAATAATTATTTGACTCAAGATTTGGAATTGGCAGCGGTAGTGTTTGTATTAAATATTTAGCGTCATTATCTTTGTGGTGCACATGTTGATGTGTTCACAGACTACTAGAGCCTTTAGTATGTGTTTAGGTAGAAGGAGTTAAACCTAAAACAGAGGAGGTGTCTTGAGTTGCTCAAAGACTATTACATGAGTATTCTCTACCATCCAAGTAAAGAAAATGTAGTTGCTGATGCTTTTAGAAGGCTATCTATGGGAAATACAGCTCATGTAGAGGAAGAGAGGAGGGAACTAGCTAAGGATGTGCATAGACCCTCACGCCTAGGAGTTCTTCTTCTAGACTCCAGAGAAGGTAATGTGCTTGTTCAAAATGGGGCCGAGTCATCTTTAGTGGCAGAAATTAAGAAAAAGCAGGACAGAGGTCCCCTCCTACTTCAGTTAAAGGAAGATGTCCACAAGCAAAAAGTGTTAGTTTTCTCACAAGGGGGAGATGTTGTGTTGAGGTATCAATGCAGGTTATGTGTTCAAATGTAGATGGTCTCAGAGATAGAATCATGGAAGAAGCACATAGCTCTAGATATTCCATTCATCCAAGTTCCATAAAAATGTACCATGACTTGAAGGAAGTCTACTGGTGGAATGGTATGAAGAGAGACATTGCAGACTTTGTGTCTAGATGCCCGAATTGTCAACAGGCTAAGGTCGAGAATCAAAGGCCATGTTGTATGGCTTAGAATATAGCAATCCCTGAATACAAGTGAGAGACGATCAATATGGACTTTATCACCGATCTACCGAAGTCACGTAGGCAACATGACTCTATTTAGGTGATTGTACATCGAATGACCAAGTCAACTCATTTCTTGTTGTTTAAGATGACAGACTCAACCAAGGACTATGACAGACTGTACATTTGTGAGATAGTCAAACTTCATAGAGTTCCATTGTTCATCATATCAGATAGGGGCACTTAGTTTACCACCTCATTTTGAATGTCTTTTAAGAGAGGTTTGGGTATAAAGGTGAAGCTTAGTACAACTTTCCATCCACTAACAAGATGGTCAAGCATACGTACTATTCAGACTCTTAAGGATATGATAAGAGCTTGTATTATTGATTTCTAAAGGAATTAGGATAAGAATTTTCCTCTCATAGATTTTACATATAACAATAATTATCACCCTAGTATTCAGATGGCTCCTTATGAAGATCTTTATGGGAGGAAGTGTAGATATCTGATTTGTTGGTTTGAAGTTGGTGACGCAGATTTGATAGGGCTAGACTTAGTGAAACAAGCAATGGAAAAGGTAAAGATCATTTAGGAGAGGCTGAAGACTGCATAGAGTTGCCAAAAATCTTATACTAATATTAGGCATAGAGACTTGGAGTTTATGGTAGATGATTAGGTTTATCTGAAGGTTTCACCCATGAAGAGTGTTATGAGATTTGGGAGAAAGGGAAGCGTAGTCCCTGTTATATTAGTCTGTATCAGATTTCAAAGTGAAGTGACAAGGTAGCCTATGAGTTGGAGCTGCCAGCCCAATTAGCATCATTCCATTCAGTCTTCCACAATTCTATGCTTAAGAAGTGTGTGGGTGACCCTTCACTCATTGTGCCTAAAGAATGTATGAGAGTGAAGTACAATCTATCATATGAGGAGGTTCTGGTTGAGATTCTTGACCATCATTTTCATAGGCTAAGGAATAAAGAAGTCACTTCTATGAAGGTCTTATGGAGGAATTAACTAGTTGAGGGAGCTACTTGGGAAGCTGAAGTAGATATGATGTCCATGTACCCTCATCTTTTCCCTCCTAGTTCAGAATCATCTTGAGGTAAAAATTTCCTCTTGTAATACTTTTATTAGTTTTACGATCAATTAGTTGTCATTGCAATCCTTAGTATGCTTGCACATTGCATGAAATCAATTAAGTTCAGTTGAATTACTCTCAGTTAGATCAGCTATCGATCCATTTTCAATCTTCATTCGAGGACGAATGACCCCAAGGAGGGGGTAATGTAACACCCCAAAAGTCTCTAATATCAGATCCTAGACATGAAGCAGGAAACCAGTAGGAAAACTTACTTTTTATCACAGAATGACCTAAGTGACGATTCATTTTGTCTTGTCTTGAGGTGAGTTAGAGAATGTCCAATTTTATTTTAGTGGTAACATGTGGAAATAATGACTCGTTAGGGAAGGTAACTATTCGTTCTGTCTAGCCATTGTGAAAGGATTATAGATTTATAAAAATGCTTTAGTGACAATGAGTAGGTAACCATGAGTTGTAGTCAGACCTAACAACTCGTGTAACAACTCATCATTCTTGGACGACAAATTTTACAAATGAAATTTCAGGGTTATTTTAGTAACTTTTCATATTTTAACCATCTAAACTAGATTATTTTGGAATTTCTAAGGAGGATATTTAAGGGGTTTTATTATTCTAAACTCTCATTCTCTCTCATAACAACGTAAATTCAAAATCATTAAGTTCTCAAGAAGGTTTGGTTTCTTTATCTTCATCCTAGGGATTTTCAAGCTAGATTTTTCATTCCAGGTATGTAAGGATAACCTAAGTGAGGAATTCCATTCTTTCTTATGCTCTACATCTAGTAAAGCCTTTATTGAAGTTAAAGCTAGGGTTTTTTCCCACTTTGTTGATTTGGTCTTCTTCCTTATAAGTTGAATTATTCATATTGAGTTGTATCCTTGTATCTCTTGGTTGTTGATGATAATTATTACTCTCTTGATTGATTATTGATTTTGGTTCATGTCTCTTATTTAAAGGACCCAATTGCATGAAAGTCATTATTTTTTAAAGCTTTGTATTATATGATAAATGCATTGTTTTCATGACTAAAGTCGAGCAAATTTTTAGAAAGTTTTCATAAAGAGATTTTTTTTAGAAAGCTCAGTTTATAGCACAATTTTTCAAAAGTTAAAGTAAAGTCTTGTTCTTTTGAAATTCAAAGATTTTGAGCATAGAGGCTCACAATTTTATACAGAGATTTTGAGCATAGAAGTTCACAAGTTTTCAAAGCATAGATTTTTTAGCCAAGGCTTCATAGAGATTTTAAACATCTATTATAATTATAGCTAATGTGCTTGATAAAAGATGTTTTAAGCTTACTCAAATAGGATTAGTTATATGAGCATATTTTTTGGAGGATTATTTAGAAATGAGATGGATGAAGGGTTCAGATAACTTGGGAAGCCCCAAAACTACATAGCCAGCATAGGTTAGGATCGTGTTGTTGGTTCGGGCGACTCCTCAAATAGCCCTAAGTAAGGTCTTAGTATGGATACAAAATTTAGTTTATCCTCTACACTAGTAAGGCTTTGGATGACTCTCCTGGCTTGGGAAAGAAGTTGGACATCATGTGCTCATTCTTGATATTTGTAAGTTATAAGAAACTCCCAACTAAACTGTTTATATATACACATACACATGTATTTTCAGAGCTTATTTTGATGTATAGTTTTATTGCATAAATATTTACACATCTTTTGAACTTGTTATTTTATGCATTATTCAGAGTATCAGATTTAGTCAGTTATTCTTTCAATTCAGATATTCATGTTTACCTATTATTTTATTTAGCCATTATACATACCATACATGTCACGACCCGAGTCTATATCCTAGACGAGACACGGTACTTGGAGTCACCAGCTTGCATGAATAGAAAAGTGAAGGGAAAAGCTAAAAGNCTATTATTTTATTTAGCCATTATACATACCATACATGTCACGACCCGAGTCTATATCCTAGACGAGACACGGTACTTGGAGTCACCAGTAACCCCAAGCCAACCCATGGTCTATCATAACACTGGTAATCTGTGTAATCATAGTGAAAGCTTAAATAATAAAATCATTTAAGAAAGCTAATTTGATAAAAGTTCATACATCTGAAAGAAAAACTGAATGTCTGAGTCTATGTCTGAAAGCCATCTACAACTGATGAGTTGTTGGGACAAGTCCCCAGCTAACTCTAAAGCTTAACTAAAACAAATAACAAAATGATAAATATCGTCCTCAAAAGTTGAGGACTCACCAACTGCAAATGTTGATATCGCCGGAAGAAAATCGTCTAACAATGCTGAGGCTGAGAACCTACGCTTGTATCATGATACGATACGACATAGAACGTATGATTCAGTACTTTGAATATACTTTGTAAGTGAAAGAAAATATAAACATGTATAAATAAATAAATGAATTGAAATAACAACCTGACATATTGAAAATTGAACAACTGAATGTATAACTTATATGGTCAATAATGACCCTGGCTGATGGTCATAAACATGCCCAAAATCTGAGATACTGATCTGAGCTAACTGTACTGAATTGAACTTAATTGAGTAAATCTGAAACTGTACTGAGCTGAGCTAAACTGAAACTGTACTGACTAGTGGGAGAGTCTATAACCGACATATAACCACGTGACCTAGATGTGGAGTCTGATGTATACACCCCATAGGTAGGACCCAATATACCTTTCCAGATGTATAAAAGAATAATCTGGGTGATCAAAAGTCTGGATCCATAGGGCCAATAAAATAACCTACGATGGCAACGTAGTTTTGGGAACTTGGGTGCGCTGGAACCCCGGTCCACTCGGTGCTAAGTCCTACTCCCATTGGATAGTCCTAGGCTGACTACTAAGCTGATAGCTCAAAACTACGGTCCAAGACTAAGCAGGGATACCTATATGGAAGTACCTTGAGAGTATTATCAAACCGAATTTTGTAACTGGTGTTCTAATCCTGGCCAAAGCTGCTTATCTGGAAGCGCAGTAACCGTCTAAAGAACCAACTAAAACTGAAGTTGGGGGTTCTAAGACTGGTCAGAGCTGCTTATCTGGAAGTGTCATAACCGTCTAACGAACCAAAAAAATCTAATAACTGATATCTTAGTCTAATAACTGATAACTAGGAGGCACCACTAACACCTCAAGAAAAGACTATAGTCAAACTGATCAATTGACATTTCTGAAAATACTCAACATTCTAACATTCTGACTGAAACTGGACTAGCATGCAATTGACTGAGATTTCAACTAATATTAATAATATGGGAATCCCAACAATGATAGAATCTAGCAATATGAATAACTAGTCAATTTTTCAAGACTCTAATTTAGTATATTCAAAAACTAGGGCTAAATCATTTTACAAGAAGCTAGTTTCCACTTGATTTATAAGAATTTGGAAAATATAGAAGCTAATAACATGGATAATATTCCACCTAAAGTTTATTGAATTCTGTCTGAAAAATTTCTACATTTCGAAACTTTAGGGCTATAACTGATAGAAGATTATGGAAGGGTTTTGTGGACACAAGGGAAGAACAATTCCCTTGTTGAATTCCCACATGCCTGGTGAAGAAATCCTAAAGAAAATCCCTTGAAAATATGAGAAGAAAATCGATTGCCCTAGCTCCTTCTCTGAGTTTTTCTGAGAGAGTTTTATGATTTGACTTCTGAGGGAATGAGAGGAGTGAAGTATATCGACGATTACCCCTCTAAATTCCCGGAAAATAACCCAAAATGACGTAGTTTAGGGATTAAAAAAGTGAGAAATTACTAAAATATCCTTGGGAAAAATTTAGAAAAACTGCCGATAAGGACCAATGGGTCACTTAACGAGTCGTTTGTTGAGACCACGACTCGTTGGGACCAATCATTGGTCCTGGGGCCTAGATTTTTGGATTATTAGAACTGGAAATAAGAGGGACTATGACTCGTTGGAAGAACAAAGGGGTCGTTGGTACTTCCCGTGGCCACTGGCAGGAAAATCTGGGAAGCCTAACAATGAGCAACACAACGACTCATTGGTAGACCCAATGGGTCGTTGTATCAATTTGTCACCTCCACTGGAAAAGTTCTTAAGATCTCTGAACTTGTCACCATGCCTGGTCACAATGATTCATTGTGTGATACAATGGGTCATTGTTACCACTCATTGTCACTTAAGAGGATATCTGGGAGTCTTAACTAACGACTCACACCACGAGTCGTTGTATCACACGACGACTCGTTGGTTGAGTCATGGGTTCCTGGAAAAGGGAGTTATTAGATGGGGACCAATGAGTGACAGGAGGTCATTGTTTCTCACAACGGGTCATTCCATGTCCCATTGGTTCCTGAAGAACCAAGGAAGGGCTGACCACGACTCAAAAAATGGGTTGTTGGAGCTGACCACGACTCATTGTATCAGTCTTTCTGAGGCAAAAATTTCTGGTTTCATTTGGATTTTTCTTGCAAAGTCTGAGTTTGGTCTAGGAAAGTTTCGTAGTGTTACAATATATCCCCCTTGGGCTCGTTCATCCTTGAATGAAGGCTAAAACTGTTGTAAAACTAGGAAACAAGCTGTAATTCCAAGGCTGAGACTATGAACTAGTTTCTGAAGGAGTAACTGACTCCGAACTGACTTAACCATGCTAACAGAGTTGATGCAACTTGAATGCACATTGAAAATATAAATAGAGATGATGAGTACGGAACTGAATAGAGTATTGAGCAGGAATTTAGTACCTGATGCTGGAACTGAACTGGAAGGGAATAAATGAGTTAGCCATCATGTCTAATTTTTCCTCCCATGTAGCTCCCTCAACTAGCTGGTTTCTCCGCAAGACTTTCACCAAAGCGACTTTCTTGTTTCTCAACTTATGAACCTAACGGTCTAGGATCTGAATTGGGACCTCTTGACTATCTTTCACTCCCACAATATCCAGTGGCACAACTAATGTCGGATCACCTATACACTTATTCAATAGTGACACATGAAAGACTGGGTGCACAGATGCTAACTCTGGAGGTAATTCTAACTCATATGCCGCACTGCCAATTTGCCTCAGAATTTTGTAGGGTCCCACATATCTCGAACTGAGTTTGCCTTTCTTCTCAAACCTCATCACCCCTTTCATGGGTGAAATTTTCAGGTAAACCCAATCATCTACCGCAAATTCTAACTCTCTTCTCCTCATATCAGCATAGGATTTCTGTCGGCTTTGCACGGTTTTCAACCTTTCCCTGATAAGTTGCACCTTCTACATAACTTCATAAATTGAGTCTGACCCTATAAAGGTAGCTTCACCAACCTCAAACCACCCTATATGAGATCTACAACTCCTACCATATAATGCCTCAAACAGGGCCATCTGAATACTGGAGTGGTAGTTGTTGTTGTATGCAAACTCGATGAGAGGAAAGTGATCATCCCAACTGCCCTTGAAATCGATCACACAAGCTCTTAGCATATCTTCCAAGGTCTGAATAGTCCACTCAACTTGTCCATCTATCTGAGGGTGAAAAGCTATGTTGAGCTTGACTTGAGTACCGAGTCCTTTCTAAAATGACTTCTAGAAATGCGAGGTGAACTGGGTACCTCTATCTTAAATGATAAACAAAGGAACTCCATGAAGTATGACTAACTCCCGAATATATAGCCTAGCATAATCCTCCACTGAGTCTGCATTTTTAACTGCGAGGAAATGTGTTGACTTGGTCATCCGATTCACTATCACCCAAATTGAGTCATGCTGTAGGCGAGTACGAGGTAGACCTGTAATAAAGTCCATATTCACTTCTTCCCACTTCCATATGGGTATGCTGATATCCTGAGTCGTACCCCCAGGTCTCTGATGTTCCACCTTAACCTGCTGGCAGTTTGGGAACTTAGCCACAAATTCAGCAATGTCCCTTTTCATGTCGTTCCACCAGTAAATATCCCATAGATCACGGTACATCTTAGTGGAACCTGGATGGATAGAATATCTTGAACTGTGTGCTTCTGCTAGTATCTGTTGTCTCAAGTTACCTACATCTGGTACACATAGTCGGCCCTGGTAACAGAGCACACCATCTCCCCCTTTGGAGAAAGCCTCCACTTCATTTCTGAGAACTGCTTCTTTTAGCTTAATCAATGTGGATCTTCATCCTTCCTTGACTTAAATTCAAGGACTAACGAGTAATCTAATCCACTTTGCAATACTACTCCACCCTCAGTTGAATCAACCAACTTCACTTCCAATTGAGCTAACCTGTGAATATCTTTTACCAATTCTTTTCTGCTCTCTTCAACATGAGCCACTCTCCCCATGGACATCCTTCTTAGGGCATCAACCACCACACTGGCCTTGCCCGGGTGGTGTAGCACATTCATGTCGTAATCCTTCAATAGCTCCAATCACCTTTCTGATGAAGATTCATGTGTTTCTAACTGAACACATACTGAAGGCTCTTGTGATCGGTGGAAACATCCATGTGAGACCTGTAAAAGTAATGCCTCCATATTATCAATGAAAACACCACTACTGCCAACTCGAGGTCATGAGTTGGATCGTTCTTTTCATGAACCTTGAGTTGTCTGGAGGTGTAGGCTATCACCTTATCCCGATGCATCAGAACACAACCGAATCCTACTCTAGAAGCGTCACAATATACTATGAATCCATTTGTTCCTTCTAGTAAGGTTAAAACTAGAGAGGTAGTGAGTCGATTCTTTAACTCTTGGAAACTCTTCTCACATGCATCTGACTACTGAAACTTCACCTTTTTCTGAGTCAACCTAGTCAGAGGAGATGCAATAGAGGAAAATCCTTCAACAAAATGTCGGTAATAACTGGCTAGACACAAGAAACTTCTGATTTCAGTTAGGGAAGTTGGTCTTGGCCAGTCTTTCACCACTGCTATCTTTTGAGGATCTACCTGGATACCCTCCCCCGAGACCACTTGACCAAGGAAAGTCATAGACTTAAACCAGAATTCACATTTGCTAAACTTAGCAAACAACTGGCGATCTCTGAGTGTCTGTAGCACTATCCTCAAATGGTTAGTATGTTCCTCCTCGTTTCTGGAGTACACCAGGATGTCATCAATGAACACAATGATGAACATGTCTAGATACGGCTTGAGAACCCTGTTCATTAGGTCCATGAAAGCTGCGGCGGCATTAGTTAGTCCGAAGGACATAACCACGAATTCATAGTGACCATACTGAGTTCTAAAGGCTATTTTCAGTATGTCACATTTCTTGACTCTAAGCTGATGATACCCCAACCAGAGATCTACCTTGGAGAAATAACTGGTTCCCTAAAGCTGATCAAACAAGCCGTCAATCCTGGGTAGGGGATACCTATTCTTAATTGTGACTTTGTTCAACTGACTATAATCGATACACATTCTCAGAGTACCATCTTTCTTTCACACGAATAATACTGGAGCACACCATGGAGAGATGTTGGGTCTAATGAAAGCTTTATCAAGAAGGTCTTTTAGTTGCTCCTTCAACTCCTTAAGCTTAGATGGATCCATTCTGTAAGGAGGGAGGGAGATGGGCTGAGTGTCTGGAAAAAGGTCTATGCCAAAGTCTATTTCCCGCTCAGGAGGGACTCGGGGAAGATCTTCGAGGAACACGTCAATGAACTCACTGACAACTAGAATTGACTGGAGAGTTGGAGTCTCAAAGCTGGAATCCTTGAAGAAAACTAGGTGATAAATGCACCCTTTAGTAATAAGCTTCCTTGCCTTAAGGTAGGAAATAAACCGACCCTTAGGTGCTGAACTACTGCCCATCTACTCTAAAGCTGGCTCATTAAGGAACTAAAATCTGACGACTCTAGCTCTGCAATCGACTGAGGCATAACTGGAGTGTAACCAATCCATGCCAAGAATGAGATCAAAATCGACCGTGTCTAACTCTACTAGGTCGGCTGGAATGACCTTATTCAATACTGAGACTGGGCAGTTTCTATACACTCGGGTAGCTCTAATTGACTCACCAACTAGGGTAGAGACTAAGAATGGTTCTGAGAAGACTTCTAGACTAATTTCAAACTGTACAACTACATAGGGAGTCATGAATGATAGTGTGGCTCCTGGATCTAGTAGGGCATACACATCTAGGTGGAAGAAACATAACATACCTGTGACCACGTCAGGTGAGCTCTCCTGATCCTAACGTGAGGAAAAAGCATAAAAATGATTTTGGTTCTAACCACCATTTGTACCTGAAGTGTTGACCTGTTGAGCTAGTCGGCCTGCTGGAGCTGCTGAAGTGGTAGACTGTGATTTCCCCTGTCCTGCTGACGGACGTTCCCTGAGCCGGTGACCTAGTTGTCCACTTCCAAAGCAACCCTCTCTTCCCTGAAGGCCTTCCCCTGGATGGTTCTTTCCACACTTAGGGAAAGCTAGATAATGGTTGCTGGCATCATGACTCTAGGACTGAGAGCCAGATGCTCCAACCTTCGGATCCTTGCAAGACCGAAAAGTAGGGGCACTGGCTAAAGTGGGTGTTGGAGCCCTCTGCTGCTATTGCTACTGCTGTGGGCAGCTACTACCGCCAGACCTCTAGTGGACATAATCTGATTGGCCAGTCCTAGCCCTCTTATTCTCCCGCTCCATGTCTTTCAGCTTTTCTGCCTTAATCTGCTGGTCATGAACGATGAGGTTGAAGAGGTCAATGTCTTTTACGAGCATCGAAATCCTGCACTTCTTAAGGACCAAGTTTGATACTCTATTGAAGAACTTAAGCATGCAAGCCCTTGGCTCGACTACCATCTCCGGAGCATATCTTAACAACCGTGTGAACTCCAGTGCATATTCCTCCACCGTATTATTGCCACTACTTCAAATTCATGAATTTTGCAACCTTAGCCTCCCTTAATTCCTGGGTAAGAATTTGTCTAGGAATGATACTGTGAACTCTTCCCACTCCACCAGTTCCGCTCCTGTTGGTCTCCCTTCTTTCCATTGATCGTACCAAATTTGGGCTACCCGTTTCAACTGGTAAGCAGTCAGGTCAGCACTCTCCACAAAACTAACACCTATAATCTGGGTGATCTTTCATACCTCATCCATGAACTCCTGTGGGTCCTCTCCCACCTTAGATCCATGAAAGGATGGAGGTTTCATTCGAGTGAAGTCCCGAACTCTGGCAACTGCTACGGATCCATTTGTGTTTACTAGAACCACCTGCTGGTTCACCTGGTTTGTGATTGCCTAAGCCAACAGTTAGGCTGTTGCTCTGAATTTTGCTGAGGACACTTGGTCTTCCTGAGGGGCTGCTGGAGCTGATGGGGCAGGTCGGTCAGTGTTGTATGCCCTTCATCCGTTTTTGCATCTTGGAGACATGGTTTCACTAAAAAAAATAGAGCACGAGTTAGGAGAACATTTCTGGAATTAAACTTCAACGCCCAATAAAGAGTATGAACAAGAGGGAGTTTTCCTGATAATGTCTCATAGCCTCCCCTTCATACGTGTGGTGCGCTTCACACCCATGAAAAGGACTCTACTTGATGCGGCTTTCAGACATCCTAGGATACTCTAAACCTAGGGCTATGATACAAAGTTTGTCATGACCCGAGTCTATACCCTAGACGAGACACGGTACTTGGAGTCACAAGTAACCCCAAGACAACCCATGGTCTATGATAAAAGTGGTAATCCAAACAATCATAGCGGAAGCTTAAATAATAAAACCATTTAAGAAAGCTAATTTGATAAAAGTTCATACATCTGAAAGCAAAACTGAATATCTGAGTCTATGTCTAAAAGCCATCTACAACTAATGAGTTGGTGGGACAAGCCCCCAGCTAACTCTAAAGTTTAATTAAAGGAAATAACTGAATAATAAATATCATCCTCAAAAGATGAGGATTCACCAACTACAACTGCTGATATCGCCGAAAGGAAATTGTCTAACAATGTTGAGGCTGAGAACCTGCGCCTGTATCATGATACGATACAACATAGTATGCGTCAGTACTTTGAAAATACTTTGTAAGTGAGAGATAACATAAACATGTATAAACAAATAACTGAATTGAAATGACATGAAATGACAACCTGACATATTGAAAACTGAACAACTAAATGTATAACTTATATGGTCAATAATGACCCTGGTTGATAGTCATAAACATGCTCGAAATCTGAGATGCTGATCTAAGCTAACTGTACTAAATTGAACTGCACTGAGTACATCTGAAACTATACTGAGCTGAGCTAAACTGAAACTGCACTGACTAGTGGGAGAGTCTATAACCGACATATAAGCACGTGAGCTAGACCTGGAGTCCGATGTATACACCCATCGGTAGGACCCAGTATACCTTGCTAGGGTATAAAAGCATGAGTTGGCTGATCATAAGTCTGGGGCCATAGGGCCAATAAAATAACCTATGATGGCAATGTAGTTTTGGAAACCTGGGTGCGCTAGAACCCTGGTCCACTTGGTGTTAAGTCCTACTCCCACTGGATAGTCCTAGGCTGACTACTAAGCTGATAGCTCGAAACTAGGGTCCAAGACTAAGTCAAGGATACCTATCTAGAAGTACCCTGACAGTCTTATCAAATCCAATTTTGTAACTAGTGTACTAAGACAGGCAAGAGCTGCTTATCTGGAAGCGTCGTAACTTTTTGAAGAACAAACTGAAACAGAAGATGGGGGTTCTAAGACTGGCCAGAGATGTTTATCTGAAAGTGTCAAAACTGTCTAAAGAACAAACTAAAATCTGATAACTGATATTTGACTCTAATAATTGATAATTGGGAGGCACCACTGACACCTCAAGAAAAGACTGTTAGTCGAACTGATCAGTTGTCATTTCTGAAAATACTCAACATTCTAACATTCTAACTGAAACTGGACTAGCATGTAACTAACTGAGATTTCAACTAATATTAATAATATGGGAATCTCAACACTAATAGAATCTAGAAATACGAATAACTAGTCAATTTTGCAAGACTCTAATTTACCGCATTCAGAAACTAGGGTTAAATCATTTTATAGGAACTTAGTTACCACATGATTTCTAAGAATTTGGAAAATATACAAGCTAATAACATAGATAATATTCCACCTGAAATTTATTGAATTCTGTCTGAAAACTTTCTAGATTTTGAAACCTCAGGGCTATAACTAATAGAAGATTATGGAAGGGTTTTGGGGACACAAGGAAAGAACAATTTCCTTGTTGAATTTCGACATTCTTGGTGAATAAATCCCGGAGAAAATCCCATAAAAATTTGATAAGAAAATCGATTTCCCTAGCTCTCTAAGTTTTTCTGAGAGGGTTTTACGATCTGAGGGAATGAGAGGAGTGAAGTATATCGACAATTACCCCTATAAATTCCCTAAAAATAACCTAAAATGACATATTTTAGTGATTAAAAAGGTGAAAAATTACTAAAATATCCCTAGGGAAAAATCTGGGAAACTGTCGACGGGGACTAACGGGTCACTCAATGAGTTGTTGGTTGATACCATGCCTCGTTGGGACCAGTCATTGGTCCTGGGGCCTGGATTTTTGGTTCACTGGAACTGGAAACGAGAGGGACCACGGCTCATTGGATGAACCAATGGGCTGTGGTACCTCTAGTGGCCACTGGAAGGAAAATCTGGGAAGCCTAACAACGAGCAATACAACTACTTGTTGGTATACCCAATGGGTCGTTGTATCGAGTGGTCACCTGCATTGGAAAAGTTCTTAAGATCCCTAAACTTGTCACCACGAGTGGTCACAACAACTCATTGTGTGATACAACGGGCCGTTGTTGCCACTTGTTTTCACTGAAGGGGATATCTGGGAGTCCCAACTAATGAATCACACCATGAGTCATTGTATGACACGATGACTTGTTGGTTGAGTCTTGGATTCCTAGAAAAGGGAGTTCTGATCTGGGGACCAACGAGTGACAGGACGACTAGTTGTTTCTTACAATGGGTCGTTCCATGTCCCGTTGGTTCCTTAATAACCAAGGCAAGGCTGACACGACTCAGACAATGGGTCATTGGAGCTTACCACGACTCATTGTCTCGATCGTTCTGAGGAAAAAATTTCTTGTTTCTTCTTGATTTTTCTTGCAAGGTCTGAGTTTGGTCTCGGAAAGATTTGGGGTGTTACAGTACATTTAATCATAATAACGCCACTTGGCACTGCATCATATTCTGATGCAAATTCAAGTAGATAAGACTGGTAGCAGACGCTTGACTAGGATCTCATCTTTTCAGCTTTGGTGAAGCCTCCTACCTCCGGAGAGTCCCAGTCATGTTTACTTTATTTTTAATAGTAGCTTAAGGTAGCCGTGGGAGCTTTGTCCCGACACCTATCTTTAGGCTTCATAGACTAGTTGTTAGTTGAGTCATAAATGTTACTTTTAAAGATTGATTTCAATTAGAGTTAATAAATCCCATTTTTATAATATTGAGCTCACCTAGTTATAGCTTCGGCATTATTCTATTGTATTCTCACCTAGTAGTAAGCCAGGTCAAGGGTTCACTTGGATCAGTAGGTGGTCTGAGTACCATCCATGCCCAAGGTGTAAGCTCGGGGCATGACAAATCCATAACAGCTATTCGTCCACTAGGATAGCACAGCTTGCCCATACATGCCCAAACAAAATTTTAGAGATCATGGCATATTTTCCAAAAAAAATAATAAAAATCATCATCTCATTAATAGAAGTAAATCAAAATCTTAATTCAAGTTTAGAGACCATGTTTAAGCCATTAAATCATGTTTAAAATCAATACTATTCAACAATAGCTCATTAAAATCAATAGCTCATTCATAGAGCAAAGCATGTAAAATATTATTACATTAAATAC
>JACEIK010000107.1:213396-223518 GCA_018107945.1 Datura stramonium | reverse complement strand
CTAGGGAATTTTTTTAGGAGTTATCTTTGATCAGAAAGATCAAAATTTGTACGCAATTCTTTGAGGGAAGAGACACAAAGTTCATTTTTCTTTTAGGTTTTCTTCTTTACTTTATGCTTTTGATTGGAATGATGATTTCTTTAGTTTTCCGCTTGAACATGAGTAGCTAAACTCTTTTTCTAAGTTTTTGTCCATACTAATGGTTGTAGTTTTAATAAATGTTTATTCTAGAGTTTAACTCTTCATTTAAGATTGTTTATGCTTACTTATTTTAATTGGTTATTCGTTACCTAATCACCTTGTAAATATTATCTATTGGCTCTTGGTTGAACTCAGGAGAGGGAGCTAAGGGGGTTAAAAGCAAGCACAAAATAGGTTTTAATTATCTTGTTCAATTAGTTCAAGAATTGATTTCGTTGTTGAGGATACAAATATACCCTTCAACCCTGTTCAGTTGAATACAAGCATCTTCAATCGTCGTATCATGTTTTCCGTGCAACCATAGGGATATAGGTGTTAGGGTTCATGAGATAGTTCTTACATACTTGGAAGAATAGTAAGAAATGGAATCATAACGTGCAACTAGCAATCTTAGAAGAGTTTAGTCTAGCATATTCGAGTCCTAAAACTTAACCTGAAAGCAAAAGTGTCAAGATCCTAGATTCTCATCATCATTTGAATTTACAAATAGTTGTGAAAATAATTTTTGTTCATTAGTTTAATTTACATTTCAAAGTAGTAGACTAATCTCTAAAACCATTTCCCCAATTTATTTGTGTTTATTTGAATAATGAAATAAAATGTTAACCTTAAGCAATTAATCTTACAAGTCTCTCAGGGATCGATATCGGGACTTCACCGTCCTATATTACTTGACGACTACATGTGCTTGCGTACGCTTGACGACATCAATTCGCATGAAATATTCTTAATTATAGGAATATAGACATAGAACTTCATGTTAATAGATTATTAGAGGTTCAGAAGTCCATATTCATATAATTAACCCCGTAAACCAACAATTAGATAAACTAGTTAGTCAAGGAAATTTAATGCTAGACATGATTATGCAATAAAGTCATAACCCTGAAATATATTGCTCATAGTGATCACAACTTTTTATTACTGTCTAGTCCTTATTTTTATTCATAGTATATATTAACCTTCAAAACCCTCTTTGGTTATTTTTCGCACTTTAATTAATTTACAGTGATTGATTAACTAGATGTGGTGAAATCACAAGTTTCTTGGGTTCGACATCCACATATAAAAATCTTATATTACTTGGATGATCACGGCACTTGTGTGTAGTTGAGATTCGCCGACACCTACCTCAAAATTTCTAGACTGTTATTTATGTTCAAATTACAAAGATGAATGTGGTTATTGTGAAAATGTTGCATAATTTCCTCCTCTTACTGTTCCTTTTTTTATTGGGTTGTGTCCAGGGAACCAAATGGGTAGTAACCAAAGCTAGAGATTTAGGCTAGTCTATGTTATGGTACTTAGGAAGCTTGAGAAGCAGGGATGGAGGAGGCACTTTAGAAGACAGGGAAATAAGGGAGCAAGTAGTTGAGGTTCAGAGGTTAAATGATAGGATGATAGATATTGAGCTAGTTATGGGAGGGTTGATTGTTTAACATAGTTACTGCATATACACCGCAAGAGGGTTTCAACGATGTTGAGAGCGGTATCCAGAAAATCGAGAAACTCTTTATAGGAGTAGATGTTAGTGGTCACATAGGGACAACTTCAAGAGGATATGATGATGTACATGGTGATAACCTTGCGGTCCTTATGTAAACCTCTATGTTCTAATAGCTCTTCTTATTTTGTTTTAGAGAAGATGGAATGAGAAATTTTTATACAGTTTTTTTGTATATTGTTAATATGTAGATTAAGAACTTTTCACTAGACATCCTAAAAAAGAATCTCAAAGTAGTTAGGAGTTCTACCATCTTTGTACCACCTTTCGTATTCGAAAATTTACCTAGGCAGAACATCGGCTTTGATTGTTGTAAGGTGTTGTAAGAGACTTAATATAGAATTTTGATGCTCTGCTACATACTGTTATCTTCTTCATGAACTTCTTGTAAACGTTGGAGCTTAAAGTGATTTTGTGTATGTTGAATGCTATGATCAGCTACAAAAAAGGGGGTGGGGTTACAAAAAACTCATTCTTTATACTTGAGTTTCAACTCATTGAACAAGAAGTCGTCCATAAGCTTCTGTCAATTTTTACTATTATGGGAATTTTACTTGAGTTAATTGTGCAATATCTATTATTAGGGGATTATATTAGTTTTTTTTTGTTAGGTTATACTGTTTCTTTTTTTCCTTTTAATTTTTGTGGTAATTAGTAGGGTTGAATATTTTGTTAGGTTATACTATTGCTAGTTTCTAACTTATAAGTTCCCATACATAAGAATATTTTTTTATTCAACTTATAGTAAGTTGACAACACCAAAAGAATTTTTATTCTCTCAACTTTGCCTAATCTTTTTGCTCAACCTATAGAACTAATGAATAGAACTGATGCTTCAAGGGTTGATTTCTCATATGAGGTCTAATGAATAGAACTAACACTTCAAGGGTTGATTTCTCGTATGAGGTCAATTGGTCGCTCAACTAATAATTATTATTCTCCCAACTTGTGTGGGGTTTTCAATTCTGATGTTGATCTTCACAGGGTTGTGGACAGCAACTGCATATAACATGTAAATTTTCGTTAAATAACATGACTGTACCATATCTATGCAGGCAATCTGCTCACTGATCCATATCAGGAAACTTCAGCACATAGCTAAACTTGAAAGAACAGTTCAAGCTTTGCAGGTATTGCATTACTCCATCATTCATTGGATTGGCACTTACTTGTGAAAGTGAAACCATTCATATTGACCTATTTGAATTTCGTTGAATTTCATTTTTAGTATTAGCTTGCCTATGAGAAGCTGATGCCATCCCCGTGACCTGTGAAGTCTATGCATCTTCTTAATATTTTCTTCTGATGTTTAATTTTTGTTCATATTTTTTGCAAGCAGCTAGCAAGAACAAGAATAGAGCTCTCAAGATCCAACTTCTCACTTTCTTTTTTTTTCATATTTTTCGCGAGTAATTTTCTCTGAAGTTTCAATTTGTTGTCTCCTTTTTGTTTGCTATTCTTGTTATAGAATAATATGTACGTATAATCTGTTTTTATTTTAAAACAAAAAGGGTATGTATATCCAACAAAATTAGTTGGAAAATGGTACAAGTTATTAAAAATTCTACTTAACAGTTAATTGAAGGAATAGGTAGCTAGCATCTATCAATATATAGGACAAAAACTTGGAAACATATGCATTGGAAAATCCTACCAAACTTATACTTAGTGTCAAAGTCTTTATGTGCCAAAATTAATTGTAGTGTTGTTGTGTACTGATCTTGGTCTAATATAGGTAAGGTAACAAAGACTTATCTTTGACAATAGTAATCAACATAATATGATGTGTTCTTCTTTGCATGATATGGATTTCAAACTACTAAGAAATGCCATATTTGATAGTATTCTTTGCCATATACATAAAATTCAACATATCCTATATAGTATAGTATATGATTTGTAATTTAAAAATTTGCATAGCTAATATATGTGCAAGTTATGAGAGAATTGTTAACAATCAAAAATACACCTGAAGTATCATGATTTTTTGAATTTAGCTATGTGAATATACTAGTACATACTCCAAAATGGTCATAGTATATTCATGTCAGCGCGACAAACCATCATATGGTAGGTTATCCAAGTAGTATAATTTAAGGTATTTCAACTTATTCTTCCCTTTAGGTCATCCAAGTTGTATAATTTATAAAAAAGAAAATTTTGATTGCTTTGTTCATTTCAACATTAATAGGAACATGAATAATATAAATTGTAATTGGATGTACGAGAGGTTGGATGGACGAGGAGGTATAAACTCTAGTTTCATAACAAGTGTCAATAACATCATCCAGTATGCATGTTCTCAACGCAATCGCATGAGTGGTGACAACATCAAAAGTCAATGAAAATAATATCACAACATTAAATACATGGATATTGAAACTATCAAATATCACCTTTTTTGTTATAGATTTGTTGAGAACTATTTTGTTTGAAAGTATCAAGGGGAAGGTGCGATTGGTGAGATATCTTTTGGCAATGATTTGCATGGTGGTGCTCAACCTGAAATCGAATGCGATAATCCATACCGATAAATGGTTTTGGATGTAGTTGATCCCAACTTTGTCTAGGATTCGAGTTGGCAATCTTATAGCAATACTGAACCTAAGTCATGTTATCCTTATGAACCTACAGTGGAAGAGGAGCCTAATCCTTCAATGGAGGAGGAGCCTAATCCTGAGTTGCAAAGATTTTATGATTTGCTACTGGCTGCTGATGCAAAATTGTATCCTGGTTCTTCTCTCCCTCAACTTGAAGTAGTCTCTAGGATGTTAAACATTAAAATAGAGAACACTATGTCACAGAGAGGTTAGAACCAAATGATGCAATTGTTGAAAGAGGCATTACCCGAAGATAACATAGTAATTGATAGTTATTGTCAGACTAAGAAGCTAGTGCGTAGCTTGGGTTTGGCAGTTGAAAAGATTATTTTTTGTGAATTAGGATGTATGTTGTATTGGGATGTTGATGAGCACCTTACATCTTGTAAATTTTGTGACCACCAGAGGTATAAACGTCCTATCAGCTCTCGTAAGAGGAAATTGGTTCGTTACAAGAAGATGTATTATTTTTTTTGATTCCTAGATTGCAAAGATTATATTCATCACATGTTATAGCTACTGACATGAGGTGGAATCATGATCATATACAAGAAGATGTGGTAATACGTCATCCATCAAACTTTGAGGCTTGAAAACACTTCAATAAAACTCATACTTTTTTTGTTGCTGAAACAAGAATTGTAAGGTTGGGGTTATGTATTGATGGTTTCCAACCACTCAGTTAATCTGGGAGAAAATACTCTTCGTGGCCAGTGATTTTCACTCCATATAATTTACCTCCAGGGATGTACATGAAGGAGGCATATATATATGTGTATGTGTGTGTGTGTTCTTAACAGTCATTGTTCCAAGGCCAAACAATCCCAAACATAAACTTGATGTTTATCTGCAACCTCCAATAAAGGAATTGACCTTGTTGTGGGAGACAAGTGTAGAAGCATTTGACATCTCAAAAAAATAATACTTTCAACTAAAGGCATCTTTGATGTAGACTATCAGTGACTTCCCAGCAAATTATATGTTATCAAGATGGAGTACTGCGGGCAAGTTAGCATGTCCATACCATATGGAAGAAACACATATTGAAACATGGTAGGAAAACATCTTGGTTTGCCTGCCACAGAATGTTTCTTTACCAACATCATCCTTTTAGGAGAGATCATAAAAACTTTCTTAAAGGAAAGAATGTCAAAAGGCTATCAACACCCTACATAATAGGATAAGAAATTTTGAACCAAATTTGTGACTTGGGAATAAGGAAAGTAATAGAGTTAGATGTAGAAGAAGTTAATCGGAGAATATGTAAGTCTTGTGGATGGAATAAATGAAGCATCTATTGGGATTTGCCGTATTGGAGTTCTAATATGATTACTCATAATCTTGACATCATGTGTATTGAAAATAATGTCTTTGATAATGTATTTAACACAGTTCTTAATATCGATGAAAAACCAAAGACAATCCACAATCACATCTAGATATGGTATAATATTGGGCTCGGCCTCAATTGGAAAAAGACACTACTGGAAAATATCTCAAATCTACATTTACAATAGACAAGGAAAAAAGATCTATCTTGTTCAAATGGATGAAAGATTTGAAATTTCCAGATGGATATGTTTGAAATTTGGGTAGATATCCAGACACAAACACGAAAAGGTTATTTAGCATGAAAAGTCATGACTGCCACATGTTCATGCAATGATTAATGCCTATTTCTTTTCATGAACTACTTCCTATTAATGTGTGGCAGGCACTTATAGAATTGAGCTTATTTTTTAAAGATCTTACTTCGACCACTCTACGGTTGGATGATATAGAGAGATTAGAGGCAGATATTCCACAAATCTTGTGTAAATTAGAACGTATATTTCCTCCTGGGTTATTTGACTCAATGGAAAAACATCCTATGCACTTTCCATATGAAGAAAGGATTGCTGGACCTGTACAATATCGATGGATGTATCCTTTTGAAAAGTAAATGTAAAACTTTATTTACAAATTGTGGAAAGTATACTATACATTACTTTTCTAATATAGCGGTCCATTTATCTATTTAGGTACCTTGGAACTCTTGAAAGAATGATTGGGAACAAAGCTAGTGTTGAGGGTTCCATTTGTGAAGCATACTTGATGACAGAGTCAAGCCAATTATTTTCGCATTATTTTGAACCTCATGCCATGATACATAATCATAATGTGGACCATAATGATGATGGTAGTGTTATGAGAGGTCTTGAAGGAAATTTATCAATATTCACCCATCCAGGTCGATTAGGGAGAGAAACTAAAAAAGAAATTTATTCCTGGAAAAATCAAGGTTGCCCAAACTAATATTTTACTAAACTGTGTAGAGGTTGAGCCATTTGTGAGGTAACATTTTAAATTTGTAGTCCCTTAGTACTATAAACATATCTATATGTCATGACTATCTATTCAATTTATTTTGTTTCAATGAAGCATGTACGTACAACGTTTGGAAGGAGAATTCTCAAATCTATCTCAGAGTGAAATAAATGAGAGTCTTGAATCATATTTCTCTATATGGTTCAAGGAATATATAAGTATCCAACAATCATTATCTTTAATACAATAATGTACTCAGATTGACTTTTGAATTTAACGAAGCCTTACAATTCTTTTGAATAGGTCCAATGTAGCCATATTGAGAATAAATTCTTGTCTAGTCTTGTTCATGGATAATTAATAGGCATTACATGTCATTCAATGTATTTTGTTAATGGATATAAATTTCACACGGAATGTCATGGTAGCGCAAGATCAACAATGAACAGTGGAGCTTGTATCTCAGATCCAAATTATGGTGATAACTATGAACGGATAAAAGAGATCATACAAGTGGAATACCATGAAGATCCTTTAAAGCAAATTGTCTTCTTTAAATGTGAATGGTTTGAACGAACTATAGATGTTGGTGTTAAAAATCATAATCAATACAACTTGATTGATGTTAACCATCGTCGTCGATATAAAAAATATGAACCTTTTATTCTTGCAATGCAAGCAACTCAAGTATGTTATGTGTCTTATACTAGCAAGAAAAAGGACAAAGTTGATTGGGCAGCTGTATTGAAGGTCAAACCTCAAAATGTTGTTGAATTATCCGATAAAAAAGTGGCAACAACTCCTGAACTAAATGTTCCATTTCAAGTCGAACAAGTTGAAGACCATGAGATAGATATGAATGTTTCTATTGATAAAAATATACTTTTATATTATTTGAATAGGAATGCAATTGAAATGGATGAACCTATTGATGATGGGTTATTACCAGAGTACCATGAAGAGTCAATAGAAGAAGAGTATGAGGATGAGGAGGATAAGGAAGAATTTGAAACTGAGGAGGACGAAGAATTTGAAACCGAGGAGGATGAAGAATTTGAAACCGAGGAGGATAAGGAAGATAGTGACTAGTGCTCAATAATAATATGCAATTTCTACTTTTAGTATATTTTGTTTGTAGTAATCTATGTCGTCATATTATCATTTTGTTAGTTTCTACTTCAATTTAGGATGATTGATTTTGTCTGTCGTTGTTGTTGTATTCTTTTTTGTGCAAAAAAGTCTTTTCTTATTTGTTGTTGCTATTGTAATTTTTTTTGCAAACAACACTTAATTTATCTGCAGCTGCTATAATTTTTTTGTGCAAGCAAGATTGATTTGTTTGTTGCTGCTGTAGTAATTTTTCTTTTTGCAAATAAGATTGATGTTGTATGTTGCTGCTGCTGTAATTTTTTTTGTGCAAACAAGACTGATTTTGTCTGCTACTAATGCTGCAGTAATTTTTTTAATCTTATTATTACTATTAGTTGTGAACCATTTGGAATGCCACCCATGAGTCCAGAATAATATGATGGTGTTCAACATGCTGGTGTAATCATACACACTACAAACAGGCAGGCAAATGATCTGGAGTGGTTACCCTTATATCTTTGTCATATACCTCGTTGTTGTGATAAGAGCTCATTTCTTAATAATGTGGTGTTCAACAATTCTGTTTTCATGTGTTTATTTGTTGTCTATTGCATATGGTTGAATGTTTTATCTCCTCTTTTCATTAGTCTGAAGATTGTAAGATTTATGTTATATCTAAATAGATTACATGTCTCCTTTGTATTATAGATAAATAGATAACATGGACAAAAAGTCTCTAATTGTAATGATCATTATAGAAATAATAATACTACTGCGGCCTTTATATTTTTTTAATTTGATTTTGTGCAAGTGATGATTTTAACAATACATGTGTTTTTTGTAGATATGACTCGAGGTAGAGGTCGAGGTAGCAAATATCATGTAGGAAAGTCCCTTTCTGTTGTTCGCGCATGCATGCCTACTATTCCAATTCCCACCGCAAGTAATACTCAATAAGGTGGTACAAGTTCCATAGATGGGCCAGACATGTGAACCAAGTTCAAACATTAGGTCCCAGCAGTTCGCTACCCATTCAAATGCCTGGTCACAAGCGTAGCCCAACTATTGGTGAATCATCTCCTATTACACCTAATCAGAGCAACCCAATAGGAGAGGGTATATGTACTCAGAGCAACACAATTGGCGAAGCTGAGTCTAGTGGTCAAGGGCAGCAGACAACACTTGTTACTCTTACTCCTATAGAGTAAGTCAATGCTTATGCTATCATTCTCATATGTTATTTTTGATTTAATATAGACCTTTAAATAATATCTTCAAAACTATACAGGTTGGAACCTTCTCGAGAATGCTCTACTTTCATATTTGAGTCTTTCAAAAATGAACTTAATCCTAGTGGAATCAGTTGGAAAGGTGTCTCACAACCTATAAGAGATTTTTTTTTTGAGAATTCAAGGTATGACTTTTTATGAAAATTGAGTTTAAGTGTATTAACCTTTACAAATAGAACATAAAAGTTATTACTTTAAAAAAGAATATAAATGTTAATACTTTATGTCACGCCCCGCCTTGGGGGGTATGACTGGCACCTGCTGCTCTACTAGGACCTGAACTGCTAGACTACTGAGCCTAAGCACTTTTGGTGCCTGGATGGCTCTAACTCTGATTCATGGAATCAACGGGCTATATAGAGGCTGTAATTACAGCCCCCTGCCGGCTAGGCCTATAGCCACCTGTACAACAACAACAGCTAACCAGAATCTCATCAATATAAGGGAACCTATGTGGGCCGACCAGGCCACCATGCTGACTAGTTACTTCTGAAACAATATAACAGATGCTAAACAGCTACGTGACCAACAAGGTCACCACTACCAACTGAATACGGCCTCACACGGCCAATATAAATAACTAAATATACGCACGGCCCCACACGACCGGCACAACTAACCACAGGGAAATATATATAGACTGCAAGCCTCTAAGAACACTGGTAAGATGGTCGGGACAGGGTCCCGGCCTACCCGTACTGTACAATAAAAGAAAGGAAATAGACTTCTAGTTGTCTAGCTCCGGATGACAGGAGCTGATGACTCTATGAGCTAGCTGAAATCAAGAGGGATCGGCTCCTCGTCTATAGGTACTTGCAGGCAAGTAATGCAGCTCCCCAAATGGGCGTCAGTACCACTGGTACCGAGTATGTAAAGAAAACTACATAACTGAATATAAACAACAATACTAGTAATTTTGAATAATAGAAAGTATCTGAAACTGTCTGGGCTGACGGAATCTGAAATAAGCTTATCTGTACTGAAGGTAGGGTGGAAACATACCTGTCGACGTGGCAACCTACTGTCTATCACCTAATAAATAACATGTATATACATATATAACATACAAGGACCTATACCAGCCCCCATAAGCCGGAAGGTGCCAACCAACACACAGTCTATATACCCCTAC
>JACEIK010000107.1:192413-202474 GCA_018107945.1 Datura stramonium | reverse complement strand
GTAGTGAGGCTAGTTTGTCGTGTTTAGAGGTTCGGAAGACCATGAACATGAAATTCTAATTATGTGAGACGACAATTGATAGTTTCATACTTAAACCATTTCAAAACGTAGTATCGCATGATTATCCGGTTTTAACTCTATGTTGCTCCTTGAATTAATTCAGAGTATTTCGTTGACCACATTTAGACTTAACTAAATTTCTCAAAAACTTCTATAATCAACACTTGCGGTATTTAATATCACACTTGAACTTGATAATTAGTTGAATTGGTCCAGTTCCTGTGGGTTCGACATACGGCTCTTAAAAAGGACCACTATATTACTTGTACGACCCGTACACTTGCGGGGGATCAACAAAAATGAAACCAAAAATGAAATTGGAAAAGTATTAAGAGAATGCACTAGCTAAGAATAATAACTTGCGCCTGGTTCTTTTTCAAAGGCATTCTTTACAATGTGCATAGTTATGTTAACTCAACGTGACCACTTACACTAATAACTATTTGCACTTAAATATCTTACAATTATCATGTGACTTATACATTCAAAGTAAGTGACACATACATATGTTCTTCCAATTGGTATGAGTACTTCTGATTGTTTTTAATACTCATTCATGCATTCTAACCACATGTCTACAAGGTTTACTAATAGGATTTTCGTAAACACTTCTTACTTTCCCCTAAAAGCTTCAGAGAAGTGATTAAACAACCCTTTCACGTACTCACGTTATGTAAAAAATAGTAACAAACAAGTGAATGTGCAATGATTGTAATCCTTCTGTCAGCATTCAAGATAATGGCATTTGTTCCTAAGTTTATCTCTTCGCATTTTTGCATGCACTGAATTCTCAATAGATTCAATTATGTTGGTTCTTGACTATTAGCATCTTGTTGGTCTCTTTCTCGTATAACTCTTAAGTGGATAGAGAGTTTAATTTTTCTAGTATAGTACCTTGTGTTACTGGATATGTTGTGTTGTAGTACTACATATGTTGGCTATTTTAATTTGCTATTTTGGTGTTGATATTTAGTTCAATTGAACCAGTTTCTATTGTACATAGTATAGTTGCAATAATTTTTTTGGATAGGCTATTGAAAAAGGTCGAGATCCAACACCAAGTGAGATACATTTGCACGTCCATACACATGGTCATGATGGAGAATCTTTATTGATGAACGTGCACGAATTGTCCATGTAAGCCGCAAAAATTTATAATTTTATTGATTTTTGGCATTCATGTCTCTTTTTATTTGGTAGAATTGCATATGAAAGAATGTGTGCCCATGAGTAAGTTCACCTTAAAATGTAATTTGTAATGTTAAAGTGAGAATTCATGATAAATATGGTCATGTTGGAATGATTGAATTGATAAATGATTGAAATCATGTTGTTGTAGATATTTATTTGTGATGAAGATTAATCTAGTTGTACTTTAATTTTATACTCATCTTTGTTGGTGTGTATGATATGCTTGTGGTAGAAATGAGCTAGGGAATGCTATGTGTGCAACCCCTTTTCTTTGGGTAAAATTTAGTGCTAATTCTACCATATGAATTATTTATTGTAGAAAAGATATGAAGAAATATTAAGGGAAACAACAGAATCTCAGTCTGACATTGATCAATGTAAACATTTTATCAAGCTGCGGGTAGACAAAAGAAGAGAAGAGTATATGGTCTTGGATCTGAGGCAAAAAGTTATTATGGGTCAAATCTTTGTATCAATTCTCAATTTGGGTGCTTTATCATTAGTACCACCTTCAATTTCTTATCCAACATCGACAGGAAATTTGGATGAGCTTATGAAGAAATTGGTTCCTACACTGACTGGTCACGTGCTTCCTATACTTATTGAGTGCATACACGAAGTGATTCCTTCAGCTTCATATCAGCCCAATATGCCTATTGGTGACTGTAACACCACGGAAGTCCTTGAGATCAGACCCCGGAGTTAGATGAAGCTCAGCAGAAAAGTCAGCAGACACTTACCTCAGAACGAGTTAGAGAACGAACCGTTAGGAGACCTAACGAATCGTGATCTAACCCGTGAGGAACTATAAGGAAGGGATGGCAAGCCCAGTGGCCATGAATGACTTGACGAGTTGTCTTGCCTGGCAATGACTCATTTGGTTGGTCATTGGGTGGAGCACAGGGTCCCCGGGTCAAGTCTTAAACAGTGTGGTTAACAGAAGAAAGGGACAAGTCGTTAGGTGTGGCAATGACTCGTCATGTTAGTCGTTGGATGGTGAACCAGTTGAAAAGTCAATGTAATGATGAGTGGGTCTAACGAGTCATTGGGGCTAGTAACGACTCGTCATGGCTTGAAGAATGGAATCTGTGTAAATTATCTAGTGTACATAATGGCTCAACCTCACGAGTCGTTATCCGACCCCACGACTCATGGGGTGCCTCGTGGGGTCTGGTAGAGTAAATTTTCCTACATTTATCCAGGGGCATTTTTGTAAACTCTCATGTTCCTAACTTCCAAACTATGTCGTTTTGACTATTATATGGGACGTTTTTAAAGGGATATCAAGCGTAAACCCTTATTCTTCATGAAACAACTTCCCCAAACATTCTTCCTCTCTTTCCCAAAACTCAAGGGATTTCTCCAAAGGTTTCAAGGCCAAGTGCAAGCGGGGAATTCTTCGAAGCAGGTATGTGGGTCTTTCAACAAGGATAATCTCCCATCCTTGAGCTCCAAAATGTTTTTATCAAAATGCTCAATTTCAACTAATCTAGAAGAGCATNCCCATGTGGGTCTTTCAACAAGGATAATCTCCCATCCTTGAGCTCCAAAATGTTTTTATCAAAATGCTCAATTTCAACTAATCTAGAAGAGCATGACCTAGGGTTTTTAAATTGATGATGAATTCTTCTATAAACCTCTAAATTCTAAGATCTCTTTTGATTATGAGTTAAGTATGATGTAAAATAATTGGGTCACCTTGAATTATGTGTTTGGTGATTAAAAATGCGGAGTTATTGTATGTTCTTCATGAATGAATTGAACTTTGAATAAGGCTTTATCACTGTTCACTCAATTATTGAAAATTTTTTGCATCCATGTTTTATATGTGAAGATTGTATGATTAACCCTGAGAATTTTAGTATGCCATTGATAGATGTGATAAGAATAAATTAGAGTCCATGAGCTTGAATAATTGAGTAAAATGTGTATGACTCTTATGTTCTCGATGGAATTAATTGGGTTTAAGGTAATTCTATGATACTGGCTTAACTAATGTATCCTTCTCATGAATTGGAGTAAATATTGAAATGGGTCTTATGAAATGAAGATGTACACTTCTCACATGATCCCGTTGTATATGTTTGAGATATGAGTAAGCACTTGTCTTCTCGTAAATCTAGATTATATGAATCAATGTATGTATGTTAAAGTACGAATTGGATCTATAGATCATGAATTTCTCTATGATACATGTCGAATAATATGAAGCCAGAATTTAATGTTGTGAAAGTAGTATGCATGATGTGAATCTAAATATGCTCACTAAAGTAAGACCTATGAAGAAATACATGTATGGCTCCATGATGAGATGAATTATGATGATAAAGCATGAGAATGATAATTTTCGAATGTTGTGATTTTTATTAGTAGAAAGTAGCCCCGATCCTTCCGAAATGAATGATGTATGAAAAAGCAAAGTATGTTCATGTTTCTGACTAGCTGCAGTAGCATAGACTAGATGTATAACGTCAGACCAGTTACTCTCATATTCTAGTTAGCCAGGGACTCTCCATAGTTGAGATTGTTTCCCTTTCTCAGTCGGGATCCTCCATAGTAGAGAATGATTCCCTATTTCTATCGGGATCCTCCATATTAGAGAGAGACTCCCTAGCACAGTCGGGATCCTCCATAGTATAGAGTGATTCCCTAGTCTAGTCGGGTTCCTCCATAGTGGAGAGTGATACCTCAGTGCAGTTGGGGCTCCCCATAGTAGAGGATGACTCCCTTAATGATGATATCAGCATAACTCAATTTTGTATGACCCAGCTTTCAGATTATAATGGGCTTAATAAAATGATAATCAATTTCATTTATCAGTAGTGATTTAGAACAGTGTGTAATGTTAGATTCGGATTCAGCTCTATTTAAATGTTCAAAACTTGACCCTTATACATGAGTTCAAAGATGTTGTATAAAATGAGATTAAAAAGGGAAGTTTCATATATATATATATGTGTGTGTGTGTATTTGAATCACTAGAGGGTAGTGGCATGTTGGCCCAATTATGTTGATGTATTTGATTAAATCCTTGTCGTATATTTGTTTAGTTAATTATCTATGTTATCCCGCATGCTCAGTACATTCCAAGTACTGACCTCACGCCTTTTATGCTATATCGTTTTATGATATAGATTCAAGTTTCCAAACTCGGCCTCGTGGTTAGATACACTTCATCTCTACCCAACAACTATTGGTGAGTCCTCATTTTCCAAGGACGTAATTGATGCTCATATTATCTTTATGTTTCAGTTTTTAGAACTCTGTAATTAGCTAGGGGCCTGTCCCAGGAACTCATCAATTTAGTAGAAGGCTTTCAGACTTGTTTAGACAGATTATGCGTTGTATCTAAGTGCTATTAAATTGCCCTTATGATTTTTAATAGATTCTTGTTATTTGCTTCTGCTTATTCATGTTGTTAGTAATTTCTCATGTTAAGTGTATGCTATGATTATGCCATGAGTCGACTTGGAGCCTTTCGGGGTTCCTTGTCCCATGTTACGGCCAGGGTGTGAACTCGGGTCATGACAAACTTGGTATCAGAGCCAGGTTTAGAGTGTCCTAGGGTGTCTGAAAGCCGCATTAAGTAGAGTCTTCTTCATGGGTGTGAAGCGCGCCACACTTATGATGAGGAGGCTACGAATTTCCCCTGACTCGTGCTTTACGCGCTCACAGATAATGCCCCTTAGACGATCCAATGAAACGAGAAATGGTAATGATCGCCAGCAGGCACCACCAGCCCCGAAAAACCCAAGGGATGACCATGTTACCCATGCCATGTTCCGGACAACTCTTAATATGTTGGCACAGGCCGTAACTGCCCAGATTAATCAGCAAGCAATGGCTCGTATTCCCCAAAATATAAATGTAGCGGAGACAAGGATGAGAGATTTTCTCTGACTAAACCCACCCGAGTTCTTGGGGTCAAAGGTAGATGAGGACCCGTATGAGTTCTTGGAAGAGATTTAGAAGATCACTCACATCATGGGGGTGATGGGAATTGAGAGCGCAGACTTAGCCTCCTACCAGCTAAAAGGAGTTTCTTATATATGGTTTTGTCAGTGGAGGGACAATCGAGGGGTTTGAGCAGGCCCCGTGAGTTGGGATGAATTTAAGACCGCATTCCTGGATAGGTTTTTCCCTAGAGAGTTTAGAGAGGCCAAGGCAGCAAAGTTCATCAACCTGAAAGAAAATGACATGACAGTACACGAGTACGCATTGGAATTTACCTGGTTATTCAAGTATTCCCCAAAGGTGGTAGCGGATCAGAGGGCTTGAGTGAGCAGGTTCTTGAATGGAGTGTCAGACTCTTTGATTAAAGAATGCAGAACTGCTATCTTGCACAGGGACATAGACTTTTCACGCTTAGTGATATTTGCACAACAAATGGAGGCAGAACAAGTAAAGGAAAAGCAGAGAGAGGCCAAGAGAGCCAGGGGAGGAGATTCAGAGTCCTCTTTGCCAAGGATGAGTGGTGGGCACCGCCCACTTTCTCAGCAAAGGTGGGCAGCCCTAGAATTTTCAACAGTCAGTGCTCCATACAAACCTAGAATAAGGGGGATCAAGTATCCCATGTGTGCCAGCTGTGGGAAACACCACTTGGGAGAGTGTATGGCGGGATCGAATGTTTGCTTCTAGTGCAGCCAGTCAGGCCATAAGCACCAAGATTGCATAGCGGCAAAGCGAGGCGAGAGTAGGTCCTCGACCATTTCTTTAGTGGCCCCCATAGCCCACCCATTTCTGTAGGGTGCAGTATCTATCCCAGATGGCGGACATCGTCAAAATCGCTCCTATGCCAGAACAGCACACCAGGATAAAGGCAAGTCACCAGTAGCGGCCACAGGTATGTTGTGAATCTTGTATTACCATTTATATCATGTCAGCCCAGTATTGAATAAGAAGCCCTATTGTAATTGCAAGAAGAGATTATCGATGGGTAATGTGAATAACTGTTAGTGTGAGGCTTGTAGTAAAGGTTAGCAGTGGAAGAGAAGCTAAGAGTTGGTAAATTGGCCTGACCTTAAGGAAGATTTGGGAGCCTTAGAATGATGACTTTAAGTTAAGGGGGAGATACCGAGTACGCGTAGTAAGTCGGACCTTGAGAATGCTCATAAAGAAGTTTCAGCCTTAGCAGTTGCAGTATGCCGATCTCTTCAAGGTGCGGATAATTTCCCTTGTGTTTCAATTGAATTTAAAATGGTGTCTATCCCTATGTGCAGATTCTCGAGGTTTAGAGGTAATCGCCTTAGACAGTGATGCCAGTCTTTCTCTATAAGTTCTTTACGCTCATTTTCATGTTATGAAGTGTTAATTTATGTTTTCCAGTTTGGTCAGCTCGAACTCAATCTTTAAAAGTTGTTTATTAACTCAGTAGATTCGGATTATCTCATGTATGTGCTCAGTTTTAGATGTCGGGAATAACTCATGCTCATGAATTCCCTACCCTCAGTTAGTTTAGATATCGTTAATGTTATCTTAGTCTCAAGAAGCGATTCGAGAGTGAAGGATCAGTCTGTATCAGTTGAGTGCCAAATAAAAGGGGGAAGAATTCTTTTCAGTGTTCTATCTAGTTATATGTTGGTTTCATGTTCTTTGGTTTCCCTTGTGCCATGGTATGCATGTTAGATGTGGATGTTCAGTTTTGGTGTGTAAGGTTAGTCCGGAGTCAAATACTTTGTTGGTGTTAGTTGTGATGGATTTTTTGGGGTTTCGGCCCTATTCCTATCTTTTAGTATGTTAAGACAACATTTGAGGAAGAATGTTCCAAAGAGGGAGATATTGTAACACCCTAGAAGTTCTTGAGATCAGACCCCAAAGTTAGATGAAGCTCAGTAGAAAAGTCAGAAGAAACTTGCCTCAGAACGAGTCAAAGAATAACCCGTTAGGACACCTAATGGATCGTGGTCTAACCCATGAGGAACTGTAAGGAAGGGATGGCAAGCCCAATGGCCACGGACGACCTGACGAGTCATCTTTCCTGGCAACGACTCATTTGGTTGGTCATTGGGTGGAGCACAAGGCCCCGGGTTAAGTCCTAAGTAGTATGGTTAACGGAAGGAGGTGATGAGTCATTAGGTGTGGCAATGACTCGTCATGTCAGTCGTTGGATGGTGAACCAGTTGAGAAGTCAGTGTACTTTACGAGTGGGTCTAACGAGTTGTTGGGGCTAGTAATGACTCATCATGATTGGTCGTGGCTTGAAGAATGGAATCTGTGTAAATTATCCAGTGTACTTAGCGGCTTGACCTCACGAGTCATTACCCGACTCCGCGACTCATGGGGTGACTAGTGGGGTCTAGCAGAGTAAATTTTCCTGCGTTTATCCAGGGCGGTTCCATAAACTCCTATGTTCCTAACTTCCAAACTACGTCATTTTGACTATTATATGGGACGTTTTTAAAGGGATATCAAGCGTAAACCCTTATTCTTCATGAAACAACTTCCCCAAACATTCTTCCTCTCTTTCCCAAGGCTCAAGGGATTTCAATGGATTTCTCCAAAGGTTTCAAGGTCAGGTGCAAGCGGGGAATTCTTCAAAGAAGGTATGGGGGTCTTTCAACAAGGATAATCTCCCATTTTTGTGCCCCAAAATGTTTTTATCAAAATACTCAATTTCAACTAATCTAGAAGAACACCTAGGGTTTTTAAACTGATGATGAATTCTTCTATAAACCTCTAAATTCTAAGATCTCTTGTGATTATGAGTTAAGTATGACGTAAAATAATTGGGTCACCTTGAACTATGTGTTGGGTGATTAAAAATGTGGAGTTATTGTATGTTCTTCTGGAATGACTTGAACTTTGAATAAGGATTTATCATTGTTCACTCAATTATCGCAAATTTCTTGCATCCATGTTTGATATGTGAAGATTGTATGATTAAACCTTAGAATTTGAGTATGCCATTGATAGATATGATGAGAATAAATTAGAGTCGATTAGCTTCAATAATTAAAAGTAAAATATGTATGACTCTTATGTTCTCGATGAAATTAATTGGGTTTAAGGTAATTCTATGATAATGGCCTAACTAATTCATCCTTCTCATGAATTGGAGTAAATCTTAAAATAGGTCTTATGAAATGAAGATGTACACTTCTCACATGATCTCGTTGTATGTGTTTGAGATATGATTAAGAACTTGGCTTTCCGTAAATCTAGATTATATGAATCAATGTATGTATGTTAAAGTACGAATTCGATCTACAGATCATGAATTTCTCTATGATACATGTTGAATAATATGAAGCTGGAATTTAATGTTATGAAAGTAGTATGCATGATGTGAATCTAAAGATGCTCACTAAAGTAATACCTATGAAGAAATACTGGTATGGCTCCATGATGAGATGAATTATGATGATAAAGCATGAGAATGATAATTCTCGAATATTGGGCTTGTTGTTAGTAGAAAGTAGTCCCGATCCTTCCGAAATAAATGATGTATGAAAAAGTAGAGTATGTTCCTGTTTCTGACTAGCTGCAGTAGCATACACTAGATGTATAACGTCAGAATAGTACCTCTCAGATTCTAGTTAGCCAGGGACTCTCCGTAGTCGAGATTGTTTCCCTTGCTCAGTTGGGATCCTCCATAGTAGAGAGTGATTCCCTAGCATAGTCAGGATCCTCCATAGTAGAGAGTGATTCCCAAGTCTAGTTGGGTTCCTCCGTAGTGGAGAATGATACCTCAGTGCAGTTGGGGCTCCCCATAGTAGAGAATGACTCCCTTAATGATGTATCAGCATAACTCAATTTTGTATGACCCAACTTTCATATTATAATGGGCTTAAAAAAATGATAATCAGTTTCAGTTATCAGTAGTGATTCAGTACAGTGTGTGATGGTAGATTCGGATTCGACTCTATTTAAATGTTCAGAACTTGTCCCTTATGCATGAGTTCGAAGATATTGTATAAAATGAGATTAAAAAGGGAAGTTTCATATATATATGTGTGTATGTGAATCACTAGAGGGTAGTGGCATGTTGGCCCAGTTATGTTGATGTATTTGATTAAATTATTATCGTATATTTGTTTAGTTAATTGTTTATGTTATTCCATATGCTCAGTACATTCCAAGTACTGACCGCACGCCTTTTTTCTATATCATTTCATGATATAGATTCAGGTTTCCAGACTCAGCCTCGTGGTTAGATACGCTTCATCTCTACCCAGCAGCTATTGGTGCGTCCTCATCTTCCGAGGACATAATTGATGTTCATATTATCTTTATGTTTCAGTTTTCAGAACTCAGGAGTTAGCTGGGGGCCTGTCCCACCAACTCATCAGTTTAGTAGAAGGCTTCCAGACTATTTTAGACAGATTCAGTGTTGTATCTAAGTGCTATTAAATTGTCCTTATGATTTTTAATAGATTCTTTTTATTTTCTTCTACTTATTCATGTTGTTAGTCATTTCTCATGTTAAGTGTATGCTATGATTATACCATGGGTATACTTGGAGTCTTTCGGGGTTCCTTGTCCCGTGTTACGACCAAGGTGTGAACTCGGGTCGTGACAGTGACTCATCAGTTGTGACACCAATAGTGCCTCCTACTACTACTAACGTTGACAATATTGATGATCCTTTAGTTTCAGATGATGACTAGTCCATCCATTCATTAATTTTTGATATTGTCTATTTTTTGTTGGAAGGACAAAATTATGTAGTAACAACACTGGATGGATGTGGACTCTTATCCATAGTTACTAGATGCTTGGTGTGTGGATGTTTTGAACTTAATCATATGATTTGGGTTGTTATATATATTATGAGTCTTTTGTATACATTATTCTAAATAAATATTATTTAT
>JACEIK010000107.1:180526-192407 GCA_018107945.1 Datura stramonium | reverse complement strand
CTAATTATATTTAATATATTAAGCAGGGTATATTTTAAATAAATAGACTAGAAAGAAATATTCTTGCGACCAATTTTGCGATGGATTTATATCGTTGCTATATATGTGATGAGTTGATAATTTACCAACTCATTAGGCTCTTGAGCATGAGCTTTAGCTTAGTTTTCAAGTCATTTATATGAGTTTTATGCCCTTTTTGACTTTTTATGTGCAAGTATCTGAGTTGAAGAGGAAGAGCAAGAAGTGGAGTAAAAAGGATGAAATCAAGTGAAAATTAGCGCTCCACAGGAGGACACCGCTGAAATGCTAGTCAAATGCAGAAGACCACTGACTTGAGGAGAATATGCAATCGGCGACTGCAGACATCAACCGGTTACTCACCATTCAAATTGCCTACAAGTGCTTGCCCTTTCTGGACTGAGGAGTAAGGGAATCGACGGATCGTGGATGAAGGGCGTCGAACTGCCAAAGATATCGCCAAATGGTCCTGGAAAATCATTGGAAGTGCAGAAAATGATGTACAGCGGTTCGCGGAATGCAACTGGCGAACCGCCAGCTCCCCCGTAAGTAATAAAATGCCTGAACAGGGGCAATTACGTCCAACACCTAGAAAAAAAAGGGATTGGTTGCCCTATTTTTATATATAGTCTAGAAGAAATTACTCTGTACACAACGTTTGTACTTTTTAGCTTTTTGAACATTCCTTTGCCTTGGAAAGAGAAGAACTCCAATTGAGGAGGTTGTTGAATATTGTTTTTCTTATTTTCTTTTTCTTCTTCCATTAGCAAGGTATAACCATTGTTGCAGACATATTTTGAGTTTGATTTTTCTTGCTCTTACTAATGAAATCATTGAGCTTATTGATGAATATACTCTTTAGTTTCTTAATCAGGAGTAGTTAACTCATCAACTAGCGGTGTGTGATGATGGGTGCTTAATTAGATTGGGTATTGCTAGATTCATCTTAATATTGCTTAATTAGTGTAAATCTGTTTAGTTCTCTCCAATTTATAATTGATGATCATATTTGCAAATGTGAGTTTACTTTTCTTACTTGATTTTAGCTTGAAAGAAAAGAATATTCATGTATTGGGAGAGAATTTAACGGTGGGAATGGATGTGATTATGTGGAGTTGGGCTAGAAATATTTAAAATCCATATTCATAATCCTAATTAGTAGTTGATGGCTAGAAATAGCTTAGCTACTAAACCAAACTATATTGGGATAATTGAATTGTGTCTTGAGGTTCGAAAGGACTCGAGAAAAAGGCATCCATGAGGTTGAAAAACGTAGGGTGCCATCTCGTCCAAAGTTATTTACACTTATTAGTAATGATTTGATGAGCTAGCATATCCTTATTTGATTAGCACCTCATCTACACCACACCTCTAGTCTTCTCTCATTATTGTCTATCAATTTTAGTTATTTTGCTATTTTGGCAAGTTGGTTTAAAACCCACAATATTGTTCACTCCATTTCCCCCAAAAAATTTACTGTTTTATTTTTCTTATTTGGTGCGAGTTAATTCAAATTTCCTAAAACAACACTTGCGCAAATCATTCACTAGTCTCTATGGGATTCGATCTCGATATTCATCAGGAATACTTATTTTGATACAGCGATCACTTACATTTTCTCTAAATGAGGAGTGTATTTGAGAGTTATCAAAAATGGCATCGTTGTTGGGGACTAGCGTTTGATATCCTTGTGTTGTTAGTTAATTTGAGTTAATCTTGCATCTTAGTTGTTGACGTTGATATTGTTGTTGGTTGTTAGGGTGAGTTCATATGAGCCAACATTTGCAGGCAAGAGATAGTTTTATTGGTGGTCACATAGAGCATGAAGAGGATAACCCGGTTATGCCTGAAGTTGCAGGAGTCGTTCGCCTACCAGCCACGGTAAGGAATGCAGTGTTTCACATTACAAGTACAATGTTACACTTGTTATAAATGAAAGGGATCTTCGGGGGTAAACCGAGTGAGGATGCAAAAAGGCACTTGAGAAATTTCTTGGAGATTTTCCAACCCTTTAACATAACAAATATCAGTCAAGAGTCTACCAGGTTAAGGATCTTTTCTTTCTCCCTAACGGGAGAGGCGACTATGTGGTTGGAGGAGCTCCCTCCGGGTTGTATCACCTCGTGGCAAGAATTGACTGAAGTATTTTTGGATCAGTTTTTCCCTCCCTCAAATATGTTATAGCTGTTTTTCCCTCCCTCAAATATGCTATAGCTGAGGGATGACATTACAAACTTTAGGCAAGAGCCAGGGGAGCCTTTAAATGAAGCATGGCTAAGGTTCAAGAAGAAGATGTCCGTTTGCCCTAACCATGGTCTCCTCGATGGAGTGCTCCTTCAAAGCTTTTATTGATCCCTAGACTTCATCAATAAATCTGTAGCCAACAATTTAGCCGGAGGGTTAATTATATATCAAATGTATGGGGTAGCTAAGGCCCTCTTGGATAGAATAGCAAAGACAAATCAGGCATGGCATACTAGGGAGACTAATGTATCGTCACATGATGTGGGTTCTAGTGTGTTAGCAGTTGAAATGCGAAAAAGAGATGAAGAGTGGGATGAAAATATTGTTAAAATGATGACTCAGATGGAGTTAATAACTAAACATGCGATGGGGGTCGGGCCTAAAGTTATGAATGATGTAGGAATGCAAGGTCCAATGCAGTTTGAAGGAGAATCATCGCCACCAAGATACAAGGAGTGTCAATACATGGAAAATCAGATGGGGGATTCTCGACCTGGGTATCAAGGGGCTAATCAAGGCCCTTGGCACCTATGGGAAGAGAATCAAGGTTGGAGAAATCGTGATGTATAGGGATGGCCCGAGAGAAATGAGAGATTGGGCAATAGAGAGAAAAATCATGAGGGGGACCGATATCATCGAAGTTCGATTCCATATGTTCCCCCTCCTAAATCTAAGAACACCCAAGCTCAACCAGGTGTGAGCAATGCAGGGAGCTCAAAAATTGAAGAGATGTTGGCAAGGGTTCTTAAGAAAGTGGAATCAATTGACAACGGGGTCAAGGAATTGAAAGGGGAGGTACCTTGCCTAAATTGTGAGTTCACACTCAGCTTCCATCAAGAATTTGGAAGCCCAAATGAACCACTTATCCTCTCAAATAAATTTCCGAATGAAGAAAACACTTCCGATTGATACAATGCCAAACCCAAAGAAAGATAGTCAATGCATGGCCATTGTCACGCGGAGTGGTAAAATGCTTGGAGATGCAAATGTTAAGCCCAAGGAAGTTGTTATTCCTAAGACAAATGATGAAAAAGAATCTGAGGTGATGTCAAAAGCACAAAATGGTTATGATAATGCTGAGGCTGAAGATGAAGGATATGTTGAGGAAGTTCCCTCAAATATTGATGAAGAAGAAGCAGGCATGAATGCCTCAAGTGAGAAAGAACAAGAACCAAGAGTTCCACCTCCTTATCCACAGTGGTTAGCCAAGAAAAAGAAGGATGATCAGTTCAGTAATTTTGTCGACATGTTCAGCAAATTGTTCATAAATATACCATTGGTGGATGCTTTACTTCAAATTTCCGGATATGCAAAGTTCATGAAAGAGATGCTGAAGAAGAAAAAAGTTGTATATGTGGGCACCGTAGAGACAACACATCATTGTAGCGCTATGATGATGCAACCTTGCCCCAAAACGGGAAGATCTGGGTGCCTTCAAAATACCATGCACTATTGGGTTGTGTGTGTTCAAGAAGGCCCTCTGTGATCTTGGGGGAAGTATAAATCTGATTCCTCTCATAATCTTCAAGAAATTGGGACTTAGGAACATCAAACCTACATCAATGAGATTGCTAATGGCTGCTCGCTCAATCAAGAAACCTGTGGGTGTTTTAGAGGATGTATTGGTGAGGGTAGATAAGTTTATTCTACTAGCTAATTTTGTAGTCCTTGATCGTGATATGGATGTAGAAGTTCCAATCATTTTGGGGATACCATTGCTCACCACAGGTAGAGCTTTGGTAGACGTGGAGCTAGGTGAGTTCAAGTTTCGGGTTGGAAGTGAAGAGGTTACCTTCAAGTTGTGCCAATCTGCTGAACCTCCTGATGAATGTAAAGTGGTTGGAGTGCTACATGAGGAAGATGAGTGGGAAGATGATCCTTCGAAGAATGACTATTAAATGAGAAATACGTTGTGCCACGATGTTAATGGAAGGCAACCCAAGTGTATTCTTTTGAATGTTCTTAATATCATTGTTGTTTTTAGTTTTATAGGATTAAGTAGGTGAGAAGCAAAGATAAGAAGCACAAAACAAGGCAAGCACTATGTTAAGACCGGCAAATCGCTGATCAAGTTATGCGAACCACCGCACCTTTGATCATGAAAGCAGAAACCTAGGAACAAAATGGTCAGACCGGCGAAGACGCTGGCGTAACACTGATAAATAGTCGTGAACTGCCGCTTGAACGCCGGTGTGAGCTAGAACACTTGAGTAGTGGATGTGAAAATAGGTAACCACAGGCGGATCGCAGAACCCAATCCACAAATCGCCGGTCAAGCGCGGTATAAGACAATAAACTGGGCACAAAATCAAGCCTGTGATGGTAAGGCGGCAAACCGCCGGTGTAACGCCGGTGAAGGTAAGTGCTCTGTATTAAAAACTTGACCAAATCATGGACATACCCGACCTAGAATTTTTTTTGCAGCCGCCCTAATCTGCCAAAATTCCCTTTTTATTCTCCTAAACTTCCCTTTTTCCACCTTTTAACACTTCCCCACACTCCTTTTTATTTTCCGAACATTCCACCTTTCTATATTCCAACAACTCCCTCTCTTCCACTTCCCATACAATTAAAGCACCACTAACCATCCACCTTCTCCTCAACCAACCACAATTATACCTTCTCACTTATAAAATCCCTTCTACCTAACTCTCACTACATTTATACTCTCCCACTCTACTAGCAAAGTCCTGAAATTTCACCATTGTTGAGCACCCTCCAGCTTCTACAGCTATTCACGGCACTCTTTCTCTTGATTGTGGTAATGTACTCTTAGCTTTCTTATTTTCTCATTCATGGTAACCTTGCTGCATATAGATGTTTTTATGACATACATCCCTCTTCTTTTTACTGCCCTTCTCCCCAACATTTTCATGATTGATACCATACTTGTTGAATGAAGTCAGTTGATACTATGTGAAATTAGTGGGTTGATAGAGACTTGATGCTTAAATGGGTATGGGGAAAATGGTTGTTCTTGTGTAGTTAAGTGGGGTGAAGCCTAACCCAAGGGATTTAAAAAGAACCAAATTTTCCCTATGATAGATCGAGTGATGTCATTCTTAAAGGTAAATCATCATTTTTCCCCTTTCCATGTGTGTAGGTAATGCTTTGATATTATGTGAGTGAGTGTTTGAGAATTTTGATATTGGATGACGACCATCAGCTATTCGCTAGTCAGGTCCGGTGAAACACCGGTTCAGGCTAATATTGGCTTTAGGCCACTGCCCTGACCCCGCGTTAAATCGGCGGTTCACAGATCGAGACCAGCAATTCGTCAATCTGTCACCGGTGGAATATTTTCTACCCCAATTCTCTGCTTATCACCGGCGGTCCGCGAATAACCTCCTGCAGTTCGCTGGTGTTTTGTCAGTTCTTCCAATTCATTAGTTGCTAATTCTTCCTCTTGTTTCTCACTTAAATTGTAGAGTAGTTGTTCGTTGTTTCCTTTTATCATTGGAAATCATTGTTTCCTTTATCATTGGAAAAATACAAAAAGATACATTGTGGATGCCACTAACATCATGTTGCAGAAAATGACTTCATACAGTAACTCCAGTAAGGGCAAAGCCCCAGCCTCCTCATCCACAAAGGGAAAAGGAAAGGAAAAGGCATTAGAAGTACCCACCAACTCTCGGGAGGCCATCACGTTTTGTGTGCCTGACATGAAGGGGAAATATGTCATTTGTAAGGGCCGATCAATCACTGTTGAAAAGAGGTTTGATTTGGTGGGGCTACGTGGTGACCTTTCCAATATCACAGCTCAGTTCACGGACAGCCAATGGCACACTTTCGTCAATCCTCTCCCAGATTACTATCCAAGCTTGGTGTCGGAGGTCTACGCTTCCTACCAGGCTAGGCAGGAGAGCATGAACCACAAAGGCAAAGTCGATGAATTCCCCTGCCTACCTTTAGTCATGGTTTGAGGGGTGGAGGTTGACATCACTCCAGCAGCCATAAATCGCATCATACCCTCAAAGAATGAACAGCGGGTCATCTTGGAAGTGGCTATCCTTATAGCTTGCATCATGACAGGGGTCCCCATGAACTTTGGGGAGATTGTGGCTCTACAAATGAAGAGGAAAGCAAGACAAGTCAACACCTCCATGCCATATGTCGTGCTCATTTCCCAACTGTGCTTGCAAACTAGAGTGCCATTGTTCCCAGATGAGACCCCTATTCCTGCTTCAAGTGTAATCACATTAAATCAGAAAAGGGATGTTGAGGCTTCCAAGGTCAACTAGAAGTGGATGCAGGATTTTGATTTCCCAGAGGGTTCTCTGTATCATGGTTCTGAGCAATCTGCACAAGCCCCAGATTTGAATATGCCTCACCCAAAAGTTTTGGACCATACCTCTAGCGACATACCTATGCAGGGAGCATCACCCCCTCCAACATCTTCCTAATCAAGAAGTCTCCATAAGCTGGCAGAAATGACCAACTCTTATGAGAGTAAGCTTCAAAAGTTGTCTAGGAGCCTCCCTGCCCTCATTACCCGAACGGTAAAAAAGGAGATGAAGTCTATGTATAAGAGTCTTACCACATTGTGAAAATGGGTAGATGTTGTGGGGGGGATGTCACCTCTCTCTGAACTGAAGTAAGGAAGTGGAAAAGACGAATATCCATAGAGGTTCCTGATTTGAGTGCTTTTGACGTTGCAATGGCTACCCCTTCTACTATTCGAGGCCCTTTAGATGATTTGTTTGAGGGCTTGGGAGATGAAGTTGTAGTTCTGGGTGATGCAGGCTTTGATGGTGAGGCAGGAGTATGTGCAGATAATGATGTGGATGATGAGGAGTGACCCACTCAGGGAGTCTCTGGCCCCCTTTGTTTTGCATGCCTACATTGGGGACAATGTAGCCTTTAAGTTGTGGGTGGGATGAGTGTTTTATCTGGGGGATCATTTGGGTCTTATTTTGTTGATGTGTTGATGTAGCCCTTTTCGAGCTTTTGTTCTTGTTATCCAATGAAGAGTGATGAGTCTTTGTCGGGCTCAAATTTTTTTAGTATTGTTGATGATTTCCCTTGCTGGGCTGGTTGTATTGATAAAAATTTTATTGAATGAAATGAATAATGTTAGTGTGTTAGTGCTGAAAAATGGCTCCTTGCTTTGAATTGTCAAATGTTGTTTTGTGACCAAAACTCTTTTGTTCGCTTATGTAAATAATAGAATAGTAATTAAACTCTAAGGATTTTCTTCATACCATGGTTCTTTCCCAAGGAGCATTTTCTTTTTCTTTTCCTTTATTGTCGAATCGGGTTGGCACTTCCTGATAATAGATTGTGAGACGACTCTCTTAAGGGAAAATGTCATGTCTTTCTTGAGTCTTCTGTGGAGCTGTTTTGAGAGGTACTACCAAAAATTTTGAAATGTGAATTAAAATGAGAAATGAAAAGAAATGGGCATTTGAAATGAGAAATGTAGCACTTCTTTGTCATACATTGTGGATTCCTTGTTTGGCTTATGAATTTGCATGCTGTAATGTCTTGAATCAATATCTTATTATGATAATGACTTTTGTAGAATCTTTGGGTGTGCTACCTTGTGTTGTAAGGATCTTTGTGAATCTCATGCATAACTTCTTGTCTAGAACTTTCCCTAAGTGTGACCCACGGAAAAATCCTAGATGTAGCTGCACTTAGAACATGATTTTAGGCTTTCATTTGACCAGTCACTCTACACACAATGTCCTACAAAAATGTCTTCCATTTCTAGCCAATGTTGAGCCTTTTGAACAATTTATTTTTGGAAACCGCATTACAAGTCGATGTCCCTTTTTGATTCCCTTGGCACCCATCCTTCCTAATTTCTAGTGGTGAGCAAATGAGAAAAAATGGGGGTTGTAGACTCAGAGGCCTAAGGAGAGATAAGGAAATATATGAGTAAGAGGCAAAGAGCCTAAGTTTGGGGGTTTTCAAGAAATGGGGATATATAAGAAACATAAATCTGAGGTAGCACCAGATTGTGAGAAAAAGAATTAAATAATGAGCTAAGGAACCTTAAGATACCAAAAGAGAAAAAAGAAGTGAAATGGTGTTACCTCTTGATTAGATAAGGCTTAATGTGATAGCCAAAAGAGCTATAAGGAAGATATTTGAACAATAAAAAAATGGTTGCAAACAAAGGAATAAGGTGGAGCAATATAAAAAGTTAGATGGGAAGGGTTGAAGTGTTCATATAAAGGCATTAGGGAGGATCTATTCACTAGAGCCAAATAATTGTCTCACCATTACCCCTAGCCTTCATCATGACCCGCAAGTCCTAATTAGTTTTGAGTGTACTTGCTCTACATTAGTGGCGAATTACACGAATGGCAAACCTATGGGTCGAGTTGTATGCATGAAAATTTCTTTTGGGAGAGTGAGTGTGACCATTTTTTTCTAAAATCACTTATGTGTGCATTAATTCATGATAGAACAAAGGGATTCTCTCCTTAATGAGTGGCATCATTCCTTTTGAGGACACACTTGCATTAAGGTAAAGGTGTGATTGAGGCATAAGTAGTGCGAGCTCTAAGGCAAGCTTTGAATGTGCAGTGATTATGAATTGAGATGTTATGTGTATTTCTTTGGATAAGTCATGCCTTTGTTTTGCAAAATGAAAGCATTTGTGAATCATGCCCTTGATTTATGGTGGCCTCTTGAAATGTTTCCATGTACTTTTATTTGATCTCTTCAGGGAATTTGCTTCTCTTTTTCGGTGAGTTGGTGAGCATTTTTTGGGTTGTCATGGATTAAGTGGTCATTGGTGTCTAAACTCTTATGGAGTGGCATATTTCTTAACTGATAGTAATTTCTTTACTTGAGGACAAGCAATGGTTCATGCTTGGGGGTTTTGATGAGTTGGTAATTTACCAACTCATTAGGCTCTTAAGAATGAGCTTTATCTTAGTTTTCAAGTCATTTAAATGAATTTTATGCCATTTTCACCTTTTTATGTGTTGGTATCTGAGTTGAAGAGGAAGAAAAAGAGTGGAGTAAAAAGAATAAAATCAGGTGAAAATCGGTGCTCCACCGGAGGACATCGGTGAAATGCCGGTCAAACGTAGATGACCACTGACTTGAGAAGAATATGCAACCGGCAGCCACAGATATCAACCGGTGACTCGCCGGTCAAATTGCCTACATGTTCTTGCACTTTCTGGACTGAAGAGTAAAGGAATCAGCAGATCGCGGATGAAGGCCGGCGAACTGCCAAAGGTATCACCAAATGGTCCTTAAAAATCACTGGAAGTGCAGAACATAGCGAACGACGATTCACAGAATGCAACCGGCATACCGCCGACTCCCCCGCAAGTGACAAAACTCTTGAACAGGGACAATTACGTCCAGCACTAGAAAAAGAGGAGATTGGTTGCCCTATTTTTGTATATAGTTTAGAAGAAAGTACTCTATACACACAACTTTTATACTTTTTATCTTTTTAAACATTCCTTTTGCCTTGGAAAGAGAAGAACTCCATTGGAGGAAATTGTTGAATATTGTTTTTCTTATTTTCTTCTTCTTCATTTGCAAGGTATAATCATTATTGCAGAAATATTTGAGTTTGATTTTTCTTGCTCTTACTAACGAAATCATTGAACTTATTGATGAATATACTCTTTAGTTTCTTAATCATGAGTAGCTAAATCATCAACTGGAGGTGTGTGATGATGGGTGCTTAATTAGATTGAGTATTGCTAGATTCATCTTAATATTTCTTAATTAGTGTAAATTTGTTGAGTTCTCTCCAATTTATAATTGATGATCCATAGTTACAAATGTGGGTTTACTTTTATTACTTGATTTTAGCTTGAAACAGAAGAATTCAAGTATTGGGAGAGAATTTGATAGTGGAAATAGATGTGATTGTGTGGAGTTGGTCTAGAAATAGCCAAAACCCATATTTATAATCCTAATTAATAGTTGATAGCTAGAAATAGCTCAGCTACTAAACCAAACTCTATTGGGCTAATTGAATTATATCTTGAGGTTGAAAAGCATAGGGTGTCATCTCGTCCAAAGTTATTTACACTTATTAGCAATGATTTGATGAGCTAGCATATCCTTATTTAATTATCACCCCATCTACACTACACCTCTAGTCTTCTCTCATTTTTATCTATCAATTTTGGTTATTTTGGTTATTTTGCTATTTTGGCAAGCTGGTTTAAAACCCACAATATTGTTCACTCCATTTCCCCCAAAAAAATTTATTGTTTTATTTTTCTTTATTGGTGCGAGTTAATTCAAATTTTCTAAAATAACACTTATGCAAATAATTCACTAGTCTCTGTGGAATTCGACCCCGACATCCGTCGTAAATATTTATTTTGATACAGTGATCGCTTACCCTTTCTCTAAATAAGGAGTGTATTTGAGCCTTATCAATATGTAGCGACGGATTAGTGATAAAATAATTTCATCCGGAATTTATAGAACAACAGAATAAATAATCAAATTAGTGATGGAATTATTAGACTTGGCGACGGCTAGTCCGTTGCTAAAATATTGCTACGAATATTAAAACATCGCTAATTTAGCTACGGAATCTGTAATTCCATCACTAAACTGTTAGCAACGCGCAATATAGTCACTGTCCAGAATTCGTCACTAATTCATCGTTAATCGTGTTAAGCAATGGATAATTTCAATTAGCGATAGATTTTGCCTGTCACTAAACACTATTTTTTGTGGGAATAAAGGGGATTGATGCAACTAGAGCAGTGTTAGGGGTCTCGAGAAGGGACCCAGGTGGGAATAAAGGGGATTGATGATAGAATGAAAAGGTCCAAGGAAAGTAAAATCCCAGAAGGTTGCTTACACGACGTTGGTGGAAAGCTTAGATGAGGAAGACAAGAGGAGGAATAGGGACAGGTATAAGACAGTGAAGCAAGCGCCATAATAACTAAAAGGACGGCCTTTGAGTACGTGTATGAAGAATTTGAGTGCAAAGGAAAGGATAGGAAGTTGTATAGGATCTTTAATGAAAGAGAAAAGAGGGCTCGTGATCTCGGCCAGGTGAAGTGCATCAAGGATGAAAATGAAGAAATATTGGTATAAGAGGCACACATTAGACTAAAATGGAAAATGTATTTCCATAACTTCTTGAATGAAGAAGGGGATAGAGATATCTTGTTGGGGGAGATAGAGCACTTTGAGAGTCATAGATATTATGGGTATTATAGGTGCATAAAGGTTGTAGAGGTTAAGGGGGACATTCGTAAGATGAAGAGTGGAAGATCAACCATGCCAGACGAGATTCCAATGGATTATTAGAAGAACACAGGCGAGGCAAGTATGGAGTGGCTAAGTGGGTTGCTTATTATTAGTTTTAGGAACGAAAATTATAGAATAATAGATATGGAGTACAATGGTTTCATTGTACAAGAACAAAGCTAATATTCAAAATTACAACAACAATAGGGGTATTAAGCTACTAATCCATAATAGGAATGTTTGGGAGAGGGTGGTCGAGAAGAGGATTGGAAGGGGTGTGTGTATCATTGAGAACTAATTCAGATTCATGCTGGAGATTAACTACAAAAGTTATTAATCATGTAGGGAGATTGTTGGAGTAGTATAAGGATAGAAAGAGAGACATACACATGGTGCTCACTAAACTAGAAAAGGTATACGG
>JACEIK010000107.1:153530-169812 GCA_018107945.1 Datura stramonium | reverse complement strand
AATATTTTATTTTTGCACCTGCCAACTTTTATTTCACAAAATTGACCTTTAACTCCCTCATACAACCTCAAAGTTCAATAATTCTTGATCCTATGAGTCCGAAATGAAAGTAAAAGTACTTCTTTTTTTTTTGTTGAAACTCAATTTGTAGGTTGTTGGCTCAATGCAATATTATTTTTACTCATTAAATATTTAATTTCACATCTCGCGATAAAAATTCGAATATAAATTACACCAAATATTTATAATCAGTCCTATAAATCTCTCTCGAACTCCCGAAAGTCTCGTAATCGATTTACCTCTGAAATTAAAAGAAAGTATCTTTGGATCATTATATGGTTATACTCAAACCAATGCCAAAACACCAAACACGTTTAAAGTTCATGTGATTTTTGTCAGAACTAAACCAACAATTACATATCACATTGAAACATCATTCTAAACTTCTTTAAATAATTGGATTCTCATTTGGACCTCATCATTCTAAGATGGGTGATGCCTAAAAACTACTGAATTGCAAACTATTACAAAAACTCAACCACATGATATCAGTTTCTAATGAAACTTTACAGACAATTTCAAATCCATCGTATGGATCTATTCCGACCTTTAAATCATGAATCAAAGTTTGTTTAATCTAATTGTTGACTTTGCTTTGGAACATGAACTTAAGTTCAAGTGCTCCAAAATCCTCCTGTGTCCTAGAGATTCGTTTATTCATACTCGCAAATCATAAATCATCAAATGAAACTAAAAGAAAGTATTAAAAAAAAAAGAGATTCTAAAATTAAAAACGACCGATAGGGTCATCACATCTTCTCTCACTTAAATAAATGTTTATTCTCGAACCTGCTCAGAATCATACCAAAACTGTCGAGCAACTCTTGATACCCATTATAAGCATCCCATTAGAATTCTCATGTAAATATTACACAATTAGCACCACTTTCACACTTTATCTATCGAATCTTCTCTTAGTTTTAGTATCTCATTTTCACAACAGCGGACTCGCTATGTAGGACCACTTCTCACTGTAGCGAGTCTATCGAAACGAGATACTCCTTGTTGCAGCGAAATCGCTAGGCAAAATTTTTTTTCAGAACAACCCCATCCCTCGTGCACTACTACTATTTCCACACACTTCCTCTCAACACCACAACATGGTTTATGTCGTCAAATATCAATTGAGCCTATCGAGATCCTATTTGGAGTCCTCCAGATATCAATTGAACTCAATCCAGGCTGAAAATACACTCGAACCGCACGCTAGAAAAGAATAAAAGTGAAGACTTCCTAGATGCCTCGTAGCCTCACCAGGATTAAATATGGACGTCTACACACCAGTCCGCAGGACTCTATTTGGCATTGCTCTTGTAAGTGTGAGACTGGTAATCTAGACGTTCTGATACCAACTTGACACGATCCAAACAAGGGGACTGTATGGGCACCTATATTAACTTTAGTTCGATAGAAGAACCCTTTTTTAAAATAATATTTTCAAACATTAAAAAGAGTCTTCATTATTATTTACAAGATTAAAACCTGAAAGACTGCATCGAATTACTTTAATCATTTGGATAAATCTTTACAACGAAAAATTTTGAAAATCATAAATCTCTTAGGATCTAGTCTAGATAGGTATAAGAGTTTTACTCAGAATACTAACAACAAAAGAAAAGATATGGTTTCACATGCAGAGAAAATGCAGAAGTTGATGCTAAGTATCACCAGGCCAATCATGAGACTACAATCACCTTTCACAAACCTACACCCAAAAATATGTAACAAGGTAGTATCAGCACACTACACTTACTGGTAGTCATCATTGATCGACTAAAATTAGTTCATGCAAAAGTATATAATCAACATGCAATCGATTAATCAATCCTAACAACAAATCCGACATACAATTACATCCTATCAAATTTATCAATCAATTCATCAATTCATATAACTCAACAATATTCATATCGTTTTCCCTCAGGACCCTAGCCATAAATCACTAACCTTTATTCTGTTTTCTTATCTCATTACAGCGGTCTCACAGCAGTGGGAATTGATCTACCGCAATGGTACCCTATCTAGGCAGTAGCTCAGTTTCATTAGCACCTTCTCCTTCTCAACGCACCATTTAAAAACTATGACAACACCTTACTTATTCATACACCAATTACCATTAACTAAGTCCATTTCAGTTACCAAAGGTTCATTTATTGACTCAACATAACATTAATGACATCAGTTATCCATTTGTTTAACTGATGTCACCCAAGCGCATGCAAGCGCACGTGGTAGTCAAGTAATATAGGATCTTGAAGTCCAGATATTGTACCCAAGGAACTTGTCAATTTAATCATTATAAGGTTGTCACTTCATTTTCACTAATCTATAAAACGAGTTAAAATGAAGATTGGTTGGGAAAATTAAACTACTAAAACTTCAAATATAAAATTAACTAAAATAAATGCAAGCTTGATTGTATTTCGATAATAATGAAAGACTAGGTCAATGGAAATTGGTTGGTTTCAAGTTGAGTTTTTTAGACGTAATTAAACTGGCATGATTCTTCCTATGGTTGTTAGTTGCAAGTTACTATCCAATTTCTTGTCACTATCCCTAGCATCCAAGAACTATTTCATGAACCCTAACGCTTGTATCCCTATGATCGCAGGAGAACAATGAAACGACGATTATGCCTATTTGTATTTCAACTAAATGGGGTTGAAGGGTATATCCCTATCCTCAACAACAACTACTATCCTATCACCAATGGGTTCAAGGGTCTTTGAATTCCCGTTCTGTATTTATTTTTAACCCTTTCGATTCCCTTTCCCAAGTTTAGTCGAAAGCCAACAGATTACTTACAAGGTGATCAATCTTATAAATAATAAATTAACACAAATAAATACAAACAACCATAAAAGAAGAATCAAAACCAACTTTAATTAGTCTTTTAAACAATCAACTATTTACCATGGCCACAACCCTAAAAATAAGCAAAGACTTCTCCAAAAAGTCCAAAACTGCTCAACAAACAACCTAAGACCACTATTTATAGATGAGCCTTCAAATGACGCTTCTTCCCTTCGAGACTTGACTTTAGAACAAGCATTTTTCGCCTCGGAATGACCCTGGCGCGCCGCCCCATGTATCTTACCATAGACTTAGTCAAATTTCCAGCAATTTTAGCTCTGGATAAGTTCTGGCGCCTGCCTCCTCTATTTCGCCAAGGTGTTCATCAAATTTCTCTAAGTCGGGACACCTCTGGCGCGGGGAGCCACTCATCTCGCCAAATTTGTAAAGTGCAAATTCTTTGAAGTTTCAGGGCTGGCACGACGCGCGAGCTATAACACCAGACTTAAGTTTTTATTCTCTAAAGTTTGAGACTTGGTGCAGGGGCGCCATCCATAGCACCAAAACTGTCAACTCCTCAAATCTTCATTTTTTCCATCATTTTGAGCTTATTTTACTTAGTTTTCTGCTCAAATCAACTCAAATCATTTGTTAGTGAATAAAACACACACATATATGAATTTAAGCATAAATTAAGGATTATGAACTCAAAATATTATCAAATATGGATAAAAATATGAAAAATGAGTATAAAATATGCCCAAAATCATTAACCATTGATATACCATATCATCTTATTACGAATCTTAACTTTATTCCTTATTAACTGAACTATTCGCATAGTCAGGACCAACCTACCATGAAGCTTAATAGCACATATACCTATTATGAGTAATTAATTATAAAACCAGCATAGATCAAATAATTCATATATCACTAGATCACAACAATCAATCATAGAATATGTGTAAATGTATTTAAATGCAATCCTCAAATAGCCATCAAGACAACACAAGTACATTGTTAATTATGAAACAATCAATCAGATCAATGGAATTATGTCCACACTCGAGACATGGATACATGTATTTATCTGCACCCCATCAGGCTCACTCTGTACACATCTATACCATATCTATATCATCTCGTATCATACCTGTATTAGATTGTATATCACATCTATATCTATGTACGTCTGTCACAAATATGTATGCCTGTACACACATGTTAAAGGGACTTATTTTTTGTCACGCCCCGCCTTGGGGGGTATGACTGGCACCTGGTGCCCTAGTAGGACCTGGACTGCTAACTGGTGAGCCTAAGCACATTTGGTGCCTGGCTAGACAGCTGGCCTCTATCTCGGTTACGAAAACAATGGGCTATATAGCAGGCGCAAACACAGCCTCCGGCCGACTGGGCCTATAGCCACCTGCAGCTCAGCTAACCAGAAACATACTTATAGAAGGGGAACTATATGGGCCGACAAGGCCACACGTCTTTATCTAGATCATGCAATGATTCAGCATAAAGAATGCGGATAACTGTGGCCAGAGCAAGGTCACCACTACTATCTTGGATTATGGCCACGGCCAACATAAATAGAAATGCTAAACAACTATATAACAAAATGCTAACGGCCTCACACGACCGGCACAACTGACCACGGGGAGATAAATATATACAATGCAAGCCTCTATGATGTGATAAAAGAGAAATGATGGACCCGGGGGCCCGACCTACCCACCAGTGTACAACAAAGAAAATGAACTACACCTCTGAATATCAAGCTCCAAATGACAGGAGCTGATGACTCTATAGCTAAGCTGGAATCACGGATCGCCTCCTCGTCTATTAATACCTGCCGGAGCCCAAGTAATGCGGCGCCCCAATGGGCGTCGGTGCCCTTGGTGCGAGGTATGCAAAGCAGGCGAATACAATTGAATACAAATAACATAACTAGCAATTCTGAATAGCAGGAGATAACTGAATCTGTAGACGATATGAACTGAATCGGGCTTTTACTGTCTTGTGATAGGGCGGGCATTTTATCGACGGCGGACTCTTGTCTATTAACTAATATATAACGATAACAAATACATATTATATAGCAAGCAAGAACCAATACTAACCCCCATAGGGTCCGGGATGGTGCAAATCAAACCGACAATCCTATATACCCCTACCCGGGTCAAAACCAACCAAAATAAGTCACTCCACTCATCGCTGGCCCTACGAGCACCTCTGCTTAAAATTTTGGGTCTGGAAACGGGCCATAATATAGATATAAATAAGCATGTAAAGTCAGGAGGACTCCTGTCTTGTATCTATAACTGCTTGTGCAGATCTGAATCTGTTCCCTGGGCGCATGCGCACAACGGGTAATTTGTCTTGTAATCTTGATCGGCTGATATGGGGTAAGCTTCATCCCATCTTCGTCCAATGCGAGACTGTGCCAGCTCCTTGGGTGACGTAAACTCACCGCTCGAGTGGGCGACACAGTTACCAACCAGGGGCAGTGAGGACGCTCAAAGGGTGCCCTCACGACACAATCAAGTCTCAACAATCAATAAGCACATATATAGCAAGCATGTTTAATTGAAAAATACTATCGAATTTGATTTCTAGCATTACGAACTCTTTCTATGTTATACTGATTCTCATCTTTTGCTTTATCTTGAATCTGGGATCTTTATCGATTGAATGGCTAATCTGTAGCCAGAAGATACTATCTGACTATATGGCTAATCTGTAGCCAAGATATCATACGCGTATGGCTAATGCACGTAGCAAAATACTATCTTGTCTATACGATTTTACTTTACTAACTTATTTTGAATATGTGCCATATTATTCTAAAAACATGCTTGCTAAACGCATCTTGGGATATACTGAGTCTGGAATGCTAACTCGCCATTTGGCGCCGCTTTACTAACTTTTGAACTGAATACGATATGACAATCGCAAAAGCGAGGTTTCTTGAACTTGTAAAACTCAATATTCGACTCAGGGAGTGCGCTACGGAGTTTGTTGCATTATGCTAGGCTAAGAGTTTCTAACTAGCAGAAGCGCTTTACATACCTTAACCTTGGGTTATCCGACTATCGGACGAAGCTCGATCAGTACTCCAGCTATTTCCTCCCAACTGCATTCATATATATGTCAATTAGGACTAAATACACAAATTTACGAAAGAAAATGTCACTTTCAATATATTTATAGCCCAAACTTTGGCTTATCGAAAGACGTTCAAAAACTTGCCTATATAAAACTCCAGAAGAGAGAAATACTCACTTTAAGTCTAGGAGCACATTGACACTAATTTGGAGAAATTCCACTTACCTTAGCCCGGTAGCACGACGTTTGTCGGTCGAATTTCGTGAAACTAAATCCATAGGAATGCTCGTTGCTACTAAACTCTGTTATCGAGTTAATTTTAATTTGAACTGCGTTTGACGGCGTAATCGAGCGATAATTTATAAATCCTCACGCACACTCTGTTTTTCGCGAGCTCTCTGGAAATTTCTGATTTTAATTAAACAAACCAAAGTTGGAGGCTTTATACTTGGGCACAGACGGGGACAACGTGTCCGCGAGCCAACGCGGGGCTCACCTCAGTGACACGTTGCCATCGCCGGAGGGCTCTGCCCCACAGCTCCTTCCGCGATAGTTCAGGCCAATTCCAGTCCGGTCTTTTCCCGGGCCTTTCTCTAGCATGTATGGCTTTCAAATACGCTTAACCAACACGCGAATAGGTCATCTATGTGTTGGAAATTTCTGAGGGTGTAACATTCTCCCCCCCTTAAGACATTCGTCCTCGAATGTAAACTTCTATCTTTAGGACTTCTCAACTTACTCAACTTATTTCTAGGAAAATTTTGGCGAGTTTCCCTATGATTATGGACTATCCCAAAAACCTGAAATACGAAAAGTCAATACGGGTACTCTACACAATACTATAGTATTCACATGATAGATTAAGATCGATCATTTCCCTTATATATATATATACTATAAGGCAGCATGAGATAACAATACTAACATGCACATTGCTTGGCTAGGCTCGGGAACAAGTGAGGTGTCTGGTTCTCATATCTTCCTCTGCCTCCCGAGTCATCTCCTCTCGGTTCCTATTATGCCACGATTACTTTGTGACGCAATATCTTTAGTCCTCAATCTACGAATGCGTACGTCTCACGATAGCCTACGGAACCTCTTCATAGGCCAGTTCTTACGTAACACGGATATCTGGTAGGAGTACTCTGGATGGGTCTCCTATGCATTTCCTCGGCATAGATACATGGAAGACAGGATGAGCAGTTCTAAATTACGGAGGCAAGTTCAACTCATATGCCACTTGGCCTATTCTTGACGAATCTGATAAGGCCCAACGAATCTCCGAGATGAGGCTTACCTTTCTAGCCCGAATCTCATCACCCCTTTCATCGAAGATACTTTCAAAAATACCCGGTCGTTCACATCAAATTCCCGGGTTTGCGCCGCACATCGGTATATGATTTTACGTGACTCACGTGCGATTAGTAGGCATTCTAATAAGCTTTGCCTTTTCCTCTGACTATCGAATAATGCTGGCCCAGTGTATTTGATTCTCCTACTTCAAACCGATAGCCGTGATCATTTACGCTAGGTATAATGCCTCGGGCGCCGTCTGGATAGGCGAGTGATAGCTATTGTTATAAGCAAATTAAATTAACGGCAAATGCTCAACCCGACTACCCCCAATCCGCACACACGCCGTAGCATGTCCTCGAGCGTTTGAATAGTGCGTTCCACTTGTCCGTATTTGTTTGAGGGTGGAATGCGTGCTCAGAGATTAATATGTGTTCCCGAGACCTTTACGAAATGTTGCAAAATCTAGCTGTAGCGTGCTCCTCTACATGCCGAGAATAATGAATGCGAGCTCAGGTGTAATCCTAACTATTTCTCGGATATACAATTCAGCATAATCTTCGGCCGAGAAATTAGCTTTCAGGCGGGAAATGGCGGTTTTGTCAACTGTCAACTATCACCCATATAGAATCGTGTCTATGTACGAGTGCGGGGTAATCCTGCACAAAATCCATATTCTTGCTTCCCATTTCCGAGGAGAGGCACGGCTATGTCACGAGTTAACTTCGCTGGTTTACAGTGTTCCTTTTACACCTTTAGCGGTTAGGACAGGCTACAAATTCGGCAATTTCTCTTTTCATCTTGGGCCACCGGTAGTTTTCTTTGATATCATGGTACATTTTCATGCGCGGGGTGGAAAGAATATGGCGATAATGTACCTCGTTCATAATCTGTTGGCGGAGCCTTAAAATATACGGAACACGGCGGCCTTTACATCGCAACACTTCGTCCTCGGTTATCTGAAAAATCTGGCGCTTTACCTTGTTGAATTATGTCCTTAATCTGGATCAGGTCGGGATCTTCATATTGCCGTTCTTTTACCTCCACAACTAATGACGACAATGCGGTGTTCTGAATACCGCTGTTGTTGTCTGTTTACTAACTGCACGAACGACTAAACTTGCTAATTGGTGTATTTCTGTGGCCATTTCCGCTGTTGGGATACAGAGTACACCAAACTCCTAATAGATTTATAGCTAAGGGCATTTGTTACTACATTAGCTCTTCTTGATTGATAAAATATTCACATTTAGAACAATATAATTGAGTCATGCGGCTTATTATGCCGAAGAACCAATAGGTATCCACCGGTATAGCTAGAGCTTATCGTTTTGGTCGCGTGCTAAGGCTACTTGTTCTTTGGGATAACACGAACGGTATGCACCATGTGCCGTGTCTAATCGGAAGGGATCTGATAATGATCATGATTTCAAATAATCTTGTGGGAATAACCTTGCATAAGCTGAATCATTTGGGTTGAATGAGTCCAAATGTTGCGGTAGTCTATGTGCCGTAAATGTCCTACTCGAGCATCGTAGCTCATGCATAGCTGCGGAGTTGTGGACAACTATGAGTTTTGTTCTCTAATTGAACAATTGTAGAGTTGTGCTTAGTCCGATTTACTCTCAAGCGATCCACGGATCTTCATAGGGAACCTACTGATCTCCTTGTCTTAGTTAAACATTGTGTAACGGTACTATCAATTTCTTACGCCTTGTGCGTATCCCTTTGGATTTATACTCTTGTTAGAAATTCTCGGTCTTATGAGCCATTCGAAGTAAAGACTGGCCTTCTGCTGGGCTACGTATCGAATATCTTACGAGAACCAGCTAGTACTAGTCTGTCACGACTACTGATGTGGACCCTTTCTTGGGGTGCCCACGAACTGTCGGGCGGGCGGTTGGGCGACTTGCGGGGTGTTCCACGTAATAGCGCAAGATTGACTAGGCCGACTCTCACCTACAAGAAATTTGAGAAAGAAAATGATGTAAGACCGCTTAACATACTGGAAAAATAATTCTGGTATTGCTAACCTTTGACGTATGCCTATTCGGTCTCTAATTAAGTTTACGGCACGTAAAATGTCATTGCGCGATCCTTTAGGGGCGGCTTCCACACGCTAATATAAGTATGGCGGTAGTTAGACCGTCTAGCTAGCCCTTATCATATAACCACCTGATTCAGGCTACTAACTCTTATGTAAGCTTCTGAAGCCTAGATCTGGCAACAAACATATATGTCAGTTAACTCAATGGCGAAAGTTTCTATGGCCACATACATGAATCACACTTACATACCCTCTTCTTGGCGAGGGTCCGGTTAACAATCGTATATACTTCTAGCACTAACCGAGAGTCGTGTGACTGTAACCCCTATTGGCAGCTATTCACAACATATCGATATACGTATATATATATATCAGCAACTACGTACAACAATATTGAATTCTTTTTGTAGTAACTGTAATCTCGACATACTTCATTCGAGATTTCATCTCTTTTGCACATGATATGCTTCAACAGTTTAATGATATCTCGTGTCTTCTCGTACACCATTTCCTTGGGTTTCCATCCATTTCGGAAGCAACAAACACATGCACTTTAGCTATAATCTGCTATTTAGAATTTCGCCACTCTTACAACATGGGGTCAACATCCGCACCTTGTGGCCTTACTTGGCACTACATTAGGGGCAGGTAATCATCTGTTGGGCCTTATCTCCGAGCCGCACTAGATTAGAATCTGCTTGTGTCGGCGGTCTCTTAACTTCTCCGTGAGCGGACGTACCACAACATTCTAAACCACAATCTTAATGTCTCTTAAGCTCTGTCGGTCAGGAGGCTTAGTCCTTCATACACGATATTCTCTTAATGCGGAGGTGATTCTAGTTTTCCTCAAAATCTGGTATTCCTGCTTCTTTCCCTTATCTTGCTTAGGTGAGCTCTAGGGTTGAGTACCGACCTTTCATTGTTAATAAGGTTGCTGGTCAAGTCTGCGGCTCATACCTCTTCGACTTGCGGTCGAGGCCCATACGGTCGCATGACCTCCCTACCTTTCGGTATCTGGCAGAAACCATAACTATTATCTTGCAGGTATGTCTTGCTGTTTGTTAGCGTGTATGGCGAACTTGGCCTTTTTCTGACTCGAACTTGACTATTACTAGGCGTTCGTCAGTAGTCTTTTACACTTTGAGTAAGCTTGTAGTCTTACTTGCTCTTTTGACTTATTGCGTGGTCTGCGCAACTTGCGTAATCGCTTAGGGGCTCTTTACGCTTTCTAACACTCTGGAATCCAATCAATCCGTCTTCACTTACTGCTTGAGTTGGGCAACCTCACCTCAATTCTTATGCCCTTTTACATCTTTTGGAATCAAAATCAGAGGTAGGAACGACCTTTTCTTATTGCAACAAAAAAACGAAGACATGGAACTGTACCACATACGAAAGGATAATATGGGAATCCTGCATTTTTCCCTCTCTTTCTCCCTTATCTGATAATCTGGTATTGTCTATTATCTTAATCGGATCTTATATATCTAGCAAATAAATCAACTCGTATGTACATTATGCTTATAACTTCTATTAAGTTATAGGAATATCTTGGGGTGTTACCAATAAAGGTATCACATTGGGAGGCCGCTGATACCTCCTCCTTCACTGTAGTTACCCCTTTAACTGGCTGGTGTCCTCATACGCTACTATATCCAATCTTACACTTTGTGATAGGGTGTTGCTGATTTGTCTTTGTATACGCCCAACCAAAGAATATGGTAAGTTTTTAGGGACTCAACCCTATCTTTGTGCCGCTCTATAGCACGTTGAATGAAGAAAAAGTAACCATCCTATCATGCCTTGCAAGCCTCCTGCCTATAGTATGTGGTGCACAACACATCCATAGATAGGGGCTCTGCCCTTTTGACTTGCGGACTCACAGGACACGACCTGCTCATTCCAAGTTTGTCACGCCCGGCCTTGGGGGTATGAGCGGCACACAGTGCCCTGATAGGACACGGGCCCCGCTAAGCGGTGACTAAGCACATCTGGTGCCTGGCTAGCTCTATCTCAGTTGTTTGGAAACAATGAGCTATATAACGAGCGTAAACACGACCTCGACCCGGCCCAGGCCTATAGCCACACTGCATATAAACTCGGCTAACCGAAACATACTTATAGAGGGAACCTATATGGACGACAAGGCCACCATCTTTGTCCTAGTCATCGTGATTCAACATAAAGAATCTTGGATAACTACGTGGCCAAGGCAAGGTCACCACTACTATCAGTTACATTTACGACTAACATACACGAGAAATGTAAACAACTATAACAAAATGCACGGCCTCACACGACTGACTGTGACCAGGGGAGATAAATATATACAATCTACAAGCCTCTGTAATTATTTGATAAAAATAATCGGGACGGGGCCTCGACATACCCATAGTGTACAACAAAAAATGAACTACACCTCTGAATATCAAGCTCCGGATGACGGAGGCGTGACTCTATAATGATTGGATCTGAGGGATCGCCCCTCATCTATGAGTACCTGCAGGCAAATGTGCAACGCCCCAATGGGCGTCGGTACCCTTGGTGCGAGTATGCAAAACAACTAAATGCAAGCTGAATACAAATAACATAACTAGCAATTCTGGTGTGGAGATATTGAATGTAAGAACTGATATGAAGCCCGATCCAGAGACTTTTCTGTTTTGTGATAGGGCAGGAGCTTACCTGTCGTCATGGCAATCTGCTGTCTATTAACTAGAATATATAACATGTAAATACATATTATATAGAAAGCAAGAACCAATACCAACCCCCATAAGTCGGATGGTGCCAATCAAGCAAACAATCTATATACCCCTACCGGGTTCAAAACCAACCAAAATAAGTAACTCCACTCATCTGCTAACTACGAGCACCTCGCCCGGCCCACAGGTCTCGTCGGGCCGTAGCCTCATATAAATAGCGTGTGCGAGTGGGAGGACTCCTATACATATCTGTAAGCTGTAATTGAATGCGAATGCATTCCACTCAGACGCATGCGCTGTGAAGGTAATCTGTACTGTAATGCTGATCAGCCTAATATGGGGAAAGCTTAATCCTAACTTCGTCCAATCTGGGGACGGCATGCCACTCTTTGGGTGACGTAAACCCACCGGCTCAGTGTGCGACAGTTACCAACCCAGGGCGGCGGGGACGCTCAAGGGTGCCCTCACGACACAATCAAGTCTCAACAATCAATAAGCACATATAGCAAGCATGTTTAACTGAAAAATACTATGCGATTACGTTCTTATTGAATTCTTTCTATGTTATCTTGATTCTCATACCACTTTATCTTGAATCACAGGATCTTTATCATTGCATGGCTAATCTGTAACCAAGATACTATCGGCTTGTATGGCTAATCTGTAGCAAGATATCATCTGACTGCTGTATGACTAATCTGTAGCCAAAATACTATCTTTCTATCTGATTTTACTTTACTAACTTTTATTATTTTGAATATGTGCCATATTATTCCTAAAAACATGCTTGCTAAACGCATCTTTGGGACTATCTTTTGATGCGGAATACTAACTCAGCCATTTGGCTCTTTACCCAACTTTTGAACTGAATACGATATGACAATCGCAGAAACAGGTTTACTGAACTTGTATAAAACTCCAATGTTCGACTCAGGAATTACATTACGGGTTCTTTTGCATTATGCTAGGCTACGAGTTTCTAACTTGCCCGAAGAAACTAGCTTTATATACCTTAATCTCGGGTTATCCGGCTATCGGACAGAGCCGATCAATTACTCCAGCTATTTCCTCCCAACTGCATTCGCATATATGTCAAATAGGACTAAATACACCAATAATGCAGCGTCACTTTCGATATATTTATAGCCCAAACTTTGGCTTATCGAAGACGTTCAAAACTTGCTATTTCTCGAAAGTCGAGAGAGGGAGAAATACTCACTTTAAGGCTAGGAGCACATTGACACTAATTTGGGGCAATTCCACCTACCTTAGCCCGAGTAGCAAGACATTTGTCGGCGAATTTCACGAAACTAAATGTTAAGAATGCTCCCTGTTTTGCCTAAATACGGTATTCGAGGTTAATTTGAATTTGGACTACGCTTTGTGGCGTAATCGGCGATAATTTATAAATCCTCACACACACTCATTTTCCTTGAGCTCTCTGGAAATTTCTGATTTTAATTAAACAAATCAAAGTTGGAGGCTTTATATACCCAGGCACAGACGGGGCCAACGTGTCCAGGGCCAACGTGTCACGGAGCCAACGCGGAGGCTCCACCTCCGTGACACGTTGCCATCGCGGAGGGGCTCTGCCCCGGCTCCTTCCGCGATGGTTCGACCGGTTTCCAGTCCGGTCTTTTCCCGGGCCTTTCTCTAGCATGTATGGCTTTCAAATACGCTTAACCAACATGCGAACAGGCCATCTATGTGTTGAAAATTTTACGGGGTGTAACATTTTTGTACCTCCATTCTTGACATACAAGGAACTTGATATATCTATGTACTGTACCGACGTGGTACCTTCTCCCACTCATTTTCTCATTTGGATGCTCACCTCAGACACGAGTCGCTCATATCATAACCGCTTATCTGGATGCTCGCCTTGGACATGAGCCACTTCTCTCATAACTGCTTGGCCGAATGCTCACCTCGAGCATGATCCACTCATCTCTAAGTAATTATACATATACTCAATCACATTCAACCACTCGTTCGAATGCTCTCATCAGATACGAGCTTCTCATTTCAAGGTAAGAATGTATTCTCCATCATGCATCAATATATTTCATCAAATTATTAATCATTCATTGCATAGGAAGATCATAAGTACACATTGATCATTACAACTGCTCATTCAATTCATGAATAATATTTCCCGTTTTGATCAATTTAGAAATCATTTAAGTAGCACAGTTAAACCACCATATCTATATCACAATCAATGTCCGAAGGCCATTCAAGCATGTTCAGTAGTTTTTCAATACATGTAATATATTAGTCAAGGTACAACTCCTCATAAATCCAAATTATAATTAAACAAAAGTGTATGTATTTAGATGTACACATATAGTAACATAGAGGTTATATATATATACGCACATTGTATCCCGCCCTCAATTATTTATTAGTTTAATTTCATGAGACTTCACTATTCATGGACAATATTCATCATGAATATCCCAACTATCATGCCATCCCCGTTTCAGGATAGGGTTAAACTATATATACGGTTAGTTATCCATATTATTAATCCATTTTCTATTATAGTTATTACTCTGTTACCAATTTCATATGCCACATGATAGTTAAATTCTTCCGAATTCTGTTTTTAATTCGACGACTCATTCCTATAATTTCATACTTGTACCCATCTTTCTTCTTACAAACACCAAGAATATACAATCAAGAATATGCAACCAAGAATATACAATCAAGAATATACCGTAATTAATACACCATCAAGAATATATGTCACACCCCTATTTTTTTCCTTCATCCCTGCTTAAGGAGGTTTTGAAAAGAGTTTTTCTAATTGAAGTGACATTTTGAAAATGAATTATTTATTTATAAAGTTTCCACTTGAAATTGAGTTTTGGTGTTCCAAGTCACCTTATTAAATCCATAATCAAAAGAAAAGTTTGACTCTAAAGTTATTGGTCTGTGAACTAAAAATTCGGGTAGAGAATTCTATTGACTGAGGGGAAGGTGTTAGGTATCCCTCAAGTCCCATGGTTCTAGCACGGTCGCTTTATTGACTTATACTTGGCTAAAAATAATTATTGAATATTATATATATCAATTATGCCTATGATTTCATTTTAATATTGTTGAACTTTATTTAGTCTTATTTGAGACGTAAGGTTGCGACCTCAAATTCGATATACATCGACCAGGACGCATAATTGCGATTTTGACTGTCATATCACACCTAAAATTTGACTCTACTCGTCTTTATTAAACCACAGATTATTATTTTAACAAGAAAAACTTAGGTCAAGACGTGTAACTACAATCTTGTCATTTTAGTTACATGTCTTTATCTAAGACACGTAAACACAATCTTGATTTACGAATATAGGACAAACCTAAAATTTATCTGACATTCAGTGTGTCTTAAATTTGTTTGTTCTTATTAACGACTTAAAGATGCTCCTAACAACTCGATCAAATAAAATAAAATAAATAAAAATAATAAAATATTTTAAACTTGAAATCTTCATTTTTCAATTTTCAACTATTTTCATTGTCCATACCATGTTAGTTTTCTTATATTTTGCCACTCCAATTAATTATCAATCAATCTCTATTAATCGTAAATAAATAGTCCATAGTTATTATCAAGATAAGTGACAACATTAAAATAAAAGAAATAAAATAAAAATTCAATCATATTATAATGAAACTAGTATTAGCACAGAAAGAACTTAACATTTATATTTTTTCATGTCATAATTAAGACAATAAAAGTAAGAAATGGACCTCAATATAAAAAATTTCGATATCAATCCGATCCACGGAACAAACCTCGAAAAAATTCATTAAATTTTGTCAAACTTTCTATTTTTCTTTCTCATGTCTGTTCTTCCTTTTTTTTCTTTTTCTTTTCCTTTCTTTCTTTTCTTTTTCTTTCCTCCTTCCTTTCTTTTCTTATCTTTCTTCTCCCTTTTTGTCCGTCTGTCTCTCTCTCTGTTTTTTTTCATCTTTTCCATCTGTCTCTCTTTCTTCACTTTTTGTTCATTTTTTCATGTGTGGGTCTTGTGTAGTGCGAGTGCGTTGTTATGTATTTTTTTTGTGTGTATTTATAGGTAGTAGTAGATGTCTGTGGTAATGGAGAGTGGTGTGGTAATGAGGGTTTATGGATAGTTTATGTTAATTTTTTCTTTTAGTTTTTGTTTTCTTTTGATTATTTAGAGATATAACCAAAATATAATAATAAAAATAGCTAACTATTTTAAACTAAAAAGCAAATATATATATATCTTAAATAGCT
>JACEIK010000107.1:118981-133194 GCA_018107945.1 Datura stramonium | reverse complement strand
CTCGCACTCGGCCGGCATGAGCGTGCCTCCAACGTCCCTCGCACTAGGCCGGCATATGCGTGCCTCCAACGTCCCTCGCACTCGGCCGGCATGGGCCTGCTTGTCGAACTTTTTCTCCGTGAGGATGGTGATCAGTGTGGTTCCACTGCACCCACTCCTTCGACCATATTTCTTTTGAAATGCACTTATTTTTCTGGAAGATAAACCTTTGTGTTTCATAATATTCATCTTCCAAGGACAAAATAGAGATGGGGAATGTCCAGCAAAATGAGAGTTCTGACTTAGCATGGACCTTTGTGTCAATTATCTTTATTGGCTGATGTAGCATGAACACCCTTATGTCGTACGAATTTTAAAGCATTGAACCCAATATTTTCTTGGCCTGAACCATAGTAGGAATGTTTTTAGAGTAGGTTCAATCTTGTCAAAATCTTAGAATACATTGCACTTGAACTCCATAAGGATATAATACTAGTGACATAAGTACTAGAAAAACTATAAGAGCTCTTGTGAAAAGTCATTGACAAGTGGTATGAACACATGATAAAACAGATATTCTAGGTTAACTCCATACGGCTTAAGGATGGATCTTTCATATTTTCTGAACACTTGAAGCTCATAAAAAGTTCATCATTCTATTAGAATGGATGGATCAAATGGGCCAACATACTGATAGAATAAGTCTTGTGGGTGATTTGGCAACCTGGATGCACTTGTTCTTATCGTGCTGGTAATCATGATGATTTGTCCGGTTGATTCCTTTATCTTTTTTGTCTATTTTTGGAAAAAACTTTTGGAAAATTCATCTGGACTGGATAGGAAGTCTGCTAGGATAATATCTTTCCCCTTAAGGTGCTTAACTTGGAATTTGTAAAGGGAGAACCATTGTGCACATCTAAGAATTTGCGAATAGGGAATTATCTTTGAATTTATCTAGATCATCTTTGGGACCGCCTTCATATCTAGCTCAATCAAAAATTCAGTGTGAATTAAAATGAAGTTGAACTTTTTAATCCCATTTTTCACTACAAGAATTTCATTGAATATGGAATGATAGTGTGTTTCGCATCCTTGAACCGTCCACTTACATATACGCATATCTTCCTACAACGATCTTTCTGTTATAAAAGGACAACGCTCCATTATACATTGCTGGCGACAGTCTGTAATATTTTATTTTCCTCTAATGGGATGTGGAGACTTTTTAGTACTTGTGACACTTACTTTATTTTCTGTACTACTTCATCTTGGTCTTTTCTCCAAACCTGAGCATTTTTCTTGAGAATCTTTAAGTGGATAAATTTATGTGGAGACCAGAAATAAAATCTCTAACATAATTAATCACACCTAAAAATTTTAGGTGCTACTTCGTGGTGAAATTGGTGTTTGCAAGTTTGAGTGGTTCCTGAAAAATTTGTGGCCCTAGACTATATGGAGATTGAACAAGAACACATCTTGTTTTGTAGAGAGCATGATTCCGTTCTCCCTTACTATGTCATGAAAATGACGAAGTAGGTGAGGTGTTCCTCTAAAGTATCACTAAATAGCAGTATATCATTGATGTACACTAGTGAGGTGTGGAAGATAGGCTCAAAGATTTTGATCATGGCTTTTTGGAATAGAGATGGTGTAGGTTTCAGCCCAAATGGTGTAACTTTACATTAGAAGTTCTAGTCAGGAATGCAAAATCCTGTCTTTGGTCTTTTCTCAAGATGTATCCTAATTGCCAAAATTCAGATTTAAGGTCAAACTTGAAAAATATCTAGCTTTGGCTAAGTGTGAAAATAGGGTGATTCTATTTGAAATAGGGAATTTATCATCTTGGAGGAAGTGGTTAAGAGGTTGTAATTTATGACTAATATGAGTTTACCTTTTGTCTGCTCGACTTGTTTATTAACATAGAAAGCTTTGCATGCTCATTGAGAATCAGATGGCTCAATTAGTTCAAACTCCATAAGTTTTTCACAATCCTTCTTTGCAAGTTGAAGGTATTCTGGACTCATTCCTGAGTGACTTGCGTTGGTTCGGTTGATGTTTTCATTCTTCTTGAATGGTAGTTTGTTGCAATACTCTTCATTTAGCCATAAAGGAATTTTGCACTTTTTCATAAACTCCTTGTGGGATTCTGCACAAGAATTCTCTACCAGCTACTGTTCGATCTCCTTGATCTATTCATCCTCAGTAATTTGGAATAGTCGTCATACTTCTAAGTATTTCCTGAATTTCTTCTTGAATGCAATTCCATAAGCTCCAATGTTGAGTCTATTCTTGAGTTGTCTATAGATGTTGAACCCAATTATGAGGTCTTTTCCTAGAACATCTTATCCAAATAAGTTAGTCCTAAACCTTAACCCTGTGTAGAACTCAATCATAATTGGATGCTTCGTGATGACTGTGGTAGTTAGGATCCCACTTGATGCAGTGTTGAAGTTTTTGAAATGGAAAATCCATTGATCATCAGGAGGAACGATTGGATTCATCAATGATGCTGCTGCTCTAGTATCCATAAAGGTAATAACCTAAATCAGCTTGTCCCATTTGGATGGATAGATATTGAGTTGGACTTGAGAAATGTTTATGATGCTGTTGATTTCTTCCTCAGCCTTTAAAATCTAATAATGGTTATTCTCATATTCTTTGGATACATGCATGAAGAAAATAGTGTTCTGATGGTTCATCTTCTAGTGAGAGAAGGGATTCAAGATCATTGTCTTTGATATCAGCGTACTCTTCCATCTCGGTGAGAAGCTGGATAGATCTATTAGATTGGGGACAATTCTTTGCATAGTGTCCAATCTTGCTGTAGATGAAACATATTACACTTTTTTGGAACTTCCTAGACCTTTCTCCTGAAGTATTTTGTACATCTGGGGAATTTGGATCTTTTGCCCGAAGGCTTTGGTCATTTGAATTTCCTGAACCCTCTCCGTTTTCTAGGGGCATGGCAAGAGAAATTTGACCCAATGATTAGATCAATTTTGTTGCAGGCTTTATTGAGGGTTGGATTATTGTGCATGATCTGCTTTAAAATAGATCTCTTTGTGAAAATATCTTCTAGTGCTAGGAAAATCACTTGCCTGATATAGATGACTTGGGGAACTATTATTGACTAGAACTTTTCCTTAGCAATCATAATGGTTCGTCCCACTAACACTTTGGCAAGGATGAGAAAAAGGCATGCTTCAAGCTAGCGTCCCTACCTAGTTTGAAGTATATTTTTGCCTTCTTCTGCAAGTGGATATCAATGACATTTTTGTCGAATGACACACACTTGATCTCGAAGAATTGTCTTCTCAACTTTTCTTGACTTTAGCTAGTGTCTCCACAGAAGACTTCATATAGGATCTTGATGTTGAAGGAGAAGTATTGGGACACGTGGAAAGTATTTTTGTCTTGTATATCAATTGAGTTCCACCAGTGTCTAAGGATTCTATAGAATCTTGACGTGAATTCTAATAGGATTAGGTACTTTTCTCGTTCTACCAAGTTTTTGCCACCATCCAAGTAAAGAACTCTTGGATCCTTTGGGGCCATTTTGACACTTTGGTATCATCGAGAGTGAAAGTATGAAATCTAGTTCAACCCAATTTTGGTGTTGTAGGTTCTGGTCTCTTTTCAGTGATCAAATCATCTGTCATCATGTCTTAATTTTCATCTACTTCAGAAACCTCTTGTTCTCTTGTTTGATTCATGAATATTGGTGGATTTTCTTCCTAGGAGGAGTCTAATAAGAGATCCTTACTCGTCTCCAAATCTTCTTCAATAGGATCTCTATCAGTTGTGTCTTGAGTACTGGATCCTAGGCTATCATCTTCCTCCAAGCCATAAAGGTTTGGAACAACTTGATCTGAGATTATTAAGTTTTCTGGATTCGGGTCTTTGAAAGTTTCTCTAACCTCCTTTCTTTTGAGCTGCTTTTGTGCTGCAATAGAGTCTTTTCTTTCCTAAATCCATTTTGCAATGTCAAATTCAGGTTTATCTATTGGTTTTTAAGTAAAAGACATAGAGTCGTATGGAATGGAAGGGAAAATAGTACCGGAGTGGTTCAATTTATTGGTGAATATGTCTATGATGACATGGGAAAAATAGAGGACTTTGTAGAATGACTATGGGTTCTTCGTGGCTTAAAAGGACCATGTCTTAGTTGCTGTATTTGTTCTCTAGGAAGCCATTTCTTTTTGTTGTTGTTGAAAGAAGTGGAAAAGTGAGGTACCTAATGGACAAATCTCATATTGCATGTTTGTCAGTCGCAATTTCAGGGCTCTGGTAAGGCTTTCATGTTGAGAGGATGCTTGTTTCACTTTTTTCTCAATGTTCTCCACCTTGCATCTTGTTTTGTGTTTGAGCAATATTTTTGAGATAAGCACCAATATTAGGCACTTTATTTTGGAAAATTGTGTTCTCTAATTGCCAATTGATTGTGGCGTCTATGTCGCTTGTGGGTGGCTTTTCTCTGCTGGGCAGCACAATATTTTTCTTTAGAGTTTTTGGAGCGTGGCTCATGCCATCTTTTTTGAAGGGATGTTGAGATGGAAATTCATGAGTATGACTGGAGCTGGATAGACTCATCATGAAGATTTGAGGTTTGGGAAATTTAATGGTTGGGGTAGGAAGAGTTGGCCAATCTTGAGGTTTGTATGAAACAAGAAATTCATATTTTCCTTGGTGGCTAAAGGAACCAATAGATGGATCCCCACCGTCATATCTTTTCCAGAATTCCTTTTTCGAGGATTTTCATTTCTTTTTCTTATGTTTAGTTCTCTTCCCATGAAGCTCATCCCATTCAATATCATCCTCCGGACATTCTTGGCAATTACATTCAATATCTCATAGGCAATGCCCGATGAAGGGATATTTGAACCACCATATACTACGTCCTTCATGATTGAACTATTTAATCCAATCATGCTCACTCATAACCATTGGGAGGTTCAAAGAGAATCATCTGGGTCATCTTCAGATATGGGAATAGAAGTGGGTTGATACATCATAAGAGAAAAGGCTATATTGTTTGGTTTATTAAGATGAGAGTGGTAAAAAATGATGCAAACTATTTTATCCTTTTTTTGACAAAGGTTCGTTCAGAGGATTGAAGAGGTTCAATAGGTTCTCTCATCCTTTCATACTTTGTTACCCATGAATCGGGAAGAATTTTGACAAGTTCTTCCTTCAGTATTTTTCTCGGGGTTTGGATGCACGTGGTAGTTCCTATCATGCCTCACCCAGGGAACCATAAATGACACCTGATTCCACAATGGACCCTGAGCTGACTTAGCTAGATATAGGTGTAACACCCCGAAACTTTCCTAAACCAAATTCAGATGTTGCATGAAGAACCATGGGAAAACCAGAAAATTTTTCTATCTTAGACAACCCAAACAATGGACCGTTTTAGAGGGTCATGGGTTGCAGCAGGTTTCTTCAAGTGGGAAAATACGAGACATAGGATGACCCGTTGAACCTTACAACGAGTCGTCCTGTCATCCGTTGAATCCCGAGTTCAGAGGATTATCGGACCTTTCCCTGAGATAAGGTGAGGAAACAATGACCCGTGGTTACTACCAATGAGCCATTTTTTCCACTCGTCGTCCAGTTCTAGACCACAGCAGGGTGGACCACAAGTGGATACAATGACCCATTGGTTCTTCCAACGAGTCGTTGTGATGACTCGATGTCTCCATGGCCAGTTTTCCTACCTGTTCTAACGGAAGGTGTCAATGACTTGTTCTTTGTTCCAATAAACCGTTGTATCCTCCTGTGGGTCTTTCCAGTGAAGTCAGCTTCAAACACCAGAAACAATGACATCTTTCAACGAGCTATTGTTTGAACCAACGATCCGTCCTAAGATCCATTGTTCAAGGTCGGGCAGTTTTAAGTTCTTTCTGCACGAGGTATTTTAGTATTTTCTCAGTTTTTTTTAAACTTGAAACCATGTCATTTTAGTTTCGTATAGGAGAAAATTAAAGGTTTAGAATGAACATTTCCATTCATTTTCTCTCAACTCCCTCAAGAATAGAACATAAGAACTTCTCTGAAAGCACAAAGCAGGAGCAAGGGTTTGATATTCTTCTCAGTTCTTCTTAGGTATTTTCACCAAGGTTTCTTCTATAGGTATATGGGAATTCAGCAAGGAGATCGTTCTCCCTTTGCGTCCCCCCTAAAACTCTCTCTCTATCTACTTTCAGTCCTAGCCCCGAGTTTGCTAATTTGAAGATATTGTTATCGTTCTTGATTAATTCATGTAGAATCCTATAGTATAATAATTGTATCTATTTTCCACAAGTTCATAACTAAAATGATACTTGTTCCAACAAATTAGAAAGTTAGCCCTAGCTCTTAAAAAGTCAGAAACTAGAATCCTGTTTAAGCATTGAATTCTTGAGAATTGCTTGCATCTATCAGAGTTAAGGGCTTCTATAATAATGTATGTGTTAGAAACACAGTTACATGTATGTTCATCAGATTCAGTCAGAAAGTCTATATACTCTGTATTACTCAGAATTGTCAGTTCAGTTTCAATCAAAATATTAGAATATTCAGTGTTAGTCAGAAATGTCAGCTGATCAGTTTGACTATAGTATTTCTTGAGGTTCAGTGGTGCCTTCCAGTTATCAGAATCAGACTAAATAGTTATTGGTCCATTAGGCGGTCATGACATTTCATTTATATACATTTATAGCTTTGACCAGCCTCAGGACCCCATTTCAGTTTACAGTTTGTTCTTGAATGGTTACGACGCTTCCAGATAAGCAGCTTTGACCAGTCCAGAACCCAGTTTTTGAATCTGGTCCGGTAAGACTGTCAGGGTACTTTCAATTATATGTCCCTGATTAGTCTTGGACCCTAGTTCTGAGCTATCAGCCTAGCAGTTCAGTATAGGTTTCCAGTGGGAGTAGGACTTATCACCAAGTGGGCTGGGGTTTTAGCGCACCCAAGTTCGCAAAACTACGTTACCAGCGTAGGCTGCAGTATTACTTAGCCTGATTGGCCCCGGACTTTTGTGATCACCCAATTCATGCCTTTATACTCTGGAAAGGTATATTGGGTCCTACCAGTGGGGTGTATAAATTGGACTCTACATCTAGCTCACATGGTTATATGTCGGTTATAGACTCTCCCACTAGTCAGTCAATTCCAGTTTCAGAAAAAGCAGCTCAGTTCAGTTTCAGCTCTATCAGCTTAGCTCAGATTAGTACAGTATCTCAGACTAAGAACTTTCAGACTTAGGGCATGTTTTTGACCACCAGATAGGGTCATCTTGACCATCTCAGTTTACTTCAGATTGTTCAGTCCAGTTTATCAGTTGGTCACTGCATGTCATTTCAGTTCAGTCATCTATATATTTATCATTATGCTTCTCTCACTTACTCAGTACATTCAAAGTACTGACGTATACTTTTATGTTGTATCATTTCATGATACAGCCGCAGGTTCTCAGACCCAGTGCTGTAAGCCGATTCGTTCGGATCTCTCTATCAACAGCAGCAGTGTGAGACCTCAAATTTAGAGGGCGTTATTTCATTCATTTCATTTTTCTTTATCATTTTTAGTTAGACCTAGAGTTAGCTAGGGGCTTGTCCCATCAACTCCTCTTTTAGATGGCTTTCAAACAAAGACTTGATTTCAGATTCTCATATATTTTAAATCTCTATGTTCAGTTTATAATTTTCATAGATGCTATTATGTATTATTTCAAAGCTTTCGCTATGCATGTTTTACTCAAAATACCTGTGTATGATAGACCAAGGGTTGAATTGGGGCTACTTGTGACTCCAAGTACCGTGTTCCATCTAGGGTGCATACTCAGGGCATGACAAACTTGGTATGAGAGCCCTAGGTTTAGAGTATCCTCGAAAAGCCACATCAAGTAGAGTCCTTTTCATGGGTGTGTAGCGCGCCACACTTGTGACGAGGAGGCTGCAAGATGTTATTAGGAAAACTCCCTTTTGTTCATACTCCTTATCGTGCATTAAAGTTCAATTTCAGAATAACCCTTCTAACTCATGCTATGTTTTGTTTAAGTGAATCATGTATCCTAGACGCGGTAACGGAGAAGGGCTGGTAACGCCAACAAACCTACCCCACCAACCCCGGTAGCTCCTCAAGATGATTCCATATCTACCGCTGAATTCAAGGCGGCCATCCAATTGCTTGCCCAAACAGTCACCAACCAAGTGAACCAGCAGGTGGTGCTGATGAACACCAACGGGTCCGCAACAGTTGTGAGGGTGTGGGATTTCACCCGAATGAACTCTCCATCATTTCAAGGATCCAAAGTAGGGGAGGACCCCCAAGAGTTCATGGATGAAATGAGGAAGATTACCCGTATTATAGGTGGTTGCTCCTTAAAAAGTGCTGACCTGGCTGCCTACTAGCTTAAAAGGGTAGCCCGGGTTTGGTATGAGTAGTGGAAGGAGAGGCGACCGGTGGGAGAAGTGAAGGATTGGCACAGACCTACCTCTCCTACAGAAATCAGGAGTTTCCTGGGCTTAGCGGGTTATTACCGACGGTTTGTGGAAGGCTTCTCCTCTATAGCATCTCCTCTAACTAAGTTAACTTAGAATAAGGTAAAATTTCAGTGGTCAGACGAGTGTGAGAAGAGTTTACAGGAGTTAAAAACTCGACTTGCCACCGCTCCAGTTTTAACCTTGCCGGAAGGAATAGATGGGTTGTTGTTTATTTGATGCTTCCAAAGTTGGACTTGGCTGCATTTTGATGCAGCGGGGCAAAGTGATAGCCTACGCCTCCAGGAAGCTCAAAGTTCATGAGAATAATATCCAACTCATGACTTGGAGTTGGCAGCGGTGGTTTTTGCGCTAAAAATATGGAGGCATTACTTATATAGATGGTAGATGTATTTATAGATCATAAGAGTCTTCAGTACGTGCTGAGTTAGAAGGATCTAAATCTGCGTCAGAGTAGGTGGTTGGAGTTGCTAAAAGACTACGACATGAGTGTGCTATATCACCGGGGCAAAGCCAATGTGGTGGCTGATGCCCTAAGCAGAGTGTCTATGGGTAGCGTGGCTCATGTAGAAGAAGGTAAAAGAAGCTGGCGAAGGATATCCACAGGCTAGCCCGGTTAGGGGTGCAGCTGGTGGATTCAGCCGAAGGTGGGGTGGTAATGCAGAGTGGGTCGAATTCATCCTTGGTAGTTGAAGTTAAGTCCGGACAAGAAGAAGATCCAGTTCTACTTAAATTTAAGGAAGTAGTTCTCAGAAGGAGGTTGAGGCTTTCTCAAAAGGGGGAGATGGTGTGCTTTGTTACTAGGGAAGCTTGTGTGTCCCAGATGTGGGTGAGTTGAGACAACAAATACTGGCTGAGGCGCACAGCTCGAGATACTCCACACCCCGGTGCTACAAAAATGTACCGCGATCTGCGGGATATTTACTGGTGGAACGACATGAAAAGAGACATTGTTGAATTTTGTAACCACGTGCCCAAACTGCTCACAAGTTAAGGTGGAACACCAGAGACCAGGAGGTATGACTCAAGATATCAGTATACCCACATGGAAGTGGGAAGAAGTAAACATGGACTTTATTACGGGTCTACCTCGGACTCGTTGGCAACATGATTCAATCTGGGTGATAGTAGATCGGATGACTAAGTCAGCATATTTCCTCCCAATCAAAACCACAGATTCAGCTGAGGACTATGCTAGGATTTATATCCGGGAACTAGTTATACTTCATGGGTTTCCATTATCCATTATCTCAGACAGAGTTACCCAAGTCACCTCTCACTTCTAGAAGTCTTTTCAGAAAGGACTAGGTACCCAGGTCAAGCTCAGCACAGCCTTTCACCCGTAGACTGATGGACAAGATGAGCGAACCATTCAGACCCTAGAAGATATTTTGAGGGCTTTCTTGATCGATTTCAAGGGCAGTTGGGATGACCACTTGCCTCTCATCGAGTTCGCATACAACAACAACTACCACTCTAGTATTCAGATGGCCCCATTTAAGGCATTATATGGTAGGAGGTGCAGATCTCCCATAGGGTGGTTTGAGGTTCATGAAGCTACTCTAATAAGGCCAGAATAAGTTCACGAGGCAATGTAGAAAGTTCAGCTCATCCGAGAAAGGTTGAAAACATCTCAGAGCCGTCAGAAATCTTATGCCGATGTGCGGAGAAGACAGTTGGAGTTTGCAGTTGATGACTGGGTATTCCTAAAAATTTCACCCATGAAAGGGGTGATGAGGTTTGGAGAAAAGGGAAAGCTCAGTCCTAGGTATGTGGGACCCTACAGAATCCTGAGGCAATCAGCAATGTGGCCTACGAGTTAGAACTACCTTCAAAATTAGCAGCCGTGCACCCAGTCTTCCATGTGTCACTACTGAAAAAGTGCATTGGTGATCCAACTTCAATGTTGCCATTGGACAGTGTGGAGATAAATGATAGTATCTCTTACGAAGAAGTTCCAGTTTAGATCCTTGACCGTCAGGTTCGTAAGCTAAGAAGCAAAGAAATTGCTTCGGTGAAAGTTTTGTGGAGGAATCAGATAGCTGAGGGAGCCACATGGGAAACAAAATCAGACATGATGGCAAGATACCCTCACTTGTTCTCTCCCAGTTAAGTTCCAGTATCAGGTACTAAATCCCTCTCAGTACTCTACTCAGTTCCGTACTCATCAACTCTATTTAGATTTCCTATGTGCATCCTAGTTGCATCAGCTCTATTAGTACGGTTAAGTTAGTTTGGAGTCAGTTACTCCTTCAGAAATCAGTTCATAGTCTCAATTTTTAAATCACAGCTCTTTTCCTAGTTTTGGTCTTCATTCGAGGACGAATGATCTCAAGGGGGAGATATTGTAACACCCCGAAACTTTTCTAGATCAAATTCCGACGTTGCATGAGGAACCATGGGAAAACCATAAAATTTTTCTGTCTCAAACGACCCACACAATGGACCCTTGGTGGAACCAACAGACCGTTGTAGAGGGTTGTGGGTTGCAATAGGTTTCTTCAAGTGGGAAACAATGAGACATAGGATGACCCGTTGAACCTTATAACGAGCCGTCCTATCGTCCGTTGAATCTCGAGTTCAGAGGATTACCGGACCTTTCCTTGAGACAACGAGAGGGAACAATGGCCCATGGTTACTACCAATGAGCCGTTGTTACCACCCGTCGTCCAGTTCTAGACCGCAACAGTGTGGACCACGAGTGGATACAACCACTAGTTGGTTCTTCTAACGAGTTGTTGTGGTGACTCGTTGTCTCCATGCGCAGTTTTCCTACATGTTCTAACGGAAGGTGTCAACGACCCATTCTTTGTTCTAATGGACCGTTGTATCCTCCCGTGGGTCTTTCCAGTGAAGTCAGCTTCAAAAATCAGAACCAACGACAACTTTCAACGAGCCGTTGTTTGAACCAACAAACCGTCTTGAGATCCGTTGTTCAGGGTTGGGCAGTTTTCAGTTCTTTCTAACAGGGGTATTTTAGTATTTTCCCAGTTTTTTAAACTTGAAACCACATCATTTTGGGTTCGTATAGGAGAAAATTAAAGGGTTAGAACGACCCTTTCCATTCATTTTCTCTCAACTCCCTCATGAACAGAACGTAAGAACTTCTCTAAAGCATAGAGTAGGAGCAAGGGTTTGATATTCTTCTCAGTTCTTCTCAGGGATTTTCACTAGGGTTTCTTATACAGTTATGTGTGAATTCAGCAAGGAGATTGTTCTCCCCTTGAGTCCCCCCCAAAACTCTCTCTCTGTCTACTTTCAGTCCTAGCCCTAAGTTTGTCAATTTGAAGATATTGTTATTGTTCTTGATTAATTCATGCAGAATCCTATCCTATGATAATTGTAGCTATTTTCCACCAGTTCATAACTAAAATGATGCTTGTTCCAGCGAATTGAAATTTATTCCTAGCTCTTGAAAAGTTAGAAACTAGAATCTTGTTTAAGCATTGAATTCTTGAGAATTGCTTGCATCTATCAGAGTTAGGGGCTTCTAATAATTGTATGTGTTAGAAACACAGTTACATGTATGTTAGTCAGATTCAGTCAGAAAGTCTATATACTCTGTATTACTTAGAATTGTCAATTCAGTTTCAGTCAAAATACTAGAATATCTAATGTTAGTTAGAAATGTCAATTGATCAGTTTGACTATAGGATTTCTTGAGGTGTCAGTGGTGCTTCTCAGTTATCAGAATCAGACTCAGATTATAGTTATTGGTCCATTAGGCGGTCATGACATTTCATTTATATACATTTAAAGCTCTGACCAGCCTCAGGACCCCAGTTCAATTTACAGTTTCTTCTTGAACGGTTACGACGCTTCCAGATAAGCAGCTCTGACTAGTCCAGAACCTAGTTTCAGAATTTGGTTTGGTAATACTCTCAGGGTACTTTTAGTTATATGTCCCTGATTAGTCTTGGACCCCGTTCCGAGCTATCAACCTAGAAGTTCAGTATAGGTTTCTAGTGGGAGTAGAACTTAGCACCGAGTGGGCCGGGGTTTCAGCGTACCCAAGTTCCCAAAACTACGCTGCCAGCGTAGGTTGCAGTATTACTTGGCCTGATTGGCCACAGACTTTTGTGATCACCCAGTTCACGCCTTTATACCTTGTCAAGGTATATTGGGTCCTATCGGTGGGGTGTATACATCAGACTCCACGTCTAGTTCATGTGGTTATATGTCTGTAATAGACTCTCCCACTAGTCAGTCCAGTCCAGTTTCAGAATAAGTAGCTCATTTCAGTTTCAGCTCTATCATCTTAGCTCAGATTAGTACAGTATCTCAAACTCAGAATTTTCAGATTTAGGGCATGTTTGTGACCACCAGACAGGGTCATCTTGACCATCTCAATTTACTTTAGATTGTTCAGTCTAGTTTATCAGTTGGTCACTGCATGTCATTTCAGTTCAATCATCTATATGTTTATCATTATGCTTCTCTCACTTACTCAGTACATTCAAAGTACTAACGCATACTTTTATGCCATATTATTTCATGATACAGTCGCAGGTTCTCAGACCCAACACTGTTAGACGATTCATTCGAATCTCTCTATCAGTAGCAGCAGTGTGAGAGACCTCATATTTTGAGGGCGTTATTTCATTAATTTCATTTTTCTTTATCATTTTTAGTTAGACCTAGAGTTAGATGGGGGCTTGTCCCAGTTAGATAGCTTTCAGACACATACTTGATTTCAAATTCTCAGATATTTTAAATCTCTATGTTCAGTTTATAATTTTCATAAATGCTTTATGTATTATTTCAAAGCTTCTCTTATGCATGTTTTACTCAGAATACCTGTGTATGATAGACCAATGGTTGACTTGGGGTTATTTGTGACTCAATGTACCATGTTCCGTTAAGGGTGTAGACTCTCATGACAATAGGGCTGACCAACGGAAAGGGACGTCCTGATATGGGTAGTCCTGATTCCGGTTGGCCCGTACAAGAAAATAGGATGGGACAGGGGATGGGACGGGACATATTCTTTTACCGATTTTCCCGGCCCAGTTCGTCCCGGTATCATCCCGGTTCGTTTGGTCAAAAGTTAAATTTTTTAAAATATAGTCATTTCCAACCATTGGGGTAGGCCTTCAATAGATCTTTTCACTAATTTCAACTGCCAAAATTTCCCCGCCCCCTTTAGTTATTTTTACACCCTCAAGTTTTAAATATCATACTTTAGTCCTTTTTTAATAACTTTAAAAATCCCCTCACAATTTATTCAAAAATCACAATTCATCTACTCTCTTATCTATACTCTCTACTATTCACTCTCTCAATTCTCATTCTCAAATCTCTCAACAATCAACATTCTTTCATTCTCAAAATTTATAATTTTCAAATTTAAATTTTCTTAGTTATTTTAATTTTAAGTTTTAAGCTGCTACTTGCTATTTACTACGTCAATTTCCAAATTTCAATTATTGGTTATAATTGTCTGTTTTTACGCAGACGTTTGGTACATTCGTTTCATACATATTTTTGTTATTTATTTATTTTTCACATTTAATTTTTCTATATTATTTATTTAAATATACTTGTGTTATATTTATTTAGTCATACATTTAGTTGTGTTATATTTATTTATTCATAAATTATAATATGAATTCTGGAAAAAAATTTCTGAAAAAGGAAAAGATGTTCTATCCAAGGTCACAGGTGCGTTCGGTATTAGTACTAGTAAAAAACGTACAGGCTCTAGTTCTACTTTTAAAAAAATTGGTGGTTCTTCTTCAATGCCAAGAG
>JACEIK010000107.1:35690-55224 GCA_018107945.1 Datura stramonium | reverse complement strand
ACCCCCCCCTGTTCAATATAAATCACTTTTTTAATACTCCGTCGGCCATAGAAGAGAAAATACGCAACTTTCAATAGAATTTCATCAAATTACACTATCAAATGTTGTCTAAATGCAAATTAACTTCGGGTAACAAGTTCTAGGCCTACGGGAAGCATTTCTACGGAGCTATTTTTTGAAAATTCACTCAGTATATTAGAACCCTACTGAGTAAAGATTTTTAGAATTACTCCAAATTGAATCCTGAATGGCCATAGGGATTAGATAAGCATTTCTCCCTTCTAAACTCTCGATAAATTGTGGGTTTTCGGTCGAGTTATTCAGAATTGGATTATAGTTAATATTATTATCAAAAGATATCATTATTTGGTGAATTTAGTATTGAAATTAGCCCTATTCTCTCAGCATAAGGACTGCAATTGTGTGGAACTATTGGTTACAGGTTGAATCGCATCAGTTAAATGTAAGTCGACATTCAAGGTATGTTAAGGAAAATTCCTTTAGTAAGTTATTCCTTTCATATTGTATTATGACCTAAATCCTTGTAAGAAAGCCAGAAGCAGGTATATTGTGGTTAGATACTACCATTAGTTTGAGATTAGCATTTTCTATTTAGATTGGGATTGACCCTACCCTATATAGCCTTCCATTGACCAACCTCAGGGTTACTAGTTGTGTCATCGCCTTCGGGGCTATATGGATTGCTCTAAGGAGCTATATGTTGTCCCAAGGGACTATACTCATGCCCAAGGGCCATACTATAGACCATCCTTGGTTGGACTTCTATTTTTATGCCGTATCGGCATCACAGACCCTCGTCGAGCCTTGTGTGCCAGGGTACAGTTAAAGGAGTCCACCAGACTTAAACACAGCTACAAGAGTCGAGCGGGCTCAGTTGCAGACCCAGGGGCCAGGTAGGTTGGCTATAGTTACCTGTTGACTCATTCTAACCTTGTTAGGGGTATATAGATTGAAGTGTGTGCGCCAGGGTTATGGGGGTCCGGGCGGGCTATTTTGTGTTGGTTGTACCTTTGGGGCTTATGGGGGCCAGGTAAGGTTCTAGTTTGCATTACTTATTATTAGTTATACAGTAGGTTGTTGGGAAATGCAGGTTGGATCCCTTATCCTTTCTATTGAATTGTTTCCAGTTTTATTATCAGTAATTTTTAGTCATTTTAAGTACTGCCTTACATATTCGGTATATATTATACTGACGCCTATCTTTTGGGAGCTCCATGAATTTCCTGCAGGTGTGGATAGATGCGATTCATGACCTCCCTAGTCTTCAACATGAGTTAGCTGTCCAATCAACTCCTTTTCTCCAGAGTTGATAGTTAGAAGATTTGTTCTTTTGTTGTGCAATTTATGGGTAGGTCAAGGCCTTGTTCCAACCATTATTCCACTCCTAGAGGCTTGCAGGCTATAGATTCTCAATTGTTGTTTTTTGTTGTTGGCCGTGTGGGGCTCATGTATGCTTATTTTGTGTGATGGCTGTGTGGGGCCTAGTTTAGCCTTTAGTTAGCAGCCTTGTCGGCTATAGCATAGTTATGACTACTTATTTTCATTTTGCTATAACGAGCCAGCATGGTGGTCTTGTCGGCCTGCATAGAATCCCCTTTATTGCGTGTTGTTGGTTAGTTATTTTGTCACGACCCGAATATAGGCCCGTATCGAGACACGGGACAAGGAGCCCTGAGAGACTCCAGGTCAACCCATGGCATGAACATACATCTAACTCAATCAGTAAAAGCGAAAGACTTATCATGCTAAACATAGCGGAAGTCTAAACATAACATAACATCAGAACTAGAATTTACATCATACATGAAAAGTTGATTACTACGCATAGTCTGAAAGCCTCTAACATATCTGATGGGTTGATGGGACAACACCCGCAACTAACCCGACAAGTCTAAAGCTGAAGGGAAATATAACAACTACGGATACTGAATGTCCTTGGAGGATGAGGACTCACTAATGCTTGCTGGACAGGTTTGAGTGGGAAAGCAGGGACTAATAAAGCTGCTAAGAAAGATCCCTCGGACCTGTATCATGAGACACTACAACATAAAGTATACAGTCAATACGTAGAATGTACCGAGTATGCAAGGTAAGTAAGATGGACATTTAAAATATATAAAAGTTCGTAAGAGTAGGACAAAATGATCATAACGTAAATATTATAATGTAAATATAAGACTCAAGGTTTTGAAAACATTAGTAAATATTCATATTCATAATCATAATCATAAACATTAGTAAATATTCATTCATGAATTCATGGCCAAATAAATAACGTCATCATTGATCCCCCTTTAAAAATACATGTTTAGCCATGAACAAGGGCCCATGAATTGGCCAAAAGTCATAAATTCATAAATTATGAAATCCATGCATACTTGTAAAATATGTATATACTTGATATCTCATAAATCCATGGTAAGTACTTGAGAGATATCATATCCTAAGTCATAAATCATAATGGGTTAATGAACATCAAAAATCAAAATGGAATCATAACTTGAACTTTCATAAAACATGCATTATTGGGAATAGTTTGTAGAGATTTAAATCCATAAGTTTATAATTCGAAATAGTCATAAAATATACCCATGATTTATAAAACATGAATTTATACATGAGAGGAATTAACCCATAGATAGATCATAAGGATTTCATAAGAATTTTGGGATAAAACCCAATAGAATTATCAATGGAATTTCATGAATTAGAGAGGAGTTGGGCATGGGTGAGAATAATTTCACCCATTCATAATCCTACACACCTGAGAGAATCTGATTCTACAACTTCTCTGATTGCCCAAGGAAGAATTGAGAAGAATTTGGAAGAAATTAAGCTTGACCATTTCTATAGACTTCTACACTGACATACATGAATATGAATATCTTAGAATGAACTTACCCCTCTTAAAACTCACTATTCATAGCTTAAAACGACATACTTTAGGCCTTAGGATCATAGGAATTGTGGAAAAGCCTTACTAAATTCATAGATAAAAATAGACTGCCAGTACCAATGGGGGACTGGAAGAGTCGTTGCCACTGGACCACAACTCATGGTCAGAGTCGTTAAGTACACATCCCATATTTCCTCAAAGGGTCCTCACAAGGGACTTAACAGTTCATCATTGGTGACCACGACTCGTGGTCACCTTTCGTTCCTTTCACAGCCAAATCCCACATGGGGCTCACCAAGGGGCACACCACGTCATGGTGACCCACCTGTTAGGTGCATTGGCCAATTTCTCCTACCTTCACCTCATCCCTGACCACAACTGACTCAACAAGTTGTGGGTCTGACCACGACTCGTGGTCATGTCTGTGGTGACCCAAAAACTAGAAATTCCAACTTAAGTCATACTCTTCACCACGGGTCACTTAACAACTCATGGTCACCGGACGGGTCACAATATGACTCATTCTGTGACCTGGTGCAGAAAATTCTATTTTCTTCATTTCAACTATCGGATCTAATCTTAGGGGTTTCGGGGTATTACAATATCTCCTCCTTGGGAACATTCGTCCTCGAATGTTGGAAATCATATAGAAAAGCAGAGAAATGCAACCATCATACTCAAATAATGATCATATAAGCTGAAAACTGGCGGACTGACCGACTCTGATTTGAACTACATGATTGAACTGAATTCCCGAACCACACATACATCGATTTACATGAAAGAAACTAAGGTACATGAGTTGAACATGAAACTGAATAGAGTATTAAGGAAGAAACTGATACGTTAAGCTAAAACTGATCCTGAAGGGAATAAATACGGGTATTTAGCCATCATATCTTCTTTGACTTCTCACATAGCTCCTTCAACATGCTGATTCCTCCATAAAACTTTAACTGAAGCAACTTCTTTATTCCTTAGCTTATGAACCTACCAATCCAATATCTCCACCAGAACCTCTTCATGACTAAGACTGTCCCTTACACTTACACTCTCCACCGGAACAACCAGAGATGGATCCCCCAAACACCTCTTTAAAAGCGATACATGAAAATAGGATGAACAGAAGATAATTATCAAAATGGTCCCTTATTGTATCGGTTTTTATTCTGTTTAGTNCCCCCAAACACCTCTTTAAAAGCGATACATGAAAATAGGATGAACAGAAGATAATTCTGAGGGCAACTCCAATTCATATGCCATCTAGCAACCCGTTTCACAATTCGGTACGGGCCAACATAACGGGGACTGAGCTTCCCTGTATTTCCAAATCTCATCACTCCCTTTATGGGAGACACCTTCAGAAAGACCCAATCATCAACTTCGAACTCAAGCTCCCTCCTTCTCACATCTGCATAGGACTTTTGGCGACTCTGAGATGTTTTCAATATGTCTCTTATAAGTTGAACCTTCTCTATGGCCTCATGGACTGAATCTGGACCTATCATCGCAGCTTCACTAACTTCAAACCATCCAATAGGTGATCTACACCTCTACCTATAGAGAGCCTCAAATGGAGCTATCTGATTGCAGGAATGATAGTTGTTGTTGTACGCAAACTCAATGAGAGGCAAGTGCTCATCCCAACTACCCTTGAAGCCAATCACACAAGCTCTCGTCATTTCCTTGAGAGTCTAGATAGTCCACTCTGCCTGACCATTGGTTTGTGGATGAAATGTTTTACTAAGCTTGACTTGAATACCAAGTCCCTTTTAAAACGATCTCTAAAATTGAGAGGTAAACTGAGTACCACTATTTGATATGATGGACAAGGGCACTCCATGCAACCGAAATAGCTCTCGAATGTATAGTTTGGCATAATCCTTCGCTGAATCAGTAGTTTTGACCGGTAGAAAATGAGCGACTTTGGTCAACCTATCCACGACCACCCAAATGGAGTCATACTGTCAATGAGTATGAGGCAACCCTTTGATGAAGTCCATATTAACCTCCACCCAATTCCAAGTAGGGATACTGATTTTTTGAAGCACACCTCCTAGTCTTTGATGCTTAACCTTCACTTGTTGACAATTTGGACACTTAGCCACAAACTCCGCTATGCCCTTCTTCATGCCGCTCCACTAATAGACTTCCTGTAGGTAACAGTACATCTTGGTGGAACTAGGATGTATAGAGTATCTGGAACCATGAGCCTCGTGAAATATCCGATCTCTCAAATCATCAACATCTGAAATACACAAGCGACCCTAGTATCAAAGCACACTATCTCCCCCTTTGGAGAGGACCTCTACCTTCTAGTTCTGAATCTCTTCCTTCAACTTTACAAAAATGGGATCTTCATCTTGTCTAGCTTTCACATCAGTAACCAAGGATGATTCTGACCCGTTCTGAACTATAACACCGCCATTAGTCGAGTCAACCAAATGAACTCCCAACCGTGCAAGCTGAGGCACATCCTTCACCAGCTCCTTCTTCCCCTCATATACATGGGACACACTTTCCATAGAAAGCCTACTAAGAGTGTCTGTTGCTACATTAGCCTTGCCCGGATGGTAAAGGACACTCATATCATAATTCTTGAGTAGCTCCAACCACCTCCTTTGACGCAAATTTAGGTCGTTCTGGGTAAACACATATTGTAGGCTCTTGTGATTTGTAAACACATCTACATAGACCCTGTACAGATAGTGTCTCCAAATATTGAATTGGCGATGGTGGTATTTTCCTTGAAGATATGGAGACACTATTTGTATAGGGTCCATGCAGATGTGTTTACAAACCACAAAAGCCTACAATATGTGTTTACACCGAAGGATCTAAATCTACGCCAAAGGTGGTGGTTGGAGCTACTCAAGGATTATGATATGAGTGTCCTTTACCATCCGAGTAAGGCCAATGTGGTGGCAGACACACTTAGAAGACTCTTTATGAAGAGTGTGTCCCATGTAGATGAGGGAAATAAGGAGTTGGTGAAGGATGTGTATCGACTTGCAAGGTTGGGAGTTCGTTTGGTTGACATGACCGATGGAAGTGTTATTATTCAGAATGGATCAGAATTGTCCTTGGTGACTAATGTGAAAGATAGACAAGATGAAAACCCTATTTTGGTAAAGTTAAAGGAAGCCATTCAGAATTAGAAGGTAGAGGTCTTCTCTAAAGGGAGAGATGGTGTAATTTAGTATCAGGGTCGCTTGTATTTCCTGGACGTTGGTGATTTGAGAACTCAGATATTGCATGAGGCTCATGGTTCTAGATATTTGATACATCTTGGTGCCACCAAGATGTACCGTGACTTATGGGAAATCTATTGGTGGAATGGTATGAAGAAGGACATCGTAGAATTTGTTACTAAGTGTCCGAATTGTCAGCAAGTGAAGGTTGAGCATCAGAGACCAGGAGGTGTGCTTTAGGATATCAGTATCCCTATGTGGAAATGGGAGGAAATACATATGGACTTTATCATAGGGTTACCTCATACTCGTCGACAATATGACTCTATTTGGGTGGTCGTGGATAGGTTGACCAAATCCTCTTATTTTCTACTGGTCAAAACCACTGATTCAGGGGAGGATTATGCCAAACTATACATTCGAGACCTAGTTCGGTTTCATGGTGTGTCATCGTACATCATATCAGACAGAGGTACTCAGTTTACCTCTCAATTTTGGAGATCATTTCAAAAGGGACTTGGTACTCAAGTCAATATCAGTACGACATTTCACCTGCAAAAAGATGGTCAGGTGGAGCAGACAATTCATACTCTCGAGGACATGTTGAGAGCATGTGTGATTGACTTCAAGGGTAGTTGGGATGACCATTAGCCTCTTATTGAGTGTGCATACAATAACATCTACCATTCCAACATTCAAATGGCTTTGTTTGAGGCTCTCTATGGGCGGAGATTTAGATCGCCTATTGGTTGGTTTGAAGTCAGTGAAGCTGCGGTGATAGGACCAGATTCAGTGCATGAGGCCATGGAGAAAGTTTAGCTCATACGGGACTGGGTGAAAATAGCTCAAAGTCGCCAAAAGTCCTATGCTAACGTGAGGAGGAGAGAACTTATGTTTGTAGTCAATGATTGAGTGTTTCTAAAGGTGTCTCCCATGAAGGGAGTGATGAGGTTCGTAAGGAAAGGAAAACTCAGTCCCCGTTATGTTACCATATCAGATTATGAAGCGGGTTGGCAAGGTGGCATATGAATTTGAGTTCCCTCAGAATTAGCTATCGTTCATCCTGTTTTTCATGTAATGTTCTAAAAGAAGTGTTTAGGTGATCAAGCTCTAGTTGTCCCAATGGAGAGTGTAGGTGTGAAAGACAGCCTTAGTTATGAGGAGGTCTTAGTGGAAATACTGGACCATCAGGTTCGAAGGCTAAGAAACAAGAAAGTAGCTTCAGTCAAGGTTTTATGGAGGAATCAGCATGTTGAGCGAGCTACGTATGAATCCGAGGTAGATATGATGACTAGATACCCACATCTTTTTCCTACCGGCTCAGTTTTATCTTGAGGTATCAATATTTACCCAAAAACTCTATTCTGTTTCATGTTCAGTTCATGTGCCCCAGTTTCTTTCATGTCTATGAATGTATATATGGTTCATGAATTCAGTTCAGCCGGGTAGTTCAGTTCAGAGGTAGTCATTCTGTCAGTTTCGGCTTATATGATCCGTATTTGAATATGATGATTGCACTTCTCTACTTTTTTGTATGATATTCAACATTTTAGGATGAATGTTGCCAAGGGGGAGATATTGTTATACCCCTAGAAGTCCTAAGATCAGACCCGAGAATTGAAATGGAGAAAACATATTTTTATGCACCAGGTCATGGAATGAGTCGTCATGTGACCTGTCAGGTTGACCACGAGTCATTAAGTGACACATGGTGAGAAGTGTTGACTTGTCAGGAAATTTCAAAGTAGGGCGGCCATAGGTGTGACCACGAGTCGTTGGGTCACCCGTGGTCAAGGTCAGTTGAAGGATGAATGATGAACTAGCAGTGTACCCCACGACTGGACACCACGAGTCATGATCAGGTGCCACTATTCATTAGGTGAGTCGTGGTCAACAACGGGTGAAAGACTTGAGGTTTTGGGCTGTGGAGGTAATGGAAGGTGACCACGAGTCATGGTCACCAATGACAAGCCGTTAGGTCCCTCGTGGGAACCTTTTGAGGAAAACTAGTAGTGCACTTAACGACAGTGGACGATGATTCATGCCCCGTGGTAACGACTCCTCCAGTCCCTCACTGGGACTGGCAGTCAATTTTTCTCTGCGAATTTAGTAAGGCCTTTCTTGTAATTTCTATGATCCTAAGGCCTAAACTACATCCTTTTAAGCTATGAACAGTGAGTTTTAAGAGGGGTAAGTTCATTCTAATCTATTCCTTTTCATGCATACAAACTTAGAGAGATGATCAAGCTTAATTCCCTTTCAAATTCTTCCCAATTCTTCCTTGGGAAATTAGAGGAGTTATAGAATCAGATTCTCTCAGGTATGTAAGATTATGAATGGGTGAATTTGTTCACACCTATGCCCAATCCCTCTCTAATTCATGATAATCTATATGTTGATCCTATGGGGATTTAAACCAATGCATGAATTTCCTAAGTTTCTACCATGGGTATGATCTAAGCATGTTTCTATTATTGAATTATGATTTATGGGCAAGTTTTACATTGTTATCAATTATAATCATGTTTTCAAGCTTTATAAAGTTATAATTTCCATCCATGAGAAGTTCATGAAAGTTGAGATCTATGATGCATGTTCAAGTATGATGAGATATTTATGATGAGATATTTATGATGAAAAGCATATTTTCAAGTTACCCATGTCTATGTCCATGTTTTCAAGTGAATCAAGTATTTTCAAGCATTGGGAAAGACCAAATGTTCCTGTATGATTTATGATTTCAAGTCAATTAGCTTACCACATGGTTTTGGAGTCCAGACTCCCAATTTTATTCAGCTTGTGGTATGATTTGAGCCAAGTCTCCTTATGTTATGATTTATGATTATGCATGTATGTTATTATTTAGCTTCATCACTAGATGATGGTCAGCTTCGTTGAAACTGATGGAGAGCATATGCATGTTTTTGGGAGTAGTGTCTAGCACCGAGTAGGCTAGGGGTCAGTGAACCCGATGCCTCAGAACTACGCGCCAACGTAGGTTTACTTATACACTTTGGGACCTCCTTTGGAGCTTTCCCCTGTCCCAAGGGGCCTCGAGCTTGATATCAGTATCATGGTATTGTCCTTAGCCCTAGCAAGGCTTTGGACGGCTCTTCCCACTTGGGTGTGATATTCGGGACCACGTAACCTCTATCGTGGTAATGTCGGTTATATGACGAGTCTCCCATTGTTCCTCACGATTTCAGTTATGCATGTTTATCATTCATGATACATATATATATTTGTTCTAAAGTAGGTTTGACCTAATATTCAGTTTTACTTATGATAATCAGATTTCAAATTTGGGTAATTCAAATCAGTTTTGATGTTCAGTTATGTTCAGATCAGGATTTCAGAAAATAACATGCAAGCCCTACTCTCCGATTCTTATCTTGATTATTATTTATGTTATGCATGTCTTAATGATTTTATTTACTTAAGTAGTTTTACTTATCTTGCATACTCGGTAGATTCCACATACTGACTGCATACTCTATGATGTATTATTTTATGATACAGGCATCGATCTTCAGTCTCAGCCTCGTCATTAGCCAGTTTCCAAAGTTAGATCCATCTCCAATGGTGAGTCCTCATTCCCCAAGACCATTCATTATCAGTTATCTTGTATTTTCAGTTTTTCAGACTTGTCGGGTTATTCGGGGTATTGTCCCATCAACCCATCAGATATGTTAGAGGATTTCATACAGTATGTAGTAATCAGCTTGACATGTATAGAGTGAATTTTGGTTTCGATGTTATGTTATGATTATATTTCTACTACGTTTATTATCTTAAGTCTTCCGCTTTTATTGATCGAGTTAGATGTATGTTCATTCCATGGGTCGACTTGGAGTCTCTTGGGGCTCTTTGTCCCGTGTCTCGACCAGGGCCTATGTTCGAGTCATGACAAACTTGGTAGCAGAGCAATAGGTTTTGCAGTATCCTAGGGTGTCTGAAAGCCGCGTTAAGTAGAGTCTTTTTCATAGGTGTGAAGTGTGCCACACTTATGACGAAGAGGCTATGAGACATTTAGGAAATGTTCCCTTCTTTCATGATATATGTCGTGTGGTGAACTATCTCTCTATTCTTATAACTCATGCTATTCGCGATTGCAGAATTATGCCTCCTCGCAGAGTCAGCGGCAAGAGAAATGAAAATGGAAATGGCCACGACGATGGCAATGGGGATGGGCACCAACGGGCCCCACCAGCCCATGAGAACCATGCATCAGAGTTGGTTGCCCACACTAAATTCAGGACACCCATTCAGATGCTAGCACAGGCCTTGACCGCCTAGGTCAACCAGTAGGCAGAGGCGCATGTCCGCAGAACGGAATGCGGTGGCAGCATGAGTCAGAGATTNTAGGTCAACCAGTAGGCAGAGGCGCATGTCCCGCAGAACGGAATGCGGTGGCAGCATGAGTCAGAGATTTCCTAAGGATGAACCGACTAGAGTTTCTTGGGTCAAAGGTGGGCGAGGATCCACATGAGTTTATTGATGAGATTTTGAAGATCACCCAGGTCATGGGGGTGAATGGAGAAGAATGTGATGATTTGGCCTTATATCAGTTGAAGGGGGTCGTACACATTTGGTTTAAACAATGGAAGGATAGTAGGGCAACTGGTGTAGGCCCTATCAGTTGGGATGAGTTTCACGTCTCTTTTCTAGATCGGTTCTTCCCTTGAGAGATGAGGGAGCTAAAGGCGATCGAGTTCATGAATCTAAAACAAGGGAAGATGATAGTGTAAGAATATTCCCTAGAGTTCACTCGTCTGTCAAAGAATGCCCAGAGTTAGTGGTTGATCAGAGAGCTCGAGTGAGCAGGTTTGTTCATGGTGTAGCAGACTATCTAGACAAGGATTGTAGAATCACCATGCTCCATCAGGATATGGATTTTCCTCGGATAGTTTTTATTCCTAGCATATGGAGGCGGCGCATCTAAGGGAGAGAGAGGCTAAGAGGTCCAGGACAAACAGTTATAGGTTCTCTCAGCCAAGGCCTAGTGGGCAATGTCAGCAGTCCCACCAGAGATCGTCAGCCCTGACATAGTCATCTATAAGTGTGCCATCCAGATCTAGGCACGACCAGAGAGGCAGTTACAGCATTCCTTTCTATTGCGCCTAAAATCTCTATTTCAGGCACTAGAGGTCAGAGCTGCAGGATCATGGATTCTAGCATCCTAGAGTGTCGTAGATGCGGCCGGAGGCACACAAGTCAGTGTTTGGCGGGTACAGGTGCTTACATCGGATGTGGGAAGCCCGGGCATATGCTCAAATATTTCCCTACAGCTAGACAAGGCCATGATAGGGGTCGAGACCTAGCTTCCAGTTCAGCAGCTCCACCAGCATACCCAGCCCAGCAGGGGGCATCTATTAGCACAGGTGGTGGTTAGCGCCAGAACAGATTCTATGCCTTAGCATCCCGCCAGGTGCAGGAGGTCTCCCCGGATGTAGTTACGAGTTTTCCATCTTGATGTATATACTTTATTAGATCCAGGGGCTACTTTATATTTTGTGATATCCTATGTGGCTAGTAGTTTCGGAGTCAGTACCGAAATCTTGTCGGAACCCTTCTCAGTCTCTACTCTAGTGGGTGATTCAATTGTAGCTAGACGGGTGTATAGAAGTTTCCCAGTCACAGTCCTTCAGAAAGTCACCTCGAGAGATCTAGTAGAGTTAGCCATGATCAATTTTAATGTTATCCTCAGCATGATTTGGCTATTTGCATGTTATGCCTCAGGTAATTGTAAAACCCGTGCGGTAGAATTCCAATTTCTGAGTGAGCCAGCCTTAGAATGGAAGGGTAGTTCAGTTGTGCCTGTAGGTCGTTTCATTTCCTACCTAAAGGCTAGAAATATGATCTCCAAGGGTTGCATGTACCATTTGGTTAGGGTTAAGGATGCTACATCCGAGACCCCAACTATCCAGTCCATTCCCGTAGTATGTGAACATCCAGATATGTTCCCAGATGATCTACTGGGAATTTCTCCCAAGTGGGAGATTGATTTTGGTATTCACCTTCTTCTCGATACGCAGCCTATATCTATTCCTCTTTATAAAATGGCTCCAGTCGAGCTAAAGGAGTTGAAGGAGCAGTTGAAATACCTTTTAGATAAGGGGTTCATCAAACTGAGAAAATCCCCATGGGGTGCACCAGTTCTCTTTGTCCGAAAAAAGGATGGTTCTCTTCATATGTGTATTGATTACCGACAATTGAACAAGGTCACCATCAAGAACATGTATCCTCTTCCCAGGATTGATGATTTGTTTGACCAGCTTTAGGGTGCCAAGTTCTCTTCGAAGATAGATCTAAAGTTCGGATATCATTAGCTCAGGGTTCGGGAGAGCTTCATCTCGGAGACTGACTTCAGGATGCGGTATGATCAGTATGAGTTTGTAGTTATGTCTTTTGGACTAACAAATACTCCTGCAACTTTTATGGATTTGATGAACAGGGTGCTCAAGCCATACATGGATATGTTCATGACTGTGTTTACTGATGACATCCTGATATACTCTCAGAGTGAGGAGGAACATGCCGCTCATTTGAGGGTAGTACTATAGACTCTCAAAGACCGCCAACTATATGCAAAATTTAGCAAGTAAGTTTTGCTTGAGCTTAGTGGAATTTTTGGGCCATGTGGTATCAAGTGAGGGCATAAATGTGGACTCCTAGAAAATAGAAGCGGTGAAGAATAGTCCTAGACCGGTGAATCTTTCTGACATCAGGAGCTTCTTGGGCTTAGCTGGCTACTATCGGAGATTTTTTGAGGGATTTTCATCTATTGCAGCGCCATTGACCAAATTGACCCAAAAGAAAGTGAAGATCCAATCGTCGGAGGCTTGTGAGAGGAACTTTTAAGAATTAAAGACTTAACTTACCTCAACACCGGTGTTAACCCTATCGGAGGATACCGATGAGTTTGTGGTGTGTTGATATGCTTTTAGAATTGGCCTTGGTTGTGTATTGATGCAGCATGGTAAAGTGATAGAATACGCTTCTAAACAACTGAAACTTCATGAGAAGAATTACCCTACCCATGATCTTGAATTGGCGGCGGTGGTATATGCCTTGAAGATATGGAGACACTATATGTACTGGGTTCATATAGATGTGTTTACGGACCACAAAAGCCTACAATATATATTTACACAGAAGGATCTAAATCTACGCCAAAGGAGGTGGTTGGAGCTACTCAAGGACTATGATATGAGTGTCCTTTACCATCTGAGTAACGCCAATGTGGTGGCAGACACACTTAGTAGACTCTTTATGAAGAGTGTGTCCCATGTAGATGAGGGAATGAAGGAGGTGGTGAAGGATGTGCATCGACTTGAAAGTTTGGGAGTTCATTTGGTCGACACGACTGATGGCAGTGTTATTATTCAGAACGGATCAAAATCGTCCTTGGTGACTCATGTGAAAGCTAGACAAGATGAGGACCCTATTTTGGTAAAGTTAAAGGAATTCATTCAGAATTAGAAGGTAGAGGTCTTCTCTAAAGGGAGAGATGGGTGTACTTCAGTATCAGGGTCGCTTGTGTGTCCTGGACATTGGTGATTTGAGAACTCGGATGTTGCATGAGGCGCATGGTTCTATATATTTGATACATCCAGGTGCCACCAAGATGTATCATGACTTACGGGAAATCTATTGGTGGAATGACATGAAGAAGGACATCGCAGAAATTTGTAGCTAAGTGTTCGAATTGTCAGCAAGTGAAGGTTGAGCATCAAAGACCAGGAGGTGTTTTTTAGGATATCAGTATCCCTACGTGGAAGTGGGAGGAAATCAATATGTACTTCATCATAGGGTTGCCTCATACTCGTCGACAGTATGACTCCATTTGGGTGGTCGTGGATAGGTTGACCAAAGCCTCTCATTTTCTACTGGTCAAAACCACTAATTCAGGGGAGGATTATGCCAAAGTATACATTCGAGATCTAGTTCGGTTTCATGGAGTTCTCTTGTCCATTATATCAGACAGAGGTACTCCGTTTACCTCTAAGTTTTGGAGATCATTTCAAAAGGGACTTGGTACTCAAGTCAAGCTCAGTACAACATTTCACCCGCAAACAGATGGTCAGGCGGAACGGACAATTCATAATCTAGAGGACATGTTGAGAGCATGTGTGATGGACTTCAAGGGTAGTTGGGATGACCATTAGCCTCTTATTGAGTGTGCATACAATAACACCTACCATTCCAGCATTCAAATGGCTTCGTTTGAGGCTCTCTATGGGCGGAGATGTAGATCGTCTATTGGTTGGTTGAAGTCAGTGAAGCTGCGGTGATAGGACCAGATACAGTGCATGAGGCCATGGAGAAAGTTCAGCTCATACAGGAAGGGGTGAAAATAGCTCAATGTCACCAAAAGTCCTATGCTGACGTGAGGAGGAGAGAACTTGAGTTCGAAGTCAATGATTGAGTGTTTCTAAAGGTGTCTCCCATGAAGGGAGTGATGAGGTTCGGAAAGAAAGGAAAACTCAGTCCCCGTTATGTTACCCATATCAGATTATGAAGTGGGTTGGCAAGGTGGCATATGAATTTGAGTTTCCCTCAGAATTAGCTTCCGTTCATCTTGTTTTTCATGTAATGTTCTAAAAGAAGTGTTTAGGTGATCCAGCTCTAGTTGTCCCAATGGAGAGTGTAGGTGTGAAAGACAACCTTTGTTATGAGGAGGTCCTAGTGGAAATACTGGACCATCAGGTTCGAAGTCTAAGAAATAAAGAAGTAGCTTCAGTCAAGGTTTTATGGAGGAATCAACATGTTGAGGGAGCTACGTGGGAAGCCAAAGCAGATATGATGGCTAGATACCGACATATTTTTCCTACCGGCTCAGTTCCAGCTTGAGGTATCAATTTTTTCCCAAAAACTCTATTCCGTTTCTTGTTCAGTTAATATGCCCCAGTTTCTTTCATGTCTATGAATGTATGTTTGGTTCATGAATTCAGTTCAGCCGGGTAGTTCAGTTCGGAGGTAGTAATTCCGTCAGTTTTAGCTTATATGATCTGTATTTGATATGATGATTGCGCTTCTCTACTTTTTTTATGATTTTCAACATTCGAGGAGTAATATTCCCAAGCGGGAGATATTGTTACACCCTTAGAAGCCCTAAGATCGGAATTGAGAGTTGAAACGGAGAAAATAGATTTTTCTGCACCAGGTCACTGAACGAGTCATCATGTGACCCTTCAAGTTGACCACGAGTCATTAAGTGGCTCGTGGTGAGGAGTGTTGAGATGCCTAGAAATTTCAAAGTGGGGTGGCCATGGTTGTGACCACGAGTCGTTAGGTCACCCGTGGTCAAGGGCATTGAAGGATGAAGGATGAACTAACAGTGTACCCTATGACTGGACACCACGAGTCTTGGTCAGATGCCACGATTTGTTAGGTGAGTTGTGGTCAGCAGTGGGTTAAAGATTTGATGTTTTGGGTAGTGGAGGTAACGAAAGGTGACCACAAGTCGTGGTCACCAATGACGAGAAATTAGGTATCTCGTGGGGACCCTTTGAGGAAAAGTGGCAGTGCACTTAACGACAGTGTCGACGACTCGTACCCTATGTTAACGACTTGTCCATACCCGCATTGGGACTAGCAGTCAATTTTTCTCTGCGAATTTAGTAAGGGCTTTTCTATAATTCCTATGATCCTAAGGCCTAAATTACATCGTTTTAAGCTATGAATAGTGAGTTTTAAGAGGGGTAAGTTCATTCTAAGCGATTCTTATTCCTGCATGCAAACTTAGAGAGCTAGAGAGGTGATCAAGCTTAATTCCCTTCCAAATTCCTCTCAATTCTTCCTTGGGCAATTAGAGGTGTTATAGAATCAGATTCTCTCGGGTATGTAAGGTTATGAATGGGTGAATTTCTTCACACCCATGCCTAATCCCTCTCTAATTCATGAAAATATATATGTTGATCCTATGGGGTTTTAACCCAATATATGAATTTCTTAAGTTTCTACCATGGGTATGATATAAACATGTTTCTATTATTGAATTATGATTTATGGGCAAGTTTTACATTGTCTTCAATTATAATCATGTTTTAAGCTTTATAAAACTATAATGCCCATCCATGAGAAGTTCATGAAAGTTGAGACCTATGATGTATGTTCAAATATGATGAGATATTTATGATGAAAAGTATGTTTTCAAGTTACTCATGTCTATGACCATGTTTTCAAGTGAATCGAGTATTTTCAAGCTTCTTTAAATATTGGGCAAGCCCAAATGTTCATGCATGATTTATCATTTTAAGTCAATTAGCTTACCACATGGTTTTAGAGTCTAGACTCCCAATTTTATTCAGCTTGTGGTATGGTTTGAGCTAAGCGTCACGACCCAAGCGTAGACCTGAATCGTAGACACGGGACAAGAGACCCCGAGAGACCTCAAGCCGACCCATGGCATAAGCGTACAACTAACTCATTCAATGAATTGAAGTAAACATCAATATAACTGAGTGGAAGTCTAATTGAACATAACATCAGAATAACACTTGAAGCTAGCACATACATAAGTCTAAAAAGCCTCTAGTCTGGACGAGTTTATGGGACAAATCCCCCAACTAACTCAACAATACAAAAACTGAAATACGCAAAAGAAATTGAAAGTCTAGTCCTCGAAAGATGAGGACTCACTAATCCTGAGAAGGTACTAACTCTGGGAGGCTGTCTAAGAGCAGGGCTGAACCTGAGAACCGGGTCCTGCATCATGAAATGAATGCAGTATAGAAAGTATGCGGTCAGTACATGGAATGTAATGAGTATGCAAGGTAAGTAAAACTGCTCTAGCAACGTAAATCATTTAAAAACATTTCATGCGTATCATAAGCTTTTAGGTATAAGTAGAAGGGCTACATGCATTCATTATGAAATCGAAATCTTATCATGACATTACCATGCTTAGCTTTAAAACATCATGACCGACTCAATTGACTCAAAGATGAACATAACATTTATATCAAAAGTTGAATAATGAGTCACACCTTGCTTTTTGAACATGCATGCCTAAGATAATTATCATGAGTGATGAATATGTAATCTGAATGATTTAGATAGTGGGAGACTTTTTACTTAACCGACATACCACGATAGAGATTTTGTGGTCCCAACTATCACACTCAAGTGGGTAGAGTCATCCATAACCTTGCCAGGGCGATGGATGATACCATGATATCGATATCAAGCTTAAGGGCCAAACGGGCCGGGGATAGCTCACAAGGGAGGTGCCGATAATATAATAGTATCAACCTACGTTGGTGCGTAGTTCTGGGGCATAGGGTGATCGACCCTTAACCCGCTCGGTGCTAGACTCTTCTCCCAAAACATGCAATGCTCTCCATCATATATAAAGAAGCTCAACATCATCTAATGACGAGGCTCAACATCGACTAATGACGAAGCTCAATATGAAATCATGCATAACTCAACATCATCTAATGACGAGGCTCAACATCGACTAATGACGAAGCTCAATATGCAATATTCATAACTCAACATCATATGAAATTAAGCTCAACATTTTCTATTGACAAAGTTAAATGAAGAAATCATGCATAGACTCGACACCATATGAAAATGAAGCTCAACATTGTCCTTTGTTAAGGCTCGATAATGACATACATCTTAATTATACATTCATGCATATGAGAAGTTTTATTTAGAAACATACCACAAGCTCAATCATAGGTGGGAGCATCTACTCCAAATGATGCGGTAAGCTACATGTAGAAATATTTAACTTGACATACCACAAGCTAGAATTTATGAAAATTTGGGAAAAACCTCACTTCGAACAATGTGGTAAGCTTATGTCGGAAAATTCATCACTTTAAATCATCATGCGGGCATCGCCCAAAGCTTTTTCATACTAGGATCTACAAATTTTATTTTGAAAACAATATCATAATCATAGGTAGCTTTAGAAACATGATTTTCATCATTAAATCTCATCATCATCGTACATTCAACATCAATCTCTTCTTTCATGAACTTCTCATCCATGGGCATTCAATTTCATAAGTTAGAAATCACAATTTGGATTAAAAATAATTTAAAATCTGTCGAAGCTTCACAATTCATCAATATAAATATAAGTTAATGATACCCATGTGTAGAGATTGAAGAATTATGCAATTGGGTAAGACCCCATACTTGATCATAGACAATTTATCATATTTTGATAGAAATTGAGCATTGAGCATGAGTGTAGAAGGAAGACACCCATTTAAAAACCTATGTACCTGGAAGGATGATTCTACCACCTCACTAATTTCCAAAAGAGAAATTGGAAGAAAACCCTTTAGAAAAGCTCTTGATCACCTCCTAAATTTTATAAACTTGCATGCATGGAAGGAATACACTTAAAATAGGTTTCCCCCTACTAAAATCCTGCAAAACGAGCCTTAAATGACGTAGTATAGGGCCTTAGGACGAAGGAATGAAGGAAATACCCTTACTGATTACGCAGAAAAATTGCTCACTGGAACAAACAATGGATGACCCTGCGGGTCGTTGGAGGATACTACAACCCGTGGTGTATACTCGTGCTTTGCACTGTCCAGGCTAGACCTCGGCTTACACAACGACCTAAACAACAGGTCGTTCAATCCTACAATGGGTCGTCTAATCACCCGTTGTTTCCTTCATCAACCTAGGCACTCTCTCCAACCCGAGCCTTACCATGACTCGTTACTAGAACCCACGAGTCATGGTCTCATTCCGTCACATACAATGACCACCTTACTAAGCTAACAACGACTGCTCACCACAATCCGTGATACCTCACAACGGGTCGTTGGGTGGCCTGTGGCATCCCTGAACCTCAAGTCCAACTCTCACTATGATTCCGTACGACGACTCGTTGTAACCTTCAACGAGTCATTGGATCGGTTGTTGTCTCCCCTGACCCACAACTAGACACCTTTCATGACTCACTCCCATGGGTCATAGTTTGATCCCACGAGTCGTGGAACCTGTCATTCTGCAACAATTTTCCCCAATTTCAGCAGATTTTAGATTTAACTCTCGAGTTTTATTCTTAGGCACCTCTAGGGTATTACACCAAGGCTCCTTATGTTATGATTTTCGATTATGAATGTATGTTATCATTCAACTTCATTGCTAGATGATGGTCAGCTTCGTTCAGAACGATGGATATCATATGCATGTTTTTGGGAGTAGTGTTTAGCACCGAGTATGCTAAGGGTCAGTCAACCTGATGCTTTAAAACTACGTGCCAATGTTGGTTTACTTATATACTTTAGGACTTCCTTTGAAGCTTTCCCCTGCCCCAAGGGGCCTTGAGCTTGATATCGATATCATGGAATTGTCCTTAGCCCTGTCAAGGCTTTGGATGGCTTTGCCTACTTGAGTGTGATAGTCGGGACCACGTAAGCTCTATCGTGGTAGTGTCGGTTAT
>JACEIK010000107.1:24227-35622 GCA_018107945.1 Datura stramonium | reverse complement strand
ATATATATATATATGTTCTAAAGTAGGTTTGACCTAATATTCAGTTTTACTTATGATAATCAAATTTCAGATTTGGATAATTCGAATCAGTTATGATGTTCAGTTATGTTCAAATCATAATTTCAGAAAATAGCATGCAAGCCCTACTCTTAGATTCTTATCTTGATTATGATTTATGTTATGCATATTTTAATGATTTTATTTACTTAAACGGTTTTACTTACCTTACATGCTCGGTACATTCCACGTACTGATCATATACTCTATGCTGTATCATTTTATGATACAGGTGATGATCTTCAGACTCAGCCTCGTCATTAGCCAGTTTCCAGAGTTAGCATCTAGCTCTAGTGTCGAGTCCTCATTCCCGAAGGACCATTCGCTATCAGTTATCTTGTATTTTCAGTTTTTCAGACTTGTCGGGTTAGTTGGGGTGTTGTCCCATCAACCCATCAAATATGTTAAAGGCTTTCAGACTGTATGTAGTAATCCACTTGACATGTATGGAGTGAATTTCGGTTCTGATGTTATGTTATGATTAGACTTCCACTATGTTTAGTATGTTAAGTCTTCTGCTTTTATTGATCAAGTTAGATGTATGTTCATGTCATGGGTCGACTTGGAGTCTTGAGGTGCTCCTTGTACCGTGCCTTGAACCGGGCCTATGTTCGGGTCGTGACAACCAGGTAGTTGGAGGTGCATCCCCGCCTTTAGACCTCTCCCAACTCTCGTACCATAAAACTGCTATATCTTGTAGCTGGAATACTGCTTGCCCAACTGACTCTGTGGATTAGGCATGCATAACCCTCAATATCCTCTGTAACTTATCTAAAAAGTGTTGAGGGTACTCTTTGTGATCTGTCCCCATAAATTGCGAAGGACTCAAAGAAAGAAACTCATGAACTCTCAAACTTCCGGGTCCCTCAATGGGCCCGAAAACAACTCGTGCCATTGGCTGACGCTAAGCAGCCATCATCTGAGCCAACATATATACTGCACTCCTGACATCCTAGAATGAGAGTGTAGGAAGTACGGGAAGTGGTACGGGCACGTCTGTAGCCCTAGGAGGTTCCTGGCGTAGTGGGGAATGCTGGGGAGATCTAGAAGATGTCTCCTTTTCGATCCCAAGTTGGGCCATCTCTGACTGTTGCCCCCTACTAGTACCCTCTCCTCCACTATATCAAGCTCTCAGCCTGTTGCAGTTTGTCATGCATCAGGCATAGCTATATGAACTTAGGGACTCAACCTAATACAACTTATCTCTATAGCACAATTTAAGTACAAAAAAGTTAACCATACTATCATGCCTCGTAGATTCCTTCTTATAAAATGTGGTGCACAACACATTTATAAACAAGACTCTACTAGACACGGCTTGCAGACTCCCCAGGATAAGATGTTTCTCTGATACTAAGTTTGTCATACCCCACTCTACGAGACTTAACTGGCACCTGATGCCACACTAGACCCTGAGCTTACTTAGCTGGACATATACACCTCTGGTGCACACCAGCAACGCATAATCAAGAAAATAATCAAGTATATCTCGGCTTAAAGAAGCAATTGGCTGACAAGGCTGCAATATAAATACCTACACAGATATTCAGCTAACCCAACAATTCACAATAATAATAACATCCTATATGGGCCGACAAGACCACCATATTTTCTAAATCAAATAAAGTGGAAGGTAGACGTACTTCTATAAAATCTGATTATCTATAAGTCTCTATGGAGTAAATACTTGTCCGGGATAGGGCCCCCACCCACCAAAAAGAATATACAACAAAAGATAGGAAAACATCTAAAGTATGGCAACTCCAAAAGAGAGGAGCTGACCAATATGCTGAGCCTAAACTGTTACTGAGGAGGTCCCTGAACCTGTCTGTTAGAACCTGCAGGAAAGAGTGAAGCAACCCCAGGTTCGGGCATCAGTACAATAATGCACCAAGTATATAAGGAAATAACAATAAGCTGCAACTAAATTGATAGTAAAAACATAATATAAACAGCTAAATGAATAAGAGAATAACCTAAAAGATCCTAATAAATTATGCAAGAACTAAACAGGCAACAGTCAAACAAGAATCTAACCTAGCCCATATAAGCCTGGAAGGTACAAACAACAAACAATAACCTACTTGAGCCCCCATAAGCCTTGGAAGATACACCTCAATCTACATATCCTTACTCGTAATACTGTAGCCTCATAGGCAAGATGTAACTATATCTTGAGTACACATGGCTCCTATATCTCTATCTGTATCTTGAGCCTTCTAGGCTCATAGAGTTGTATTTGAGTCTTCTGGGCACCTGTAATTGCACACAGTGCTCTACTAAGGGTCAGTAATACCAATTTAGGCACAAAGGAAGTTTATTAGTCAATGTACATCAATATGGTTCTGTAGCCCTCAATATAGTCTTTTCCAACATTTTATAGCTCTTATAAAGAAGATATAGCTCTGTAGGCAGGGTACGCTTGTTTATAGCCCTTCTAGGCAATCTGTACATAGGCATCTACATATACAACCTAAGGATGTTGGCCCAAATACTTAACAACTGACAAGATAGACAATGAAGGCGGCCTTTCATCTACTAAGCTATCAACATGGTGGCCTTCTTAGTGACCTATACAGAAGTCTATACATTGTATGAAGCTATGGGTTTTCTAACAATAAGTATGTTATCCTTTAATTTACCACTAAGTTCATCAGGCAACCATGGTGCTGCTATCCCGAAGGAGGGATAACAATACAAGGATTCTAGCTCAATAGGCGTCAAGATAGACCAAAGGCCCATAGGCGAGATTTATCAAACATAGGAATCATAAACATGGAGTTCTACCACCAATTTATTCATTATTCTACCAAATTAAACAAAACATTCTCAAAAGGTAACTACAAATCCTAACGAAATCGATAAGGCATCAAAATATCAATAGCCAATCTAAGAAACAACAATTCGAATGAGTTACTTTTATGCCACTTCTAATGAAGATGAAGCTATACGTGGAAAATTCCAACAATGAATGTTTATACCAAGCTATTAATTCATACTCCAGTAGCTAACCAACATCTACGACGTAGCCATGAATAGTACTATGACAGACAACAAGTCGTATTAACGATATGACAAAGAAAACTTTCGAAGAAGACTTAGCCTTAACATACCTTGTTAGAGATCCTTCACCTTGAATATTCTCAATAAACTTATTCAGTACTCAATCCCCTTAATATCCCCTAACATTTCATAGCTTCAAGACAACCTAAAAGAGTTCATAAGTCAACAAATGGAAAAGAGTTTCTGATGTCGGTAGCCATAATTGATAGAAGCATATAACCTTTGAATGAATGATGGAGGGATGGTTAGGAACTCTTACATTACAATATAAAAGGGAAAAAATACAAAATATTCTTATCTCAAATTTTCCTCTTTGGAAAACTTGCAATCGAAGCCAAAATCGATGGAACACACACATACTAGTCACTCTCCACGACAACCCTGACCTGTGGCTTGATTTTGGGAGAGTTTGAATGGTGGAATAACCTATATTGGACCTTGGAACCCTAGAGGAACCATGGAGAAGATGAGCTGAAGTTTTTGAAATTGTTTGGATGAAAATGATCTCATCCAAGCCTGAAGATATATTCCCACCGACATGGGACCCATCTCTATGTACTTACTTGCTTGTGCAGTCTCATAAAAATATCTCTCTATTCTGAAGTTGTATTGGTGAACCTTTTTATGCATTGGAAAATAGACTCACAGACCTTTAATTTGATGGTTAGTAGGCCTCCTAACTCCTTATAGATTGTGAGAAAAGCTTCCAAGACATATGACCAAAATATTAAAGAATTTCTAAATAGTAATTTGCGATAACTTTTGATGATTGTTATTTTACAACTTTCTCGACTTCAAATCTTAACATATTATAATTGAATGATTCTCATATCATTATTATGGTACTAAGCACTCTTGTCCATAGCTTTAAATTATGAGTTTATCGCTTAAATAATGCGGGGTATTACAGTTCCGTTGGTGGCGTCTATATTAAGAGAAAATATTTTCTCTACCCAGAAGAGAAAGTTCCATTGTATGATTTTGGAATCGCCTAGCTATTTGATAATGGAGAGTTGCTTGTATAGTATCTCTAGAATGTGGAGCTCCTTATATTTAGAATTGGATCTTCAACACCTCCATCAAGTATGGATCACTTAAGGACATGTTGAAATTTATGCATAACATAATAAAGACAGTCCCAACATTCAAAGTGACCTCAGTTGTACCCAAATTAGCATATTGGTACCCATGATATCTTGTATCAAGGAGTGAAAGGTGGACAATAACACGTTGGCCTTTTCTTGCATGATATGATAAAGTAATTCTGATGGCACCAAAATGAATATGGGTAAATCCATAATTTTTTCGTTGTTTGGGAAAATCATCGGGAATCTGCGGAGTAACAAATTGTTCCTTCTGAATTGCAAGAATAGGGTGCTGGTCAAGTTTTGAAGCAGCAAGATATTCTTTAACTCCTTTGAGCTTATGTTGAACCGGGAAATGAATTTTTAACTATGGATAAGATGTCTTTCTGAAAAAAGCATAGTAAGAATTTAGGAGAGGTAAGTAGGTTGATGACATTTTACTTTCATCAGGTATGATATCAACTTCGTAGAGATAGTCATATTTATAAGAAAGGGTTTTATTAACTGTAGGAGACATTTATTTTTTTAAGGGTTTTACAAGGACCGGATAAAGATAAAAACAACACAGACATATTTTACCAAACTGCTCCTCCCTTCAAAAGGATGGGTCGGATAGAGAAAATACTTTGCTCTTAAATGTAGATGCCACCAACGGAACTATCATGTGCACCCAAATCCTGAGGAAAATACCAAAGGAAGAAATTGTCAAAGTTCTTCCCAATTCATGGGTCACAATCAATGAAAGAATGAGAGAACCTATTGAACCTCTCTAATCCTCTAAATTGTCCATGTGCATATCTGCATATCGTCCTACGACCATCTTTCTATTCTAAAAGGACTGCGCTTTAATATTCATTGTTGGTGTCAGTCTGTAATATTTTTTCCATCTGATAGGATGTGGAGAGTGTTTACTACTAGGGACACTTGCTTTATTTTCTGGACTGCTTCATCTTTCTCCTTTCTCCAAACTTGGGCATTTTTCTTGCGCATCTTCGTAAGTGGAGAAATGTATGTAGAGACATCAGGAATAAAATTTCTAACATAATTAATCACACCAAAAAATTATTGGAGCTACTTCATGGTGAAATTGATGTCAGGAAATTTGAACAATTCCTAACAAATGTGTGGCCCTGGACTGTATGCTCCATTACTAAAATACATTCCAAAAAAATCAATCTCCTTTTGAATAAGAAATATCTTTTTTGCAGAGAGCATGATTTTATCTGCCATTTCTATGTCATGAAAATGACGAAGTAAGGTGAGATGTTCCTCCAAAGTATTGTTGAATAGAAGTATATCATCGTTGTACACTAGTGAGGTATGGAGGATAGACTGAAAGATTTTGATCACGACTTTTTGGAGTAGAGATGGTCTAGTTTCAGCCCAAACGACATAATTTTCCTTTGGAAGTGCTAATCAGGAATACAAAATCCTGTCTTTGGTCTTTCCTCAAGATGTATCCTCCATTACCAAAATTTAGATTTAAGGTAAAACTTGTAAAAATATCTAGCTTTGGCTAAGTGTAAAAATATGGTGAGTCTATTTGGAATAGAGAATATATCATCTTGGAGGAAGTGGTTAAGAGGTTGGTAGTTTATTACTAATCCAAGTTTACCTCTTGTCTGCTCATTTATTAACATAGAAAGCTTCACATTCCTATTGAGAATCAGATGGCTCGATTAGTCCAAACTCCATGAGTTATGCACACTCCTTCTTTGCAAGTTGAAGGTGTTCTAGATTCATGCTTGAGTGAGTTGCCTTAGTTTGGTTGATGTTTTCATTCTTCTTGAATTGGAGTTTATGGATAAATGAAGAGTTTTTCATCAAACTCCTTGTGAGATTGTGTAAAAGAATGCTCTACCAACTATTGTTTAATCTCCTTGATCTGTTTATCCTCAGTGATCTGGAATAGTCATCACACTTCTAAGAATGGCTTGAATTTCTTCTTGAATACTATTCCATAGGCTCCGATGTGGAGTCGATCCTTGAGTCAATTATAGATGTCGAACACAGTTATGAGGTATTTTCTTGAAATATCTGATCCAAATAGCTTAGTCCTAAACCTTAACCCTAGGAAAAACTCAATTGTAATTGGATGCTTCATGATGATCATGGTGGTCAGGATCCCACTTGATGCAATATTGAAGTTTTTGAAATGGGGAACCCATTGATCATCAGGAAGAATGGTTGGATTCATCGGTGATGATGCTGCTCCAATCTCCGTGAAGGCAATAACCTGAATTGGCTTGTCCCATTTCAATGGATAGAAAATGAGTTGTGCATTAGGAATGTTTGATGTTGTTGATTTCTTCCTCAACCTCTGATAATGGTTATGCCCATATTCTTCGTATACATCCATGGAGAAAATAGTGTCCTTTGATGGTTCATCTTTTAGTGAGAAAAGGAATTCAAGATCATACTCCTTGATACCAGCGTACTCTTCTATTTCGTTGAGAAGCTGGATAGATCTTCTAGATTGAGGATAATTCTTTGTGTAGTGTCCAATCTTGCTGCAGATGAAACATTTTTCATTTTTCTAGAACTTGCCTGGATGTTTTCTTCTGAAGTATTTTGTATGCCTAGTGAATTTACATCTTCTGGCCCAAAGGCTTTGGCCGTTTGAATTTCCTAAACCCTTTTTATTTTCTATGGGCATGGAAAGAGAAATTAGACCAAGTGATTAGGTTAGTTTTGCTGCAGGCTTTATTGAAGGCTGGATTATTGCACATGGTCTTCTTTGAAATAGATCTCTTTGTGCAAATATCTTCTAGTGCTAGGAAAATTGCTTGCCAGATGTAGCCGACTTTGGGAATTCTTATTGACTGAAATTTTTCCTCAACAATCATCATGGTTTGTCCCGCTAACATCTTTGAAAAGGATGAGACAAAGGCTTGTTTCATACTAACGTCTCCACATAGTTTGAAGTATATTTTGCCATCTTCTGAAAATAGATATCAATGACATTTCTGTCAAATGACTCACACTTCATCTCGAAGAATTCTCTTTGTATCTTTTCTTGCCTTTGGTTAGTGGCTCCACAGAAGACTTCATGTAGGATCTTGATGTTGAAACCAAAGTTCTAGTATGTGATAAAAGTATTTTATCTTGTATCCCTAGTGAATTCCACCAGTCTCTAAGGATTCCGGAGAACCTTGAGGTGAATTCTGACAGGATTAGGTACTTCTCTCATTCTACCAAGTTTTTTGTCCCCATCCAAGTAAAGAAATCTTGGATCCTTTGGGGCCATTTTGATATTTTAGTATCATCAAGAGTGAAAGTATGAAATCCAAATCCAACCAATTTTGGTGTTGTTGGTTATGGTCTCCTTTCCGACCTCGATATGTGGAATTTTCTTACGCCATATGTACTGAGATTGTTCGGGAGACATGGTCCAAGCCCGGTGAAAAATGAAATGAAAAAAGATTCTGTAAGTGAGTGTTCACACTCTCCGTTTCAGGGATCAGATCATCTATCATCTCATCTTGATAGTCATACACTTCAGAAATCTCTAGTTCTCTTGGCTAGTTCATGAAGTTAGAATCTCTCTATTTAGTAACAAACTAGTGGGCTCATGGTCAAGCACTAAAATTTATCGCGCCACAGATCCAGGATGGTGAAAAAGTTGTCCAATTACAAAGGGATGATGTTTAAATGGAAATTGAGAAATGAAAACATGCTATAATACTGTATGTGGTTGGTGAAGCCCCCATCAATTAGAGTAGTAGACAGATTCATAGTTGCTCAAGGAAATCCTTCTATCAAACCAAAGATTTTCTATCACAATGATAGGTATTTCATTCTCCGAGTTGCTACTCTAAAGTATTGTAATGAGATATTACTGACTGACCCCCATACGATTACTAACAAGCCAATAATTGTGTGGGCTTGGTCTCCTACTTTTGATTTCAACATAGACGTACTCAAAACCATCTCATTATGGATAAAATTATCTAATTCGCCACTTAGTTGCTGGGGTATTGAGTCTCTTAATCATAATGGTAGTGCACTGGGTATGCCTCTATATGTTGATAATTGTACATCTATATTATAGAGGATTTCCTATGTGAGGCTGCTAATTGAGGTGGACATCACTAGGCCTTGCCTGGTGCAGTGAAAGTTCAGGATTCCATGGGACATATATTTGAGCAAGTAGTCACCTATGACAAAAAATTAGAATATTGCCAATCTTGCCTGATGTTAGTTCATATATGCCAGCCAAAAAAGCCAACACAAATTGCTAAGCACCACGAGTATAAGGATAAACAGACAAACACTTGACAAGTATGGAAAACCAAAGGTACTGGGAAAGATAACATCCAAACAACTATCCTGAACAAGACTAATGAAGAAGTTGACGAAAGGGGATGGACAGATATACAAGGTAAATCTGCCAGTAAAAATGGGAAGGCTGTACAAATTCAAGGTCACTTGGCTATTGCTAATGGGTTTGATCTACTATGGGATATGGCTAGGGGTGATGCTATGCAACCTAGTAGCTCTAGTAGTGAACAAGGAGGGAAGGAAGATTGGACTCATAAGAATGACCCTGCACATTCTCTTTTAATATCATTACATGGACTGTGAGGGGCTTGAATAAGGTGTATAAACACAAGGTAATGCAGTAGTTCTTGCGTATGAATAAAGTAGACCTGATGGCTATTATAGAGCATCATGTTCTTGATCATAAAGCAAGTAGGATTATTACTAAACTATTTCTCGGATGTGAATGGTTCTCTAATATTTTCACCAAGGAATAAAAGTAGAATATGGTTAGTATGGAATCGTAATACAACTAGGGTTCAAATAGTGGAAAGCCATGAGTAGTGATGAGTTGGTAATTTACCAACTCTTTTAGCTTTTAAGCATGAGTTATTGCTTTATTTTCATACAAGTTAGGAAGGTTTTATGCCTTTTCTTTTCTTTTGTGCAGGCATTTAACTTAGACAAAAAAAATGGAAGAATTGAACTGAAAGCAATATGCTAGAAGAAAAAAGGACATTTGTGCCGCATATGGGCACCCGTAAGCAGATGAAGCTAGAGATTTGCTGAATCAGACATGCGAGCCACAGATTGACATATGTGGACCGTATATGCCACCACATTTTGCATGAAAGGATAAATGCCTAGGCCTAAAAAGTGACTTGCAAGTTGCAGATTTGCATTTGCAGAACGTCGGTGCCACGCCAATAACCCGCACCATTTTTGAAGGGCAAAATCGTCTAGAAAGGCACAAGTGTACAGGAAAAGCTTCCAAGGGCATTTTTTGACAGCTTTGCGAAGAATATATGATGATTTTACCTCAATTGTACATATCATGAAATCACATTGAATAGAGGGTACATAATAAAGATAGATAGAGTAAATTTTTGCTTTATTCTTCATTGGGAAAACCACCATTATTGTAGACCTTGAGCTGGAATTAAATTTATTTACTTAATATGATAAGTTTAAGGAAATTCTCTATTGGTATAATTTCTCTCTCTTTGATTATGAGTAGCTAAATTTCTTGGTAGGGGTTTGTATGCATGATGGGTTTCTAGATTATAGTAGGTTCTGATTAATTGTTCTTAGATTCGATTATAGAGCATGGATATATTATTTTCTTCAAGTTTTAATTTAATAATTGATGGTTGCAAACATTGATTAAGCTTTCTAACTTTGTTTTTTCTTGAAAGAGGGAAGTAAGGTTGGGTAGGGATTCAATACTGAGGAATTGGAGTGTTGGTGTACGGGTTGGAGCTAGACATTGTCCTAACCCAAATTCACACTTCATTAAAGGGTTAGACCTAGAAATAGGTTAAACCTTCCTCAAGCATTATTGGTTGTTTAGTTGTTTGTGGCTTTGGGGTTTGACAAAACCCAATGTAAATACATCTTTTTATGGTTGAAAAATATAGGGTGTAGCCAATCCTAGAATATCCATGTGCTAATTGGAGTTAAGGCTTTTAATTTGTTATACCCAGGGAACCCAAGGATCAGACCTAGGAGAAAAACTGGAAATTTGCATCAGGTTGCAGGATGACTCGTGAGGTGGGTCGTGAGGAGTGACCACGAGTTGTGATGTGACTCGTTGTCAACAGGCTGGGAAAGCTCAGGTTGAGGAGGCCATGGGCCTGACCACGAGGCGTGGTCAGACCTCATGACTCGTGAGGTCACCCTTGGTCTGCATTGGAGGGTTGGTTAAGGTTTTGGGGAAGTGGGGGTCACGGATGGTGACCACGAGTCGTGGTCAGCCACCACGATTCGTGGGGTCCCCCTGAGTGTTTTGGACAGTGGACTTCACGAGTCCTAGCCATGATTCATGCCCCTTGGCAACGACTCATGAGGTCCCTCGTTAGGGGCCTTGGCAGTGTTTTTCCTACGTTTTAATAAGGGTGCTTTCATAATTCCTAAGATCCTAAGGCTTAAACTACGTTGTTTTAAGCTCTAAATGGGGTATTTTAACGGGGATTAGCTCATGTTAGTCCTCATTCATGCATGCAAGAGTTTAGGGAGTAGGATAAAAGGTGATTCAAGGTGTTCTTCCCTAATTTCTCTAAATTCCATCTTGGGCTTTCAAGGGAGATTAAGAATCAAGTGTTTCCAGGAATGTAAGGTCATCAATGGGTGGTTCCTTCCACACCCATGCTCCTACTACATGATTTTACTTATAAATTATCAAAAAAAAACCATGGGGTTTTGGTAATTGATTTGTATAAAACTAAAAAATTTAATTATGGGTCTTGTGATTTTGAAATCTTATCACAATCTACTGATTTGATCACCTTTTGGGATTTAAATTGATTATAATATTGTTGATTTTGAATTTCTAAACAATTAAGTTCGATTATGTATGCCCCATGATTAATATATTTATGATCCATTGATCCATTGGTGTTTTGACAAGCCCAGTGTTCGGCTGTCTAGATGACTACACGCAAGTGCACGTGGTCGAACAAGTAGTAAGTGGCTCAAGTAAGCCAAGTATCGATCACACAGGGACTGGACTACGGGGCAAAATCTACTCAAGTGTCAATTAGCTATAACTCTAAAAATGCAGACAACAATGTAAAGAAAAGTTTTTATATTTGGTTATCTAAATTTATACTACGTCTAAAATGAATATACAAGTGAGTCTGAACTATGAATGTGAGCATGCTGAGGCTAAACGAACATGTAGAGAAATTAATTATCGATACGAGTTGGTTAAT
>JACEIK010000106.1:633906-655520 GCA_018107945.1 Datura stramonium | reverse complement strand
CTACATCCCACATAATGACATCCTATGACTGCATACAACAACTTATGTTACCTATAACGATTTGTACAATGACCCATTATATTCCTTAAGCCTGCTACTCACCAGATACTGCGACTCTTTCCCCCGACCCGTCATACCAAATGATGAGCCATACCTTGATTCATAAGTACAAGATATGACAACCAATAACGTACCATGACTCATTACATCAACCTATGACTCCATTCACGAGTTGTTATCACTGATTTGGTAATACTTCAGGATCACCATGAGTCCCTCCTACAATTTGTACCAAGGAACAACGACTCATACCACGAGTCTTTTAGAGAGAAAAATGCAGATTTTCTGTTGAATCTACTACTTTTCTAAGGCTTGGTTGTAGGGAATTATGGGGTGTTACATTCCTCCAATTAAACACAAGATTTTCTTCCTAACATCACTCTAAGGTCTTGCCAACACGCAGTCTCCAAAAGTGTCACAGAAGACTGAGAAGTCATCCATAAAAACTTCCAAGGTGTCTTCCACCATATCAGAGAATATTGACATCATACACCTTTAGAAAGTTTCAGGTGCATTGCATAACCCGAATGGCATGCATCGGAAAGAAAATTTCCTATAAGGAGAAGTAAAAGTGGTCTTCTCCTGATCTTATGGAACAATTGATGTTTGGTTATATCAAGAATAATTGTCTAGGACGCAATACCAATATCTGCCTACCAACCAATCCATTATCTGATCCATAAACAACATTGAAAGGTTATATTTGAGTGTCCAAGTGTTCAACTTTCGATAGTCCATATAGACAAGCCAACTCGTGATGCGTCTCAATGGGATGAACTCATTTCGCTCATTGGCAACCATAGTTATGCCTCCCTTTGTGGGGACGCATTACAATGGGCTTACCCATTTACTATCACATATTGGGTATATGAAACCTATATCCAACCATTTAACTAATTCCTTTTTCACCACCTCTTGCATTGGTGGATTGAGTCTGCGCTGGTATTCTCTGCTCGGGACACAATCTTCCTCCAGCTGAATTTTGTGTGTACATAATCTCAGAAAGTTCCCTATAATATCAACAATTTTCCACCCAATCGCTCTATTGTACCTTTGCAATACAAAAATTAGAGCTTCAACCTTCCATTATAATAATTCAGTTATAACAATGACTGGAGGTGTTTGATTTTCTCCCAAGAACACATAATGCAAATGGCTAGGTAACACTTTCAACTCCAGCACTGATGGTTCTTCAATAGAGGTTTTTGCTGGAGGAGTTGGTCTATTCTTCAAATCCAGATCCAACTTCTTCAGACAATAGGAGTGAGATCCCATCCCTACTAAGGCATTGACTTTTTCTTCATATTCTTGGATATTTTCATCCCCAAAGTCATTATCACTGTAGCTAGAGTTTCGACTGCATACCTCTCTTCAACAGGGTATTTCAACTGTCCCTTCATAAAAAGTATCAATCATAGATACTATATTCATGTCTCTTAGTTGCTTCATGGATTTACTAATTTTGAACCTTACCTCTTCACTGTTCAGCTTGAAATTTAACGTTCCACTCTCTATATCTACCAAAGCTCGTCTGATTGCTAAGAATGATATCCTTAAATTTATAGGAACTTCAAAGTCTACTTCACAATGCAAGATCACAAAATCTGCAAGAAGTATAAAGTGCTCCATTTTAACTAACACAAAACATAGAATACCCAAAGGCCTTTTAACTGACTGGTCAGCCATCAACAACCTCTTTGTAGTTAGTTTGGGGTCTCCCAAGCCCAACTATCTATATATGGCCAGCGACATCAGGTTGATGCTGGAGCCCAAGTCACATAGAGATTTAGCAAAATTTTATATGCCACTAGTGCTTGGGATTGTGAATGCACCTAGATCTTTTTTTTCTGAACCAGCGAATGCAAAGAGATCATGCTACAATGATGAATGTTGTTCGTCGGCTCATAACTAACAATCCTCTTGACCAAGTCCTTCATGAACAACCTAGCATCTGCTCTAGGGCTTCCACTAATGGGATACACTGATAACTGCTTTAACATGGATATGAATTTGTGGAATTTTCCATATTCCACCTTCTATTTCAACCTCTGAGGGAATGAAGGTGGAGGTCTAGCAATTTGAGTCGAAGGCTTAACCACCTCATTTCCTCTTGCTTTACCTTCATCTCCCTAACTGTTCTCTATGACTGTTGGCTCTACAAGCTTAGCCGAATTTAGCTGCTCAACCTTATCTTCAATTACAAGTTCTATTTCCTGCCACTTCTTGTTGTAATAGCCATGCAGTCACTATCCTTCCTCGGATTCTACATTGTATCACTCGGCAGGCACCACTCTTCCTCTAATTAAGGGTTACAGACGTTTGTCCCATTTGGTACTTGAGTTGTTTAATGGCAGTTGAGTGTGAATCTAGAACATGACTTATGTTGAAGAGGTCACTCTTCATCTCTTTAACTCCAGAGTCATTAGATTCGACTCTTTGTAGTACCTTGGTCAATATTTCTCCATCTTCGAACATCATGCATCATTACTGCTTCACTCTCGATTTCTTGGAGGCACATATACTCTGTTATGATCATTCCTATGGATTTCTTTGTTCTTCCAGCTACCTTGCTCTCGATCCCTGTAACCAGTTCTGTCATAATAATTATCCTTTAGATAGTTTTAACCTTTAGTTCCTTGACCATTTGCCCAAAAACCCTCCATATTATTCAGGTACTTAGCCTCTTCTTCAGAATATGATCTATGCTCTTCTTGTTTGGAAACCCTACCCAAATCACTAACTTTCTCAGTACCACCTGAAAAAAAATGCTTAACACTCAATTCCATCTGAGTTTGCATATGCGTTATATCTTGATCTCTCTCTTCTTCCTTCCGGTGATGCTCAGTAGTTGACCAAATTGTATAAGTGTTACTAGAGACTTCAGAGTCTCTTGTGTGCCAAGCTCTGTTAGTCTTAGTGAATCTATCTAATACAGTTGCTGCCTAAGTGTATGTTTGGGACATAAACGACCCTCCAGTCAGTATCAACGACTTAGTTTCCAAATTTAGGGACATGTAAAAAGTATCCATCAGATTCTCATTAGATAGTTTATGATTGGGGCAGTTCTTGAGTTTCTTATTGAATCGCAGATATGCCTCATGAATGCCTCACTGGGTAGCTATCTGAAATTTTTTATTTCATGTCTCAGTTATAGAATTCTGGAAGGTGGAAAGAATTCCTCCAGAAAAGCATCTTTCAGCTCTCTCCAATTCATGATTGAGTCATGTGGAAACTCATTAAGCCACATTGTTGCCTCCCCAGATAGAGACAACGAAAACAACCTCAATCGAATAGCATTCTAAATAACCCCTGGCAGTTCAAATGATTTGCAGATTCCCACGAAGTTCATCAAATACAAGTTCGGGTCATCACCAGCTACTCCTATAAACAAGCCCTTCAAGTTCAACAATTGGATCATAGTGCTTGTGATGTTGAACTTAGCTCCTGGAGCTAGTGTGGAGGGACTATGGCTCCAATAGCGCCAACTCCATTCAAGTCAACATCATGTTCCTCTCCATAATTAAAATGGAATTGGTTGCAGAGCTACCCCCTAGCTCTCTGAGGCTGGCAATTATTTCCAGGGGCTACATCCTCAACATTCCATTCATTCACCTCATCTCTAACAACATCATCATTCTCATTGTTAGCTACAGGTTGATTGTTTCCCTTCGCTTGAGCATTAGCAAGATGTTGTAACATTGCTACTTCACACTCTTGTACATTCATAGCTCTCCTCAAAGTTCTTTCTAGTTCGGGATTATAAGGAGTTAATACTTCACCTTGACATCAGATATTTGGCATGCACTACCCTATACCCTGTATAAACAGATACGACAAATAAAAGTAAAATTAGAAAATAAGACTGAGTCAAATAAACACACTTGACTTGATTTATAACCATACTCCCCAACAACAACAACAAAATTTCATATGCCCAAGTTACAGCTCTATGATAAGAAGTATAATGTAGTCAATGTCAAATATAGAATTTTCATGACCCGAACGTACCTCCAGATCGTAGAAATGGAACAAGGAGCCCCGAGAGACCCCAAGTCAACCCATGGAATGAGCGTACATCTAAATCAATCACATAATCAGAAGACTTAACATAAGAAAATGTAAACAGGTCATAAATACGGAGAAAAGATAATACATAATCCATACATGACGGTTGAATACAACTTGCATTCTGAAAAGCCTCTAATCATGAAAGACGGGTTGATTGTACGACTCCCCAACTAACCCAAACCTGAAACCGAAAGAAAATCGTAGAGTCTGAACATATGGCCCTCGGAACATGAGGACTCACCAAATAATCTAATAACGAACTTTGAGGAACTACTAAAGAGGGTGAGCTTGAGAGTCGGATCCTGTATCATGAAACAATACATCATTAAAATTATGCAGTCAGTACAAGTAAAACAGGCATTTAAAACATGTAAAACTCATAAATGATCATAAGAGTAGGATATCATGCTCATCTCATAAACATCATAACATAACATAAGGCTGAAGGTTTTCAAAACATTCGTAATGCAATAGTAATCATAATCATAAGAGAAGAACTTTATTTAACATGACTTGAGCCAATGTACATAATCATAAACATTCATAAATCATGAGGAACAACGGGAAATTCTCTTAACCGACATACCCCATATGAGCACACATGAAGCTCGACTTGTAACGCCAGTCAGGAGGGTGTTTGTACCTTGCCAAGGGTAGAACCATGAAAGTGTGATATCACCATGAAAAGGGCCATTTAGGTCAGGGACAGTCACATAGGAGGTCCCCACAAACCTACGGTGGCACGTAGTTTATGGTATCCGAGGCAGAACCTAGGCTCCGACCCCACTCGGTGTTCGATATTACTCCCAAAACATATATAATGCTCATAGTATAACTTGCATGAGTTCATGGGCTATTTAATTCATGATAATTATAAACATGCTTGTACATACGTGAACTATCCTTGAAACGAGGCCCGTGAGTCGGCCAAAACATAATTCATAATTTATAAGGTTCATACATACTTGTAAATCATGCATATAGCTTGGAACTCGTAAAATCATGATGGGTAAATAAATCCATAATTCAAATCATAAATCATGTTGGGGTCGTAAATATCATCATTTGAAGAGAAGATCATAAATCGATTTATCATAGGTCATGCATAATTAGGCTTAATTTCATAGAAATCAAAATTGATAAAATTATAAATGATTTAAATAATTAAAAAACTGATTAAAACCCATGGATTATGATGAGAATATAAAATCACAAAACCCATTATCAAATCATTAGAATTTTATAAAAATCATCTTCAAAACCCCATGAACTTTTAATAAGATTTTCATAAAAATCATAGAGAATGGGCATGGGTGTGGAAGAAATCACCCATTAATAGCCTTACATACCTGGAACCACTGATTCTTAACCTCCCTTGAATGCCCAAGAAGAAATTGAGAGGAATTGGGGAAGAAAACCTTGAATCACCTTTTGATCACCCCTCTAAACTCATGCATGCATGAATGAAGGCTTAGAAATAATTATCCCCTTAAACCCCCGCCCCCTTTCATAAGATAAAATGACGTAATTTAGGGTCTCATAACGTGAAAAAGTCAAAAATTACCTTAATGAATCTGGCGTGAAAGATGGCTGGGTTGAACTAACTAACGGAACCAACTATTCGTTAGAGATAACAACGACCCATTCTGTCGCTCATGGTTTGCACTGCTGTAGCTTACTTTCGAAACTGACCAACGGATGGGAAGGATGACTCGTCCGATGGAACAACGATCAGTTACTTCATCCATTGTTTGCTCATCACAAAAGTTGAACCTTCTTATCATAAGCCTCACCACAACTCGTGGCTACTTCCAACGTGTCATTGTCTTGATCCGTCATCAACACTAGAAATTCTTGCACCAAACAACAACCAGTAACAACAACTCATTACAACCCACAACGAGTCATTGGAAGGCCCGTTGTATGCCACCTGTTGAACCCAACCTCTTCCAATGCCTGCTGACAACGACTCATTGTTTCCAACAATGAGTTGTTGTGTCGTCCATTATCTCCAATGCCACCCATCCTTCCCTAACCAATTATTGCATATAACGACCTGTGGTTTGATACCACGAGTCGTTCCATGGTACGTTTTGTGAAATTTTCCCCATTTCAGCAGTTTTCAACTTTTAACTCCTAGGTCTATTCTCAAGCACTTTAGGGGTATTACAATATCTCCCCCTTAGAAACATTTATCCTCGGATGTAGGAAACAAGCATAAACTGAGACATGCAATTATCATATTCAATTACTGATCATTTAAATCAAAACTTTACGGAATGACTACCTCTTATTCATAACACATAGATGAACTGGTTTCATTCTTCACATACACATTCATACACATAAATAAAAACTGAACACATGAACTGAACACGAAAACTAAATAGAATCATAGAGCAAAGGTGATACCTCAAGTCGAAATTGAGCCGATAGAGAATAAATGGGGGTATCTAGGCATCATATCCGCTTTGGCTTTCCATGTAGCTCCTTCAACATGCTGATTTCTCTATAGTACTTTAACCGAAGCTACTTCTTTGTTCCTTAGTCTCTGAACTTGACGGTCTAATATTTCCACAGGAACTTCTTCATAGCTGAGGCTATCTTTTACACTGACGCTGTCCACTGGGACTACTAAAGCCGGATCTCCCAAGAACTTCTTCAAAAGCAACACATGAAACACGGGATGTACACAAGATAACTCTGAGGGCAGGTCCAATTCATACGCCACCTTACCAACTCTTTTCGTGATCCGATAGGGACAAACATAGCAGGGACTGAGTTTTCCTTTCTTCCCAAACCGCATGACTCCCTTCATGGGAGATACCTTTAGAAATACCTAATCGCCTATCTAAAACTCCAAAATCCCTTCTCCTCACATCCGAATATGACGTTTGACGACTTTGAGTGGTTTTCAACCAGTCCCTTATCAACTGAACCTTTACCATAGCCTCATGAACTGATTCAGGCCCTATTATCATTGCCTCACCAACCTCAAACAAACCAATGGGCGATCTACACCTTCGCCCATAAGGAGCCTCGAACGGTGCCATCTGGATGCTAGAGTGATAGTCGTTATTATAAGAAAACTCAATCAAGAGCAAATGATCATCCCAACTACCTTTGAAATCCACCACACTATAATACCCCAGAAGTTCCTAAGAGTAGACCCAGGGGTTAGAAATTTAAAATTGCTGAAAATTGGGGAAAAGTTGCAGGACGAGAAGTGTAAGGACTCGTGGTTAGAGACCATAATCCTTTGATTGGAGACGTTGTTTGAGGAGCCCAGGTGGCAGTGTAAGCCACGATCGATGTAATGACTCATTGTGAGAAACAATGAGACGTCATATATAGTCGTGGTGCGAGAAAGACTTCAGCAATTGGGGATGCAACAGGTCACCCCACGACCCGTTGTGAGCTATGACGGACCGTTGTCACCAGTCATGGGTTGAGTAGTGAATTTTCCAGTAGGTTTAATGGAAGGTAAGCACGACTCTTTGGAGGGTGCAATGAGTGGTGGTGAGGCTCGTTGTAAGGTAAGGACCAAAGTGGAAGGAGGATACAATGACTAAAGGAACGACCCGTTGTGAGCAGGGACGACTCGTCCTGTCGAGTCGTGGGATCGAAACTAGGATTTGGGAACTTCAGCAGTTTGAACAATGGAAGGTCACCATGAGTCGTGGTAAGGACCAATGACTCATGGTGAGGGTCGTGGGTTCCAGTTCGGTCAGATTTTTTAGTTTTCTTCAAGGGCGTTTTTGTAAACTCCTATGCTTTTAACTCCTAAACTACGTCGTTTTGGATTCTACCTTACACGATTTTAAGGGCTTTTCATGCCTAAACCCTCATTCTCTCAACTCTCCTTCTTCCTCCTCTCATCTAAAAAATTCTACGATTTCATTAAGGTGTTCTTCAAGCTTCAAGGAAGATTTTTGAGTGGTATTTTCATCTAACAGGTATGCGGGTCTTCCAATAAGGATACTCTTCCATCCTTGTGTCCTAAAATATTTTTATGAGATACCCGAATACGATAAATCTAGAAAATCATGATATAGGGTTTGTAAAAAGGGTAAATTCTTCTTTATTTCTCTTAAATGCTAATACCTACTGCGATTATGAATTTAATTGGATACTTTATTGATGGGTTATCTTGAATTATGAAATATTTGTTAATTATGTGTGTGTGTAGTATGTTCTTCCTCAATTGATTCGAGTATTGAATGGAAATTGTTAATTTCTCCCTTGATTATCGTAGAAATTCATGGTCATCATGATGGAAGTATGGAAATATTGTATGGTTAACCCTAATGACTTCATTATGACATTGATGACCATATTGGTTTGAGTAGGAGTTGTGGGTTTGAGTAATTGAAGTAAATTATATGCCATCACCATGTTTTAGATTTAATTGATTGGGCATGAGAAGATCGCATCTCCATTGTTGAACTATGAAGCTTGGGCGGATTCTATATTGCTTTCCTTACTAAAAATTGTTTTTATAAAACCTTAGAATCTAAAATGCCCATGGCTAAAGAGTTAATAAATGGAATGATTGCGACAAGTGTGTGAAATGGTTGTAACCTAGTTACATCAAGTTAAGTATCCTTGATAGATTATGAGTTGAATTTTATAAATCATGTTTGATCTTATATTACCTATTGAATGAGGTGAGTACGGAATCAAGATTCCATGATAGAATAATACTAGTACGAATTTATAGCATGCTCGTGGGTTGTGATGTTAAAGCTAATGAGGAAATTGGTTCTGCGATAATGTGAATCATTATGATAAAGCCTGTGACTAATATGTCACCTTGTTGAGCCTGTGCCTATTAAAGGATTGCTCTAATCCCTTTTAATATGAGTACTGCATGATGAGAGTGGTGGATGTTCTTTTCTCTAATTACCTGTTGTAAATTTAGATTGGCTATAGACGTTAGTGGAGAATATCTTATCTATGTGTTAGTGGAGAATGTCTTCTTGTAGTTGGTTGGGACTCACATCCCTAGGCGTTAGTGGAGAATGTCATCTCTTAGTCAGTCGGGACCTACATCCCTAGTCAGTTGACTACTTTATTTTCCCTGCATTGTTAGAGATTTACATTTAGCCAGTGACCCTCTATATTAGATTTTTCTCTCTCCCTTTGATAGTCAGGGATTCTCTTTAGCTAAGAATGTTTCCCTTTGATAGTCAGGGACGCTCCATTCAACCGTCAAGGACTCCCCCTTAGACGGGCAGGGACCCTCTTGATATTAGTCACGACAGCATACCCTTGTATTATTCCCGACTATTATTTTTTCACATCAGCAGTTACTATGATAGCGTATGTCTTTATAATGTGGTTATGTTAATTGAATATGTGAATCTCATTTAAGATTGTCGTATCTCATTTCAATTACGTTGCTATTAAAATGTTTTACATTGTTTCCTTCTGGTATACTTCATGAGTTAGTTTATTTATGCTTCCTGCACACTCAGTACATTCCAAGTACTGACCGCACGCCTCTTGTGCTATATCATTTCATGATATAGATTCAGGTCTCTAGGTTCAGCCGCGTGGCTAGATACGCTCCTTCCTCTCCCAGTTGCTAGTGATGAGTCCTCATCTTTTGAGGACGTGGTTTATATTCTTGTTTCATTATGTTTCAGTTTTCAGACTTTGGGAGTTAGCTGGGAGCTTGTCCCAGCAACTCATCAGTTTAGTAGAAGTCTTTCGGACTTGTCTAGACAGATTTAGCTATGTATCTAAGCGTTATTAAATTGTCTTTATGGTTCATATTAGATTCTTGTTATTTTCTTCCGCTTATTTATGTTGTTAGTCGCATTGGATGTTAAGTGTATGTTATGATTATGCCATGGGTGGAATTGGAGCCTTTCAGGGTTCCTTGTCCCGTATCTATGAGCCGGGTCTAATTTCGGGTCATGACACACACATGCTCTCAACATGTCCTCGAGAGTCTGGATTGTTCGTTCGGCTTGGCCATCCATTTGCGGATGAAAGGCTGTGTTGAGCTTAACTTGAGTCCCAAGCCTCTTCTTAAAAGACCACCAGAACTGGGAGGTAAACTAAGTACCTCGATCCGAAATAATAGACAAGGGCACTCCATGAAGTCGAACCAACTCCCGAATATACAATTTGGAATAATCATCCGCTGAATCTGTGGTTTTCACTAGCAGAAAATGTGCCGCCTTGATCAACCTGTCGACCACCACCCAAATGGAGTCATATTGCCGGCGAGTATGGGGAAACCCAGTTATGAAGTCCATATTGATTTTCAAGTGGGAATGCTAATATCCTGAAGTACGCCTCCCAGCCTTTGGTGCTCTACCTTCACTTGCTGACAGTTCGGGCATTTGGCTACGAATTCCGCAATATCCCTCTTCATGCCGTTCCACCAATATATTTCCTGTAAATCATGATACATCTTTGTGGAACCCGGATGGATAGAGTCCCTAGATCCATGTGCCTCAAGAAATATTCGGCCCCTCAAATTAGCAATATATGGAACACATAGACGACTCTGGTACCACAATACACCATCTCCCCCTTGGGAGTAAACCTCCACCTTCTGACTTCGGACGGCTTCTTTCAGCTTTACCAATATCGAATCCTCATCTTGTCTAGCCTTCACATCAATCACTAAGGACGATTCAGATCCATTTTGCACAACAACACCGCCATCGGTCGAGTCGACCAACCTAACTCCCAACCTTGCAAGTCGATGGACATCCTTCACGAACTCTTTCTTTCCCTCATCCACGTGGAACATACTCTCCCTAGAGAGCCTACTAAGTGCGTCAGCTACCACATTAGCCCTACCCGGGTGGTAAAGAACACTCATATAATAGTCCTTAAATAGTTCTAACCACCTTCTTTGCCGTAGATTGAGATCCTTCTGTGTGAACATGTATTGTAGACTCTTCTGATCTGTAAATACATAAACGTGGACCCCATACAAGTAATGCCTCCATATCTTCAATACAAACACCACCGCGGCAAACTCAAGATCATGGGTCAGGTAATTCTTCTCATGGATTTTCAACTATCTTGAGGCATACGCTATCACATTCCCATGCTACATCGACACACACCCATGTATGATTCTCGAAGCATCACAATACACTACAAAACCATCGGTACCCTCGGGTAGGGTCAACACTGGTGCTGAAGTGAGTCGAGTCTTCAATTCCTGGAAGCTTTTCTCACAAGCCTCTAACCATTGGAACTTTACCTTTTTCTGAACCAACCTGGTCAATGGTGCTGCAATTTATGAAAAACCCTCAATGAATCTCCGGTAATACCCTGCTAGGCCTAAGAAACTCCGAATTTCTGAAGGATTCACTAGTCTGGGCCAATTCCTTACCGCTTCAATTTTCTGATTATCTACCTTTATTCCCTCACTCGATACCATATGGCGTAAGAATGCCACAGAGTCCAACCAAAATTCACACTTGCTGAACTTTGCATACAATTGGAAATCCTTGAGAGTCTGCAACACTACTCTCAAATGAGCGGCATGCTCCTCCTTGCTCTGAGAGTATATAAGAATATCATCGATGAACACGATCACAAACACGTCTAGATATTGCTTGAACACCTTGTTCATCAGGTCCATAAAAGCTGCAACGGCGTTTGTTAATCCAAAATACATAACTACAAACTCATAATGGCCATACCGTGTCCTGAAGGCTGTCTTCGGGATATCACACTCCCAAACCCTGAGTTGATAATACCCGGACCTGAGATCTATATTTGAGAAACATCTAGAACCCTGGAGCTGATCAAACAAATCATCAATCCTAGGTGAGGGGTACCTGTTCTTGACGGTGACCTTTTTCAACTGCTAATAATCCATACACATGCGAAAGGATCAATCCTTCTTTCGGATAAAGAGAACCGGTGCACCCCATGGAGACTTGCTCGGTCTAATGAAACCCTTATCCAACAAGTCCTTCAACTGCTCCTTTAACTCTCTTAGCTCGGCTGGAGCCATACTATACGGACGGATAGGGATATGTTGCTTATCGGGTAATAGATCAATACTGAAATCAATTTCCCTCTCAGGAGGAACACCTAGAAAATCATCGGATAAAACCTCCGGATACTCACACACCACCAGAACTGATTGGATAGTCGGGGTCTCGGGCTCAACATCCTTAACCCTAACTAGGTGATACATGGAGCCCTTAGAAATCATTTTCCTAGCCTTAGGTAAGAAATAAACCGACTGGATGGTACAACTGAATTACCCTTCCACTCAAACACCGACTCACCAAAAAATCAGAATTCCACCACACGGGTCCTACAATTAATCGAAGAATAACATAAAAACAACCAATCCATGCCCAAAATGATGTCAAAGGCAGTCATGGCCAACTCTACTAAGTCTGTGGAGGTAACCTTATGCAATACTATAATGGGGCAACCTCTATACACTAGCCTAACTACAACTGAATCACTGACTGGAGTAGAGACCGAGAACAGTTCTGATAGAATTTTAGGGCTAACTCCAAGACTAATAGAAATATAAGGAGTCATAAAATACAAAGTAGCTCCTAGATCTAATAAGAAATAAGCATCAATATGGAAGACTTGCAACATACCAGTCACATCTGGTGAAGCCTCCTACTCCTGGCGGGGTACTAAAGCATAAAACCTGTTTTGGTGTGGACTGCCTACCGAACTGGTAGAGGTACCCTGCTGAGGGGGACGTGATGCTGTAGAGGCAGAACTGTCTTCTATCACACGATCCTCACTGACCCCTGATCTAGCTGAGGGGCAATCCCTAAGTCTGTGCCCGGGTTTGGCACACCCAAAAAATGCATCTAAGCCAACTAAGCACCTCCCGGGATGATTCTTGCCGCACTTCGCACAAGCTGGAAAAGTGTGCTCCTCCTGCATGCTAACCTGATCTCTTGAGCCTGAAGCCCTACTCTTCTGATCTCCTCTAAACCTGGATAGCGTGCTGGCTGATGATAGAGCTGAAGCGATAGACCTGTGTTGGGACTGCTGACGCTGTCAACTTCCTGACTTGACCTAACAAACCCTATAGCTGTCAGTACTGGCCCTCTTAACTTCCCTCAGCCTCCAGTAGACCGACCCCATTTGCCGAGCATGACAGACGATGCGGGGAAAGTCGATATCTCGATGTAGCATGGCGACCCTGTAATCCTTGTCCAAATAATCCACCACCCCATGCATGAAATGACTCACCCGAGCCCTCTGGTCCGCCACCAACTTTGGAGCATACTTAGATAATCGTGTGAACTCTAATGCATACTCCTGAACGGACATGTCACCCTGCTTCAAATTAATAAACTCAGCTACCTTGAGCTCCCTCATTTCCCGAGGGAAGAATCGATCTAAAAATGTCGCGTGAAACTCCTCCTAACCTATCGGGCCTGCACCCACTGCCCTGGCATATCTCCGCTGCTTAAACCATATATGAGCCACCCCTTTAGCTGATAGGAGGTTAAGTCAACACACTCCCCATTGTTCACCCTCATAACCTGGGTGATCTTCAGAATCTCCTCAAAGAAATCGTGGGGGTCCTCGTCCACCTTCGACCCCATGAACTCAGGAGGGCTCATCCTCAAGGAATCCCTCACATTGGATGCCACCACATTCCCATTCTGCGGGTAATGCACCACTGTCTGATTTTGAACCTTAGCCAGCATCTGAATCGATTCCCTAAACTCAACGTGGGCAGCTAGGTCTGGTGCATGCTCCTCGTGAACGGGTGGCGCTAGTTAATGCTCTTCCCTACTAGCACCATCATGATCATTACCATTACCATTTCTTCTAGTGTTCACTCGGCGTAGAGGCCTGATTCTGCAAGCGCGAATAGCACGAATTAGAAGAGTAAAGAACTTTCATCACATGACATAGATCATGAAAGAAGGGAACATTTCCTAAACGTCTCGTAGCCTCTTCGTCATAAGTGTGGCGCGATTCACACCTATGAACAAGACTCTACTTAACGCAGCTTTCAGACACCAAGGACACTTCAAACCTATGGCTTTGATACCAACTTTGTCACGACCCGAACGTACCCCCGGATCGTAGACACGGGACAAGGAGCCCCAAGATACCCCAAGCCAACCCATGGCATGAGCATACATCTAAATCAATCACATAAGCGGAAGACTTAACATAAGAAAACGTAAACAGGTCATAAATACAAAGAAAGGATAAAACATAATCCATACATGACGGTTGAATACAACTTGTAGTCTGAAAAGCCTTTAATCATGAAAGACAGGTTGATGGGACAATTCCCCAACTAACCCAATAATTCTGAAACCGAAAGAAAAGCATAGAGTCTGAACATATGGCCCTCGAAACATGAGGACTCACCAAATAAGCTGATAGAAAACCTTGAGGAGCTACTGAGGAGGGTGAGCCTAAGAGTCGGGTCCTATTTCATGAAACGATATAGCATAGAAAGTATGCGGTCAGAACGTGGAATGTACTGAGTATGAAAGGCAAGTAAAATGGACATTTAAAACATGTAAAACTCATAAATGATCATAAGAGTAGGACATCATGCTCATATCATAAAACTCATAACATAACATAAGGCTCAAGGTTTTCAAAAAATATTCGTAATGCAACCATAATCATAATCATAAGAGAAAAACTTTATTTAACATGACTCGAGCCAATGTACATAATCATAAACATGCATAAATCATGAGGAAAAACGGGAGATTCTCTTAACCGACATACCCCATATGAGCACACATGAAGTTCGACTTGTAACCGTAGTCGGGAGGGTGTATGTACCTTACCAAGGGTAGAACCATGAAAGTATGAATCACCATGAAAAGGGCCATTTAGGCCGGGGACAGTCACATAGGAGGTCCCCACATACCTATGGTGGCACGTAGTTTANGGGTCTAACTGATTTTTACTTATTTAAAAACTTTATATTGTATAAAAGGGCCATTTAGGCCGGGGACAGTCACATAGGAGGTCCCCACATACCTATGGTGGCACGTAGTTTATGGGATCCAGGGTAGAACCTAGGCTTCGAACCCAATCGGTATTCGATACTACTCCCAATATATATATATATATAGTGCTTATAGTATCACTTTCATGAGTTCATGGGCTTGTTAATTCATGATAATCATAAACATACTTGCACATACGTGAACTATCCATGAAACGAGGCCCGTGAGTTGGCCAAAATATAATTCATGATTCATAAGGTTCAAACATACTTGTAAATCATGCATATATCTTGGAATTCGTAAAATCATGATGGGTAATATCATAAATCGATAATTCAAAACATAAATCATGCTGGGTTGGTAAATATCATCATTCGAAGAGAAGATCATAAATCGATTCATCATAGGCCATGCATAATTAGGCTTAATTTCATAGAAATCGAAATCGATAAAATTATAAATGATTTAAATAATAAAAAAAATGATTAAAACCCATAGATTATTATGAGAATTTAAATTCACAAAACTTATTATCAAATCATTAGACTTTTATAAAAATCATCTTCAAAACCCCATGGGCTTTTAATAGATTTGCATGAAAATCATAGAGGATAGGCATGGGTGTGGAAGAAATCACACATTAATAGCCTTACATAGCTAGAACCACTAATTCTTAACCTCCCATGAATGCCCAAGAAGAAATTGAAAGGAAATAGTGAAGTAAACCTTGAATCACCTTTTGATCACCCCTCTAAACTCATGCATGCATGAATGAAGGCTTAAAAATAATTATCCCCTTAAACCCCCCTTTCATAAGCTAAAAGATGTATTTTAGGGTCTAATAATGTGAAAAAGTTAAATGCCCTGAATGAATCTGGCCTGAAAGCTGGCCGGGTTGAACTAACGGATGGAACCAATGGGTCATTAGAGCTAACGATGACACGTTCTGTCGCTCGTGGCTTGCACTGCAGTAGCTTACTTCCGAAAATGACCAATGGACAGACAAGATGACTCGTCCTATGGAACAATGATCGGTTACTTTATCCGTTGTTTTCTCATCACAAAAGTTGAACCTTCTTATCACGAGCCTGACCACGGCTCGTGGTTGCTTCCAACGAGTCGTGGTCTTGTTCCGTTCCACGGCTCGTTGTTGCTTCCAACGAGTCGTGGTCTTGATACGTTATCAACACTGGAAATTATTGCACCAAGCAACGACCAATAACAATGACACATTAAAACCCACAACGAGTCGTTGGAAGGCCCGTTGTATGCCATCTGCTGAACCCAACCTCTTCCAATGCCTGCTGACAACGGCTCGTTGTTTCCAACAACGAGTCATTGTGTCGTCCATTGTCTCCACTGCCACCCAGCCTTCCCTAACCAACGACTACATATAATGACCCGTGGTTTGATAGGATGAGTCATTCCATGGTCCGTTCTGTGAAATTTTCCCTATTTCAGTAGTTTTAAACTTTTAACTCCCGGGTTTGTTCTCAAGCACTTTTGGGGTATTACAAGAACCCAATAAATTTGGGGTCAATTCCCACATGGAATAAGGTGAAAACTAAGTCTTATGTGAATATTCACTTTGATTCAATTGTTTCCATAAAACTAGGGTTTGGGAAAGGTCTTTTGATTTACTATCAGTCAAATGCAAGAAACACCAGGTATGATTTATTAATATTGAATCCAAGAAGAAATTAAACTAGGGTTATGGTTATCATGTTTTCTTAAACAACATTTGGTGAATGACTTAAGTGGACTCATTTAATGCTATATGAGCAGGCTATTAACTAAGTTATTCTATCCAAATATTTCTCAACCTATTCAGATAGGTATCACTCTTATATTCTCAAACTAAGAGTGATAATCAATGACTTACAAAATTAACCTAAGTTGATTAATCTTATTACAACATTAATTATCCGTCAAGGGTTAGTTCCTTGATTCCCTATTGTCAATTCTTTTCATCCAGGTTTATACATCTTACTCAAGCATGTCAAACCTAGGATTTGTTCTAATGTTTGCAGCTATTAGAAATCATTCAAAATGAAAACATTGAAATTACACACAATTGCATTAAACTCATCCACACATCAATCACCATCATTACGTCATTCTACCATGAATCATATAATCCTAGTAATAGAACCTAGCCACACATGATAATTGAATTCATAACAGAAGTCATATTCATCAAAGAAGATTCAACATAGAAAGAAGAGATGAAGCCTTGATTATAACTCAACAATATTTCTTTAAGAACCTTTCGAAAGTTACATAAAATTTGATCTTTTTCTCTCTCAAAAGTATGATAATGAAAATAAAACTAGGAGCTTCTATTTATTGCCTAGAGTAATTCAAAACTACACTGAAAATCAGAGTCCCGCTTCTCAGGTGATGCCCAAGTTGACATCCCGTCGGCAAGGTGACGGTCTATCACTTGGGTCGTCACTCCTTATCTTGTGTGTCCTTAAATCTGCATCTTGGTGACAGTAAGCTTGATAGTCCATTAGAGAGGTGTCAGTCTGTCACCTGAGCCGTCACTCCTTATCTAGTGAGTTCTTCAATCATCGTCTCGATGATGCCAAACTTGACAGTCTGTCGAAGAGGTGGCAGTCCATCACTTGAGTTGTCACTTTACCTCTTTTTGTTCAGCTACTATTTACTCCTGACGATGGGAATGATGGTCCGTCACACTGTTGACAGCCTATCAGAAAGGTGGTCAATTAGTCTTTTTAGCCTGTTTCACACCATTTCTTTTCCTTGGTTTATTTTCCTATACATTAGACAAAACAATCAAATATAAACAAAAGTTTCTCAAGAACTTGCATCAATTAGCATCAAATATGTTGTCAAATACCGGCGCATCATCCATTGTATGACATCCAGCAACTATTCAAGTTTCCCTAGAACCCACGAGTCCACTACATGAGTCATGGATTGGAAGAACGACTCGTGGTACGAGCCATTTGGACTAAATCCTAGAATTTTGAATGGTTACCCCAGGGTTATTTTCATAACTTCCTACACTATTAACTCCTATACTACGTCATTTTGGGTTTTGCTAGAGGGAAATTAAGGGGTTTAGTTGGCTAACTTCTCCCATTCATTCTCATAGCATCGAATACTCAGAGAAACAGTAGCTACCAGACTCTCAAGACAACTAGGGTTCCTTTTTTCCAAATCCTTGAGTTCTCAAGAAATATGGAAGAATTCATCAGTCCAAGTATGTGGGATCATCAATAAAGGTACCCTTATGTCCAAAATTCAAGCTTTAAACTATTCTTCCAGAATGATTTGTTGAATTCATGACTTCTACGGATAAAAACCCTTTATGCAAAAACTATATATTTCATACATTATATTGCCCACATGATTTCCACATGTACTTTGCAATTATGTATGAGTTAAATTCCTTGAAAATCCTCTATTTCTATTTATACTCAGTACTTAGTATGATTTTCTCAATTTAGGTGTATTTTACTATGAGGATGAAGAATAAAATTATCACTATATTTATTCCTTTTTTTACTTCTTCTCCCAAGTGCAGGATAATCCCAAGGGGTTGTGGGTGTTTTTCTAACAATTGGGGCTCTCCCTTCACCACCCCCATGGGGATGGTCTATAGGGTTCATAAATACTCCCCTTACTACAGGATGCTTACCTAGCCAATGCTTAGGTCCGGCTCTACCCAAACTTTTCTGGTTCACCCCAACATTCCCCACTTGTCCAACTGTTGTTGAGCAGTTTTTGGATGTCAAAAGGACCTACCAAGAAGGTAATTTTAATGTGCCTGATTTCCCTTGTTTTGCAATTAGTTTCACTACAGCACCCGCTGCTCTAGTTAATTGTCCATCCTTTCCAAGTGTGATTTCTATGTTATGTATGGTCGTGCCTAAGGGTATATCAGCTGAAGTAGATTCTGTTTTTGATCAATCTAAACCCCTTCCCAAACTGTACAAGCTTCTTCCAAAGCATACGACTTTCTAGATGTAGATGATGATATTTATTTAGATGGAACATATATATATTGTAGAATGAAGTACCATATGGGTGGATATATATGTGAATCCAAATCTGCCGAATCACTCATGTTATGATTTTCTACATCCTGGGTCTTCCTGTTCTATCATGTGCTTATGTTCTTCATGTAGCATTTAGACTGAATGACTCTATGAAATTACGTCGATACTTCCACATATTATGGGTAACGTAGGAGACATCTCTATTTTCCCCCGGGGAATCTTTAGAATTCCCAACTTAACTTTTAATTAGCCTCTGACCATCAAATGATATGTGAATAACACGTCCTCCTCTCTTTGAAAGAAGGGGCGCTTCCGGTTCTGTCGGTGCTTGAAACAATTTTGTCTTCTCTATATTACTATATCTCTAGAGTCAATAATTTTATATGAGGAACTGCTGAACTCAATCACTTGTTGTCGTTACTCTTCAGTTTTCTGTTAAGGTCTATCCTACAGAGGTACTTAAATTGGATTAGTGATCGATTTTTAGGTTTCTTCATAAACCTAATTGGTTATTTTCAATTACGTAAATCAATAGTTCAAACCGCACTCAAAGGTAGGGAATTTTCCATTTTTATAGGAACTTCTATACCAGAAACAATGGTATCTCCAATTATAGGTCTTCTGGATGTAAAATATATCTCTTCTCACCATCCTCATAGTGTATGAGGCAAATGTATGCATTTCAATTAGGGTCCTATTCTATGGTTAGATTATACCATATATGTCTTTTTTATTCCGTCGAAAATTAATTTTACTATATAGACGCTTTTGATCTCCCCTTCTATTCCTTGCGGTAATGATTCCTCTGGCATTACAACCTTTACCACAATGATGCTGTCCATAGATCAAATTATTTCGTGGATTGGATTTCACTTGACTGTCTACGGTTCCATTGCGTGAGCTCAGGGAAGAAGATTTCTATAAATGTATCTCCATGTTATTAAGTATTTTTATTTAAGTTCTGTTCATTCTAAGAGGTGGAATAGAATAACCCGGTTGAAGCTTAATGATCATACGTCTATAATGCATTGTATGTCCCATAATAGGTCCCATTCTTCTACTCTTTCCCGGAAGTCGATTACTATTCATAGCTATTACCTTGACACCAAAGAAGAGTTCGANTTCATAGCTATTACCTTGACACCAAAGAAGAGTTCGACCCAATGCTTTATTTCTGTCCTAGTTGATCCTGATTCGACATTAGAAGTATATTGATTTTCCCAAATAACCGAATACTTTTATCTGTATATACTCCATATTTGATTCCATCCATAAATTGATTTTCTTCCCTATGAGTTATAGTCTCAATAAGAATGCTAGTTCTTACTGTTCATATTTTATGATATGAATATACCACATCAATAAGTTACGTATGAACAATGAGATTCCATTGTTACAGAGCCAATTCTAATAGACTTATTGGAGGGTCCCATTGGTGTGTATCCAGTAGGAATTGAACCTACGAATTCGCCAATTATAAGTTGGGTGCTTTAACCATTCAACCATGGATGCTTAGCGGGGATCCTCGTACATAGAGAATAACCATATTCCAATTGAAATGAAATCTTTAGGATAAATCAATGCAATTTAGGAGGAATCAATGAGAGAACGTCAATTCAAATCCTGGATTTTTGAATTGAGAGAGATATTGAAAGAGATCAAGAATTCTCACCATTTCTTAGATTCATGGACCCAATTCAATTTATTGGGATCCTTCATTCACATTTTTTTCACCAAGAACGTTTTCTAAAACTCTTTGAACCCCGAATTTGGAATATCCTACTTTCACGCAATTCACAAGGTTCAACAAGCAATTGATATTTCACGATCAAGGTTGTAATACTCTTTGTAGTAGCAGTCCTTATATATCTATTACCAATAGAAATATGGTCTAAAGAAAAAATCTCTATTTGATAGGGTTCTTACTATACCTATGAATTCCATCGGACCTAGAAATGATACATTGGAAGAATCCGTTGGATCTTCGAATATCAATAGGTTGATTGTTTCTCTCCAGTATCTTCCTAAAGGAAAAAAATCTCTAAGAGTTACTTCCTGAATCCAAAAGAGAGTACTTGGGTTCTCCTAATAACTTAAAAGTGTAGCATGCCTGAATCTAACTGGTGTTCGCGTTGGTGGAGGAACTAGATCGGAAAAAAGAGGGATTATAGTTGTAAGATATCTAATGAAACCATCGCTAGAATTGAGATCTTATTCAAAGAGAAAGATCTCAAATATCTGAAGTTTTTTTCGTATATTATATGGATGATTCGATCCGCAAGGACCATGACTTAGAATTGTTTGATTGTCTTTCTCTGAGGAAGAGTCGAAATAGAATCAACTTGAATTCGGGACCTCTATTCGAAATCTTAGTGAAACACTGGATTTCTTATCTATTGTCTACTTTTCGTGAAAAAATACCAATTGAAGTGGAGGGTTTCTTCAAACAACAAGGGGCTGGGTCAACTATTCAATCAAATGATATTGAGCATGTTTCCCATCT
>JACEIK010000106.1:614416-627392 GCA_018107945.1 Datura stramonium | reverse complement strand
GTAGAATAGCCCATACGAACGACAGATTCTATCTTGGAAAATTTACATGTTATAAAATAATAAAAAAGAAAAATACAAGACAAAAGAGGAATAAGTTTGTCATTAATGACTACTAAATTCTTCAATGCTCTACTGTTAAAGTGTCAAATTTGTACATAGCACCTGTTCATTCGCAAAAAAATAAAACATCCTTTTTTGGGAAGAGATAGTATTTCACCGGTCGAATAAGAGGTATCTAACATATTCATATCTAATGATTTTTCACAAAGCAGTAACGAAGCGTATAACTTGTACAAATTTTTCTATTTTCCAAATCGATCCGATACATTCGCTCGTAGAGCTATTTACTCGATCAGAAACACCTTTAACAGAAGGGAAAATAGTCAATTCTGAAAGAACTTATTATCAACCTCTTTCAGATATGAATCTATCTGATTCAGAAGGGAAGAACTTGCATCAATATCTCAATTTTGATTCAAACATGGGTTTGATTCACATGCTACTAAAATCTCTAGGAGTAACAATGTCATTCTTGATCTGTAAGATTTTGTGTACAAAGGTTTAATATCCCTCTTCTGTATAAGCATGCCTAACTCCTCCGTCATATAAAAGTGACATGCACACTAGAGAAATGCTGATAACACTTTTTGGTATATTGAGTTGGAAAACATGCCCTTCGCTTGACACCAAGTATAAGTAATCATCTATTATAAGATTAGCCTTACAATCTTATATCAAGTTGTTCCAAGCTCCTACTAATCAATTGATATTCAGTCTCCTAACACTACAATGATTTGGACATCAGTATGATTCCTATAAATTATGTCTAGTATACATACGAATCGTGAGAGCCCTGTAGGGCTTGGTCAAAAAATGATGGCAGAAAGAACATTAGTCCTCATCATAGCCCCCTTCTTCTCCACCAGCATCACCCCAGTCATGTTCTTCTGGTGGGGCTTGATCAGCTAGAGCAGCAATGGGCACATCAGAGAACAAATCTTCTGGAGGAGCCTCAGCTTCGGGTTTCTCATGCACAGCTTCCGCTTCCATCAATTTGAGATTCTCCTGACTGAAGAATTCATCGTAGGGCTTGGAAACCTAAAAGGGAAGTCAAATATACAAATATGTTGATTGGACCACCGAAATTAAGGATGGACATGAGGTGCCACAAAAAGAACATAGAAAACTGGAAAATAAACTACGCAGAAGTTTGAGGAGGAGCTCAGTAAAGGGAAAAGAAACTTAAAATGTGTACACCATTAAAGCAAACACTGTGTTGGAGTGAAGATGAGGAAGCAAAAGAAAATTAGACGGCAAAAGAATACTAAGGAACTGGGTGTCCTTCCCTTAACTCATCCCTCATTTTTCAGGGTCATGCCAAGTTATTTATCAATATAAATTACTAATATAATTATGTGTTGAGTTTTACCTTGTAGAGCGCATTTCTCTGCTCCGCGCTCTCAACTAAATTTTGCCAACGTTTGTCTCTTCTTAACGTGGATGCAGAACCAACAACCTAAAATCAAAATATAGAACATTGTTTACAGAACATTTAGCTGTCTTACGAAAGTAGAATTCGGCACTAGAAAATTATCATTTTCGTTTGCTAAATGAATACCAGGACAGAAGACCGTGCTCTGGTTATGCCAACATTCATTCGCCGAAAATCAGCAACAAAACCAATGCCTTTATCTTTGCTTGCTCGAACACATGAAAATATTGCAACATCCTTTTCACGTCCCTGTAACAAAGTGAAATTATTTTCTCTCTACCAAATACAGATGAGAAGGTGCATCAAGCCATCAAAGTATGATGGCCCTCATAGAACCAAAAGCCTGAATCTCATTTAGCACAAATCAAGTGCCAAATGATGCAGGAAACATGTAGGAAAATTAAAAGGATTACCTGGAAACCGTCAACCGTGTTGATATCAACTACTTTGTCAGACTCCACTCCAAACATTTCTCGGAATTTTTGACGCAAAAGTTTGACTTGATGCCTATATGGTGATATAATAGCTAACCGGGAACTTGATTTAAGGTCCGGATATCTGGAGACTAGTTTGTGATACATTGCAAGCACAAATTCAACCTCATCAACATTTTGCCAAGAACCACTTCCAGATGGCTGGGACTCCTTTCCGTCGTGTATGTCAAAAAAGCAAAAAGGTCCAAAGCAACGGTATTCGTGCCAAGAGCGCTTTGTCTGCTCTTCAACATCAGGTCCATCTTCAAGAGCCTCCTCGTAAAATTCTCTGGAAGGGAAGTTCCTTATCTGCCATTTATAATTTGATACAACTACATTAATATATTCCCAAAATATAGACATTTCGGACTTCATGTCACGGGCCTATTAAAGCAGACAATGCATTTGAAGTTACAATTATATTTTCTTTTCTTTGTTGTCTGTTCCACATTGTGCAAGGACTCTGCATCTACCATCTATCTGTGGAAATCTCAAGCCTCACTTCCTGTCATTTCCAAATCTTATTATCTCAAGATGAAAAGCACTAAGGATGCACGATTCATAGGTTACGCAATTGATTTCTCTGAGTTATCAGTTGAAGCTCTGCATTTCTCATGCTTCAGAATATGATGCAAGAACAATGCAATAGTAAACAAAATCAGCATCCCTGTTGAATGTTACTCTATTAGAGAAAGTCTCAAACTATTTTCTGGTCAAATGGGCATAGGTCAATGATAAAAGTGTTATATTGCTGTTGGTAATTGGAACAAAGACCTAAAAGTTTCTAGAGCTTTTGGAAACATGTCTGGACGTTGAATATATGGGATTGATATCTCAGCAGTTGCATAAATTGTGCCAGTTCATAATGCCATAAAAGAGAATGCTTGCAAACCTCTGGATGCATGCGATATTGAGTCTTCAGCATCTGTACTGGATATCCCGCCTTCTGAAGTCTCTCAAATAAGCTGACACAATATCTGTCAATCTCACGCCCAAGGAGGAAAGATAAAATTAGAGAAACAGGAATTAGGATATCCCAGGATTTTTCTTGTAACTTGGAGCAGTTAGATTTTTTCTCGAAAAATGAAAACAAATGTATCTCCATTTTCATTTCTAAACTAACTTTTGATATTATATTTGTCATACAGAGAGTCAAGATCCAAAAATCATAAACATGTTTTATAGTAAAAATTATATTTATTTTTTTGAAGAAAATTTGTAATTATTAAAAGAAAAGGCAGTTAGAAATAGGAAACCAATGGAAGCACTGGAGCAGAGTTAGTGAAGGTGAGATATGGAAATTGGAATGGAGGAGTTGGCAGGTCAAAGGATGGGAATCCCTGGTGGATGGGTAAGCGTGGAGAGTGGAATTATGGTCCTTTAAAACATCTCTTCTTTAGACAAGATGGCAGCAGAAAGTTACAAGAGCTTGTGTACTTGTTTCTCAAAAGTGTTAAGAGGCACAAATAATTCTGTCATAATCTTTTATTTACAGTATATACATGCAGTTGCTTTACCCAAATTTTCCAGCAATAGGTGAGATCACAGTGGCTGGCAGTTGAACTGGATCACCAACCTGTTAAAAATGGGAAAGAAAAAAAAAAGTTTAAAATATTTCCCGACATGATTCAGTTTCATATCCAAGGAGAAAAGAAATAATGCTGCTTTCAAAATTCTCTTCACCATAGAGCACATCTGAAAACACAGATCAGTATCGTTGTCATCTAAAGAGTTTATCACATAATGAGAAGTGCTCATATGTGGCAAGGAAACTTTGCACACAAATAGTTATGGTTTTTTGATAAAGAAAAATAGTTACAAATGTATATTAGAAGATCCTAACAGTTTGGAATACACAAAATAAGTACTTTGGGCAACAGTTGAAGTATTTTATCTTCTACAGATATAGACTAACCATTTCTTGTTTTTTTTTTGTTTTACAGTTTTACTCACCCAACATGTGAACATGATCAAATACTGTTGAAATACTTTTCAGTAGAGTGGATAGATAAGGTTCACTCTTTAAATAAATGGAAGGATAATATAGGAAATATGAGTTCTTAGCTATCATGACACAAAAAGAAGACACATCCCACAAACGAGAAGTCAATAAAAAGGTGGAGAGACCTAATATCATTCATGTCAAATCCATGAAGTTAATTTTAATGCCAGAAGAAAAGAACAGTCATCACCATGGGAAGTATGCCCAAATCTCCCAGCTCAAGGAATACTATATAATTAATAAAATTTGAGGAAACATGCATATTTGCATCAACATCCATACCAGGAATACTTGTTTGCATCCATTGGACAACGGGAGAAGTGTCGCTGGTTCCACCTGTTTAATAATGACATTAAGGGTTGTTCTATGCAAATCGGCCAGCAATAACGAGAAAAGTCCAGAAGCTCAGTAAATTTTGGTCAGGAAAGTTGGTTCACATACAACAGTACAAGGCAGCTCAACAAATAGTATTATTACTAGAAGATATTTCATAACTTACGTGTATATTCAGGAACATGATTATCAAGGAGTTTGAAGCGTTAGTTTGACATACATATAAGTATGTTAGGGCATATTTTTTTGGTAGGCGGAACATTAGTATATATTTTTGATAAGTGGTATATTAGACATTATTTCTGTATGGTCTTTTAAATCGAGGAAGAATCACACTGACAATATAAGATAGAATTACTGAATCTGAAATTTTGAAACTTATTAGTGGTGTACGAACTATCAATGTTACAGGTGTGTCTCTGTTTGGGTAAGGTCCAGAAAGGAAGTAATTTTCTCTATTTTACTGGAACTCTTCCTTAGTGAAGAAAAAAAAAGCCTTTAACCCCATGTGCAGGCACTCTGAATGTACCTCCCTAAAGTATGAAATCAAGTGCAGCACCTCCCTACTTTTCACAAACCTGGCATTTTACTGACTGCAGTACCTCCTCCCTGTAAAAGTGCCTCTGATATGGTCAAAACAAGTAACAACGATTTTAACCACATTCCTCCCCCCCCAAATAGAACCGTAAATCCCTATGTTTTCCTTAGCAAGTGCAATATTTCCACTACATAAGGTAAGATCCACTTGCGCAACTTTCCTTTAATTTATCTTAAATTCCTAAGGCAAGAACTGCTGATGCATTTTCCACAAGATTAGGACCAGAAAAGCAAGTTCCTCATTTATTATTAACTGCACTTTTTCATTCCAGACCATTTAAGCATATCTATATGAACTTAGGTATGACTCAAGGGACTCCTCCATAAGATTAGGACCAAATGCATACAATACACTGTAGGATCAATTTTCAATCATTTACAATACACTGAGTCGGTCCAAGACCGAGTACTTAGAATGCAAGTATAGTGAGGTGATGCATGAGGTTGACGTGGTAGTGAGGCTGGGTGGGACAGGCTATTCTAAATAAAGGAATGTTCAAGTATCTTGGGTCTATTATTCAAAGTAATGGGGAGATTGACGAGGATGTTACTCACAACATTGTATGGAGAGTGTTGGCCGATCAAGAACTCTCATGTCCATAAGATGAAAGTTGCGGAAATGAGGATATTCCGATAGATGTGTGGACATACTAGGAGAGATAGGATTAGAAATGAATATATCCGAAACAAGGTGGGAGTAGCCCCAATGGAGGACAAGATGCGGGAACGGGGTTGAGACGGTTCGGACATGTGCAAAGGAGATGCCCGAAGGCCCCAACGCAGATGTTTGAGAGGTTGCCGAGGGATGGTTTCAAGAGAGGTAGAGGTAGTCCGAAGAGGCATTGGGGAGAGGTGATTAAACGGGACATGACGCAGTTGCAACTTACCGAGGACATGGCCCTAGATAAGAGGTTGTGGAGGACTCGTATCAGGGTAGTAGGTTAGCAGGGAGTAGAGAGTTGTTTAATGAATTTGCTTGTACTAGTAGTCGTAGTATTACTCCTATAGTATCTTGCACATAGATTTCTGATATTATCTATTATTTCTTAAGCTTTGTGTATCTTAGTATTTTTACTTCAGATGATGTATGACATGCTTTGTTTCATCTATTATTTATTTTCCTGGATTGCTTTGATTTGGTTATCTTTATACTGAGAATCTATCAGAAACAACCTCTCTACCTCTGAGGTGGAAGTGAGGTCTGCGTACACTCTACCCTCCCCAGACCCCACTTTGTGGGATTATACTGGATATGTTGTTGTTGTTGAAGTATTTTGCTTGTGTACTATGACACTTCTGATGGGTTTTATTTAGTTTATGAAGCTTTTAATTCTGGATAAGAGTCATAGGTGATGTGTTCAAGGATATAGGGAACTTTTTCTTGTAGTTTTCGTATCACACATGCCTGCTAATGTCAGTTTCATCATTTCCATTAAGGTTTAAAAGAGAGTATATTTCAGAACTGAAGCTTTCTCCAGGAGGGGAGTGAGCTTGGAAGATAATACAGGTGTGGGGAACAAACTTAAAAATGCAAAAAAGGTAAAGTAAATGAATGTTCAAAGCATTACTAGCTAACTATACCCAATGAAGAAGAACAACAGATGACAATGACAGGTAGCAGAAACAATAAGGACGTGTTGTTCAGCTGATAATACTATATATTAGCATGTAATAGTCATTATATCTTTATCTTTTTTGCAAGGATAATCATTAGATTCTATTCAAGGTTGTAGAGGACATAGTAACTTACAGCTTGAGCAGCTTCATCTATTATAACAACATCAAAACCACGATTCAATTTAGTGAAAACAGGGGAAGCACTGAAGCTAAGAGTGGAGAACACCTGCACGGCATAGGTTAGTCATTGACTGGCTTTAGGTAGTTACAGAAAGAGGGTCCACCCGACATTGAGTGAACTTTCATTATCTATAGAAAGAGGGTCCAACTGGCATACAATTACAGCCTGATCCAGAATAGAAGCACGAATGCTGTCTTTATCTTTCACAGGCCCTCCTTGCTTCTGCCTATCACCAGTTTGCGAGTCCATGCCCGACAGTCTTTGTTCCACCTACATACACAACCCTACCAGGTGAACATCCACAATTGGGACTGGAACACTAGAATAATGAGAGACAAGGGCAAGGTACAGACTAGGTAATCCATGGAGACTGCCTGCACAGAATGATGAGCTTTAAGACCAATTCGTACGATTTTAGGACTGTATGCACGGTCATTTTCATCCCGGATACCTGAAATTGATAATCATTTTTATAAGGACCTGAAAGTGATAATCATAATGCAATTTTGCAGCAGAAGACATTCCATATCTCCGAGCTCAAGGTTGTTTGTGATTTTCAACTATAAAATGTGGGCATCGAGCTTTACTGCTGATCACATAAGCTAAAGAAACAAAATCATACATAAGTAGAGATCTTTATTTTTCGGGAGGTGGTGATGAATACATGCAGAAGTAAAAACTATTGAGAAGAGGTAGAGCATCTCATTTCTTTCCTAAAGTCCGTATCATAATCGTCAATTAAAACATCATGTTATCTTTTCGAAGTCACCTTTAAAGTTGGAACAAAAATAATCATAGGTAATAGGCTATAATAGGCTATGCTTGTTAGACGATAATTGATACTACAGTGGGTTTTGTTTGTGCTGTTGATCTCTCTCAGCCCTTGTGATGATTCTCTAATGCTCAAGTGTTTGCTTCGACGGGCTGAAATTTCTTCACTTCGTTGCAACTCTAAGCCATAGAAAAGCTCTAGATTCTCTTTCAGGTTTCCCCACATTTAAGCCTAATACCTTAAAGTGCAAGCTTCTTCTACCTTATATTCTGATGGTGTTGCAACAACCTCCAAGAACTCAAACTACTGTATATTACTACTACAGGAATGATCTGCTCAATTTGCTCAAAAATTCTGTCTAAAAGCCTATGCTTCCGCTGCAAATATCTGCATGCTGGTCGGACTACAGATCCAATACCCATTACACATCATAATTTATGAAAAGGAACCAGCAGATAAATATGACATCTAATGTTTTACCTGAAAATACTATTGCAGGTGATGTCGCCAGCACAGGGTAGAAAGTCGCTACAATTTTCTCTGAGTTATAATTTAAGAGCAGATGATCAAAAGGTAAATTTGGCTTCTATTCTTTACCTTGAACAACATCGCATTTGGGTGATACAGCTCAAGGTAGAGAGTTCCTACAGGTTTACTGATGACTGCATTCCCTTGGGTAATGTACGGCTGGTTAAGCAAGTTTAATTATACTAACATTTCTCATACCACTCATCGATTTTATATCACACTGTTGTACGTTATATCTATATTTCATTTTCACCAGTGAAACAGATACCAAAAGCTTCAAAGTCACGGATATAACATCAGTGAACAGATAACTTCTTCGCAGTTTTCAGAATAGTGGAAATTTCACATTGTAAAAGCTCAAAAGGAGCAGAAAAGCGTCCTCTAATTCTGTAAATTCAACAATCAGGAAATGATATTCAAACACCACATAGCAACAACAACACAACTTGTGTGAGAAGAAATTTATACATAATAAAGAGCGTACCAGTGTTTAGAATGCGCAATACAATCTCGTCGAGAGCAGAATTTGACGGAGCACAAACTAAAACACGAACACGATACTTTCGACTGGAATTGACTACTTCTGGTTTCTAGAAAGACAGTTTAGTGTAAGAGGCGCAAATTTAAGTTTTTTATATCATTATGATGGACAACAATCAAAACATACCAACTCATTGCCCGATGTAGGGAAAAATCCATCATCCCCGTCTATTGGCATTTCTTGGTCTAGAGGATTAATCCCAGCCAACCATGGAGATGCTTGTCCCCAGTGTTTGTATCTGCAAAATTGAATCATTCTATCCTATGAGAGATTCAAAAGAAACAAGGTATTAAAGAGATCTGGAAAAGGAATAATTCACACAATTCTGAACTACAAATTTATACAGATTATGCATGTATCTAGAAGAAGCATTCGAAAAATAGGGGAGATAAGTTGGTCAACAGCCAACAAATACACCTATAAACTGTATTAGATCACTCTGCCAATAAAATCCAAAAGAATACACCATCTTCCACCCACATTCTCCATCCATCCAGAAGGAAAGGAGATGTTGGATCTTCACAATAATCAGTTAACAAGTGTATATATATTTAGCTTTATCTCCATAGTCCAGGGATCTTGCTTCTGGATATGGAGGCACAACTTGGAAAACAAGATGATCCACACATGGTTTCTACACTGTCATTTTATTATCTTGAGGATTATACAGTTAACGAAGACTTTATATCCAGATTTACCACTCAAACCTTTCATCATGTAGAGCTTAAAAGGCAGCATATACACGTACGTATGGCTGGTAAATATACATAGATACATCAACACATTCTTCTTTTGGTGATTACATCAATCAGCCCATATCCATAAATATCAACAGGATTTCACGTGTGTTCTATATACATACTTGTCTGCCATGGATAACTCCGGTGCACGTTTTACACCACTCAGCTTCCCCCTGCACAAATTCAATAGATATAAGAGAATGTCTTATCCTTTCCATGAGGAAAAATCTTTGGTATTATACAAAGATAATAGAATAAAGGCAAGCCCTTAATGTTTTCCGTTGAATGCAATATGCCATAGCAACAACCAGAGTTCTTTTTCTAATATGAATTCATCTGCAGTAACCAAGAAAATTAAGCAGCATACCTGTTGGAGTGTACTCTAGCAGGAGTTGCATGCAAAATGGCACTGAGAAGCCCAAGGATAGTTTGTGTTTTTCCAGTCCCTGGTGGACCCTAGAGTAATGAACTTTGTTAATACATTACTCTATTGAAGTTCCAACTTCATGGTTAGAAGCATCAATGGGACTAGATTAACTTGAATATCAACCACTGCCTTCCTAAATTTTATACACTAATCTCTTTTTGTGGGAACTTTGATACATTAGAGGAATCAGACTGTATTCTTCATGGAATGAATTAAAACACACAATTGAGCACTGTCTCGTCATGGTTTTTCGCGATAAATTCGTACATAAATCACAAAAATAGTACACTTGAAAGAGCATAAGAAAAGGCATGTTTTGTGTATACAGCCTAGAGAATAAATGGATAAGTCAAACCTGTATTAATACAAAAGTTTTCCGTGAGAGCCCTGCCTGCAAAGAGAAATGTTGAATGAGAATAACGAATGCTAAGTTTTACATGACATAAGAACTAGTCATCGGGGGGACAGAAGCACTGAGTTGGTATAGACAGCATGTATATATTGATATAGACAGCTCTATAAATGTGCTTATGTAAAATTTATATATTAGAAAGGTGCTTACTGCATATAATTGAGATGAGATAAAAATAATGATAAAGTTGTTTTAGAAACTCACATTAATAGCATCAAGCTGAGACTTGTTGTGATTGCTTTCAAGAAATTCCTTCAAGGGTCTAGATATTTTCCAGGCATGATCTTCTGTAGAACGATTGCTTTCAGCTGCTGATAGTATCAAATCCTTGAATGGTAGGGAGCTCACTGACTGCAGAGCAACATATTCACGGGCTATAGTTGATAAACTGCATATCTGCAAATTGAAGCACGCATGGTAAAAAATCAAAACCATTTTTCACAACAGTATATGATACTTTAATTTCATCTTTAAATGCAGTGTCAATTTTAACTATATAGGAACTGGTACTTTTTGTTCACTTGGTAATATTAACATTGAAGCAGACGAATAAATTAGCCTGCCTCAACAAAGTTCGCTGAAAATCATCTGACTCTGCTGCTTCCCTGGAACTTGCTGGGGAATTGATACACCTCTACCATGACTAACTTACCAAGATTTTGCTAACATAAATAATTGTGTTCACCTTAAGAAACATAGAGCATCTCTACTGCAACTCAACACATTTTTCGTACATAAACAACCAAAATCAGGCATAGCACTATTTCCACCAGTAACCTTTTAAGTTTATCTCAATTCATAAGTTTGATCTACACCAACATCTCATTGTTCAGAGTGGAGCTTCATCCAGAAAGTATAATAAACACAGTCAAGTGTTGCATATTTACCACCAGTAAGAAGACGTAAGGTAGAATCCCAAAGAAATCAAATATATTGGAAAACCTAAAGTTTGACAATAATTTAGAAGTTAGGTCGGGTTACCTTAAGAACATGCAAAAGCTTCGCATTTTCTGTAACGAGAGGACGCATACTCAAAAGCCTCGAGCAAGCTTCAGTCTCCTGTGTATTCAATTGTTTGATCTCTCCACTAAGGTGCATCCGAAGTCTTATTTTGTCTGGTCGACGATCCTCAACCAGCGCAAATGCATATGCAGTTGGGAGTCTCTTACCGTCTCCAAACTGCAAATATTTCACCACAAGAACCCAAATATCGAAGATTTTTTAAATTTCGGACTATCAAGTGACCTCGGAAAGAAAACGATGATGTACGGCGATCACATTATAATGCTTGTATTCAAAATTAAGTAGGATAGCATAGGGACACAAAAATTTTAACACATATTTCAGACTCAATAAAAAGCAAACAAGAGAAAATCATAAAGAAAGTTCATAGAAATAGGGTACCTCCTTATTTGAAAGTAACAACAGATCATTCTGTGATATTGATTCAGCATCACTGCACGAAATCATTGGAAAGTAAAATCCATCTACCTCACTGCACCCGACAGTTACTGCCTTCAGCCAATGTGTCTCTACAATACCCGAGAACAAATATGCTAAGTAAAGGAATACAGAATCAACCAAACAAAATGATAAATGGAACTTGAAGATACACCCATATAAGCTTCAAGTTATGTGTGTGAAATTGCAATTTAGATGATAACTTGTGAAAATATTAGTTGCTCTCGAGTTTAAAGACAAAAGAATAATTGTTATATTAGTTATTCTTAATTCCATGTAGTTGTAGCAATTGCAAAAAATGAAAATCCAATAACATACGCATAAGGTCATGGATCAACAAGTGGACAGAATCATCCTTTCTTTCATCTACTAACCTCCTCTATAAGGCTTCCCAAACAATGAACAAGAAAGAAAACTACCACTGTGCTTCAATCCCAAGTTAGTTGGGTCACCCATACGAAATTTGGACCCTTTTATTTCAATACTCAATAATTTGAACATGGCAAATTATTCAAGATGTTCCAATTTTTCAAGAGATAGTTCTTGTCAATCCGATCTTGGTTTTCCTTGTATGGTTCTTTTTCATAGACATCCACAGGCACATCAGCTTCTGTCTTAATTGGACTTATCGCTAACCAAAACTCAGCTTGAAAACACAAAATATATAATTCTCCACCGAATGAGGCGAGAATCTTGGCGCAATGACCACTTAAAATGTGTGTTTTTTTCTTTATATATTAACAATGTGGGGTTGGAGGGTAGATAACAAGAACAATTACCTTCTTCTTCATCATTTTTTTTCCCTTGTACGATTTGAGCTTTCACTTCTTCAAATAAAAGAGGCTCGAATGTAGCAAGATAATCTTCAACATCTTTGTACGAGTTCTTGGCTTTTCTCAGAACAGGAGCATTGTCATCACCCCCTTTATCCTTATTGTGATTCTTCCGCTAAATAAATTGAAATGCATAACGAAAGATATTAACACCCACATACACAGAGAGGGATAAAAGTAGGGGGAGGATAAAGGGGATAGTGGAAACTGCAGAAAGATTGTGAAATTACATCGGATTCTTTGAGGAGACGAAGGTAGTCCCAGCTTAGAACAATTTTGTAGAAGCGCAGACTGCACGCTTCGTCGACCAGCTTGTTCTTGTCCACCGCCATTTGAGAAGAAGGAGAAAGGTAACTGCCCTTCCTGTGGGTTTAGGGAAATCAGAACAGTAGAGCATCTCAGGGTTTTAGGGGAACATAAATTATAATTTTTGTAATTTATGTGAGTACTTTGATTTTTTTTTACAGTGCAAAATTTTGGTATCTAGTATTATTTTTTTGTGCTGCAGTTTTTAAGTTTGATAAAGAAAACTTAGTATTTTCTATTTTAAAAAGATTTCACTTTTCT
>JACEIK010000106.1:545255-557535 GCA_018107945.1 Datura stramonium | reverse complement strand
ATTTTATTTTTACTATTATTAATCTCTTTGTGATGCTACAATCAAAATTATTTATGTTGATAAATTTATAGCTTGTTTGGTCAAACTTCTCAAATCAATTTATTTTGAGAAGTGCTTATAAAAAAAGGTACTTTTGATGAGAAACAGTTTGTGTTTGGGCAATAAATTTAAAAAATATTTTTGAGCAACAATTAGTATTTGACCAAATTTTTGAAAAGTGCTTCTAATAGCCTATTCGGCCAAACTTCTGGGAGGCCAGAAGTGCTTATTTTTTCTGAAAAGTGCTTATTTAAAAAAAAGAGGTGTTTGGCTAATCTTCTGGGAGAAAATAAGTGTTTTTAGAGAGTAGCAAAAACTCTTTTTCAGAAGCTAAAAAAAGTAGCTTCTCCCCAAAAAGCACTTTTCTGAAAAATACACTTAGAAGCAGTTTTCAAAAGTTTACTAATTGCTACTCAAAAGTGTTTTTCAAATTTATTGGCCAAACAAGTACTTTTTGATAAGCACTTTAAAAAAAAAACACTTCTCAAAATAAGCTGATTTGAGAAATTTGGCCAAACGGGCTATAAATATATTTTTCACAAAAATATTTTTAAAAAAAAATTATTTTTTTTAACTGCTAACTCCTAAAAACACTTATTAAAAAAATAAATACTTTTGACAGTTTGGCCAGGCTATTAATTTACTAGAATTTATCAATAGTATAATTAAGGAGCCATTGGGTGCGATTTTGTCGTTTTCTCCCGATTTTTTCTTTTTTTTTTGGGACAACCCTGAAATTCTTATTGAATCCTCTAGCAATCGCGCCATTTCTCATTTTCCAATTTCAAAGCGGGAATACAAAAACCTTTCACTAGCTACAGAAATCAACAGCGGCATCCTCCACAATTTCCGACGATGAGAGGCGCCGGACGCCGTCGTACTAACTCTGTAGTGCCGGATCGGCGACATCCACCGCCTACTCCGATCAACGACCCAAGGCAATTTATCTCCACCGGCGGCCGTGATTCCGACGCAAGCTTCGCCAGTAGCCGACCTTCATCTGCCGGTGTAAACACTCGGTCCTCCGCTATTCCAATCTCCGACCGCTCCTATCAACTCTCTGCTATGCGTACAATCAATGCTTACCTTTCCTCTCACTCTCTCCCTTTTACTCTCAAACCACCTCTCCCTTCTGCCAGAGATATCACCGAAACCCTTAAATTCATCCTCTCTCGTTTTGGATTTTCCTCAGTGGAGTCGGCAAAACTCGAAGATAATCTCCAACTCATACTGAAATCCCTAAATTGCCCCGTGAAATTGAACAAATCTGCATTACGAGCCCCTGGAACACCTCATTCTTGGCCTAGTCTACTTGCAGCAATTCACTGGCTTGTTCAGCTGTGTAAGTTTGATGATCACCGGTTGAGTACTGCTCAACCACCTGCTCCAGAGAATAAGGAATTGAGATATACTATTGAGAGTTATTTGCATTACTTTAGGGGGGAAGATGAACAAGTAGATGAATTGGATCGTCAATGTATGCAAGATGTGGAACAAGAAAAGGAGCGGTTGATTGAGAAGGTGCATGTTTTGGAGGGGAATGTGAAGGCTCAAGAGGAGAAGTTGGAGGCGATGAAGACAGGACCGTCAGAAAGAGAGGTGTTGGAGCATGAGAAGAGTGCTTTGGAGGAAGATGTTAAGAAGTTTCATGCTATCATTGAACAGTTAGAAGGGCATATAATGACAATGGAGAAGATGGTGGAAGAAAAAGAGAAAGGGTTAGAGACCAAGGTCGCAGAGAAGGAGAGCATTTGTGCAGAGAACGAAGAGTTGAAGAAGAGGGTGGAGGAGCAAGGTATTAATTCCAGAGATGCAGATAGGATGAAGAGGGAGTTGCACGCTTTGGAAAGGGATATTGAGCATGTTGAGAACCAGAGGATTGAATGGGAGGAAAAGGCGTGGGACCTCGACTCTGCCATTGGGAACATGTACAAGAAGCTTGAGGAGCTAATGATCGAGTGCAATCAATCTATCAGGAGGTTGGCATACTCTCTCCTGTTTCTTATTGTTGGTAGAAATAGGAATTACCTAACTTCCATTTGACAGAATGATATTAAAACTCTTAGTGATCTAAGGTTTATTGTTCTTTTGGCATGGATTTGTTGCATTACTGTGCTAGTTTAATTGGACTAGAGCTATATTAGGAGTCGTTTGGTAGGGGGTATAAGAATTAATACTTAATAAGGTGAACTAGTAATGTTGGTATTAACAATGCCGGTATTTGTTACGCTGACATTACTGTTTATCGACTGTTTTGGTTTAGTATATTAAATGAATAGGGCCTATTAGAATAGGAATAATACGGAATAGGATGTATTAGAATAAGAATAGTACACTATATTCTTAATGTCATGATTTATCATGTATTAGAATAGTACTGAATCTGATGTATTTTTATTAGTTATACATAGACTTAAGATACTATCAAGGAATTAAATTATACCAAAACTAATACCAGGATTATTTTCTCTAATATCTCCTACCAAACAATCCTAAGAGTATGAGTAATAAGATAAGGTTGGTAGGACATTCTATTGTTCAATAAGATACGGTTGAAAGGACATTCTATTGTTTCTTCCACTCAGTTGATTGTTTACTATTAGCTCCGGTGAAAGTAAAAGTGGTCTTTACAACATGCTTGCGGTCAGATTGCTTCTATATTGGATTCTCAGCAGATAATTTAGGTGACTGATATATGGATGCTGTTTGCTTAAGTTTTCTACGTAAACTGATTTTCTGACTGGGTTTCTCAGAGTTTTAATTGATGCACCAACTTTTGGGAACGTGCCTTTTTTCTCTAAGCAGTGAATTGTTGGCTATGGCGATATATGAGAATCACAAATTAGCCCATCTTTTAAGTGCCGTTTCCACCAAACTTTCACTTTGAGACATGAATGAGGAACATTATGCTAGTCCAAAGGCAATGACTCTAAGATTCTCGTTATACCTTTTACTTATAAATAAAAAAAGACTAAGATTCTCAAAATTAGTTTTTCCAATTACCCCAGGGTCAAATGCACTATTATTTCTTAAAACTACAATTCATCCTTCAAATAATTGTTGTAGTCTCTGCATGAATTAGGTGTATCATGCCTGACTGGAAGTGCTGTGTTGGACTTGAGTTTTGTATTTACATCAATATGATAGTCCTTCATGAAGAATATTTTTTATGCTATATTCATATTCTATTGTTCGATTATGAGTCAATTGTTGATGATATATCTTTCGTTTTGTCTAGCTTCATCCGTATCTTCCTTGTGTAATTAGGACAATAAAATGAGTTTCTTCTTCCAGATATGTTTACTTCTCATCCATCATCCCCCTTATTTAAGAAATTGAGAGTCTTGTTTCTGTTTGTATAGCCACCTGAACTTTTCAGATTCGCCTGGTATTACCTTAATCTTTTCTTTTTTCTTATTCCTACCGGATATCAAAACAAACCATAAGGATTGTTTCCAGAGTTCCCCTATGACATAAGCGCTCTTGGGTGGTCGGTGAACACATCTGAATTGTGGAAAGTACAGGTGCATCATCTGTTCTATCCCACTGCCAATTGCATGGACCAAAATGCCCCACTGCACTTCGGAAAAAAAACTTTAATGGGAGTGTCTCTATGCAACAATTGTTTCTCATGTTACCTGTGCATTCATCTTGCCACTTGAAAAAATCTTTTGTTTTCCATAAGGTATACTTCCGCTATCCCATTTTAAATGACATGGGCAAGCTCGTTTGGCGCTTGAGAGTAAAACCTTTGAATTGATTAGTATATTGGATTTTGTAAAAAGTATTCACAACGCGAAAGTAGACAAACTGGTTGAAAAAGTGTCGCATCTTATGCGAACTTATAAAGTAGTATTGGCTTATCAGATTGAACTGCTGGAGGGAAATTTTCACAATTTTATGATATAGATCATAATTTGGGAAGCGTTAAGATTGAAATTTTGAAGCTAGGTCAATCGATGTGAGATGGAGCAAGTATATTTGTGTATGTATTCTCTGGTTTGAAGTGAAACTTTCCTTCTACTTTTGTTGCCTGTCGTATTTTCCTTGATGACTCTGACAACATATAACCTCATTTGGAATTTCAGGTTAAAGCTAGGAAATGAATTTCAGTATCAATTGAATGCCCAAGGGTCTTCTCCAGCGGAGGTATTAGGTATAGATTACAAAAAAGCATTAAAGCCCACTCTTGCATCCTTTGAAGATGAGATGAAAAAAAGTTCCACGGGGAAAATGGAAGAGTTGATATCTCTCCAGCAACAGTCAGTTGAGAAGGCTAAGAAACTAGAGTCAAAGAGGAATCGTCTAGCTGCTCTTCAGACTCACGTTGATACTGTAAGTTTTGCCTGCATCCTGTCTCCTTATAGCAACGCCGGCCCCCTCCTCTCGCTCTCTCGTTCTCACACCCACACATACCTTAATCTTGTATAGTAATAACTTATTGGTTGTGAATCTAATGATATATAATAAGTGGCTTTCTATCTTCTTGTGGAGATGCTCTTAGAGGTACCTGTTCTATTTGGAATATTTAAAATGCATAAAAAAATCTTTCTTCAGTTCTAAAAATATACATTAAAGAATGTGTTGGGTAAGGAATGATACTTGTAGAATTGTTTATAATCCAAATTCTAGAGCGTATTGACTTATCATGCCTCTTCAGCTAAGTTTTGAGTTTCTTTTCTCTTTCTGAACTGAATTGAACAGTTGATCATTTATATCAGCCACTGGACAGCTTTGCTTGAGCTATGGAATATTAGTGTTTCCTTTTCTCGTATGTCCATTTGTTGTCTTTGTGAAGCTGAAATCTTTTGGCCTTTCAGCGATTGAATTTGAAAATTAGTTAAGGTAATGTTACCATTATTGGCAAATTTAAATGACATAAGGTCTATCAGCTTGAAAGATTTCTTTTATTAATAATCTGCTCGGGATGTATAACAATTCCTTTGAGGCATGCCTTGTTTGGTTTATAGATCCTCTCACACGAACTTCTCAGGCTAAGACACCAATGGATTTTGTTTTCAAATAAACACCAGGCTTGAAAATTAGTATATTTCTGTAGTCGTTGTTGTGGCATTTAACAGCCTTGACGCCTAACATGAGTATTAGCAAAACCTTTTATGATTGATGTCAGTTGGAAGCTCAGTTGGACTTGGTAAAGAAGGAAAGGCAGGACTTCACATCAAGCTGTGCAACTGAAGCCAGAAGGATGGTTGAGGAAGTTGAAACCGAGACTCTGAAGTTGGATCAGGTTGAAAGAGAGGCAGCGGACTTTCTGAAGGTGAGGTTACTTGCAATTTAGACGAGATTTATATTGTAATGCACGACCTCTAAATGTCCTCCGACGAGTTTCCTCGTCTTAGATGTATAATCTTGATTCTATTTGGCTGATATATTTTACTTTCAAAGGCATCAAAGGCCAGATTGCAGGAAACAATTGAACAAACAGAGGAAGACGTGCAGCTGTGTGCCCGTGAACTCTTTGCCGTTGTTGATTCAGTTTCAAAATATAAAGAGTATATTACATCAAAAGTTGCGACGATGAAGAATGATCTTGCAGAAACTGCTGGGACTATAGCAGAAATGCATAAAGCTGATTTGCCTGGCTCTGTTGCAAACAACGGACGTTAGCCTCTTATGTCAGTTTCGGTTGTCTTAGTTACAAAAATTTGGTCAAATATAAATCTTTGTAGCGGATGCCTGTACAAGGAGTGTTTAGGTAACATGGATAATTCTATGGAAGCATGTGTCTTTTGGTATTTTCTTAACTCAGCACTCTGCCAGTTAAATATATCAGCATCAACATTTCACCCTGTTCTTAGATGTCGGTTGCTCACTTAGAAGCTTAAGTTTACTTGGAAATATCTTTTAACAATTTGTGCTAAAGCCTGATCCGACAAGAACTTGATAATTACTCATAAAGCCACAGGTTAAGGATGAGATTTTATGAGCAACAGTCTAATAAATTGCTTCACCTTTATAAGATAAACAAAAGTTTTTTAAAAAAAAAAAAAAAAAAAAGGCAAAACTGAACCAGCTAAAATGGTTTCTAATACTGTACTCTGGAATTATGTGCGAGTGGAAATCGCCTTCTGGATTGAATGGTGATGTAAATTATTTACTTGAGTAATACAATTCCTAAATTTTGGAGCTTTCTCGACTGGCTAGAATTTTTTATAAATGTCAACTTCACTTGAAAATCCACATTTAGCTTTTCTGTTGCAATTTATTTCCCAGAGAAATTATCTCAACGATAAACTATCAAAATAAGATATAAATATATTCTTTGTAAAGATAACAGGAAAAAGCGAAGGGTGTGCCAATAAAGGAGTTCGAAAGCTATTCCATGGAAGGTGAGGACAACCATGCAGTCTTTGTATAGAAAGTTACCACTACGGAAGATACAGCATTAAATTTAAAGCATGTCAAGAGAACTCCCCTTGGACAAAATGAGGTCAGTATGCAAGCTGTGGTTTCTGAAGCAAATCTTTTCCATGCATAAAGTTCCAAGTCTAAGAAAATATCCACAATATGTTTTCCTGAATTACATCTATTCAGACGCGTAGCAGGCTGGCAAGTAGTGCCACTGAACCAATCCAGCAAACAACTCCATGCTGAATCAAAACCTCAACCCTTGCCGATCAATCTTTCATATCGGAGTACGAATAAACATTCAAATATAGGTGTCTGAGAGAAGCAGCTCACTTTTCTTTTTCTTACCGATAGATACTGGTGAATAAAACATTGAGCTAATACAACAATATTGGAAGGTTTAATATAAGTAAGAGTAATCCTCATAACGGAACTCAGAATGACACCCAAAACATATAATAACTAGCACAAAAGCCAAATAAAAGGGAAATAAAACCAAACACAAAAAAAATCTTTAAAGGAGATTAGAGATTCATATCTTCTGCTGATCATTGTTATCAATCTGTGGACTACCATTACCTGCTTCAACTTTCAAATTTTCATCACTCCTCTGGTTATTATCATCCACTTCAAGCACATCATCCATCATATCATCCTCCGCAACATTGATATCTTCAACATCCTCATCTTCATTGTTGCTGACTCCAAGGATCTTTCGAGTCTTGGGTCCACGCTCAAGCCTATGAGTCTCTAGCTCTTTGTCCATAGTCTCTTGAAGATTTGCTACATTTCTATTGGCTCTCCTTTCTAAGATATTTTTCCATTCCTCTTCAGCATTTGCAACATTTTGTTCAGCAATTTTTTTCTGGTATTGAGACAATTCCTCTCTCCTTGCAGCTTTCCATTCTTGGAATATCTGAAAAGAAAAAAAGGGTTAAACAATCTGTCAGCATAACACATACGTCCACCAAATTAATCAGTCTAGAGGCTATATGATGTATTTTCTGACAATGTAGTCTTGCATGCTCAGTCAACTGTTACCCCCCCTCTCCCTCCCCATATCTAACCACAAACACGCGTTCCAGAGAAACTCACACTGCCAAAGCTTTAGAGTTACATAAACATAATTTTCTACCACTTCAAGAAGTCATTTTGCTGTGTACAACTTATGCATTAGAATAATTAGAATAATTCCAAATTTGTCTGTTAGGAAGCATATTTCAGTCATACATAATGCAACCGAATGCGTGCAGGGTGCAATTTACCTGATCTTTTCTCTGCTCAACTAAGGTTGGATCTTCTTCCAATGGTTTGGCAAAAGAATAAAAGATTGGAGGTTCGGCTTTGGTCCTGGAAATATCACAGCCAAAAAATACAAAGAGAAGTTATGAACTGTTATCAGGACAGACAATTGATCAACCTACACTTCTGTAAAGAAGGATTTTGCAGCTTCAACATTCTGTACATGAACAGAAACTTATCTTCGCGTCAATAAAATTGTGAATATGGACATTTGGACCAAAATAAGAAATAACCTGCAAAATGGAGCCCAAGAATTAACACAAAAATTCACTGGTCACGGCATCTAAAATAGTACAGATGTAGACATAGCAGAAAGGAGGCCATCCCTGAAAAAATTTTCATAAAGTTTTAACTCCTTGATGATCTAAAAACTTAAGGTCATCGCACAAAAATGGAATACAACTCATACAGATGCGTCCTCAGGTAAGTCATGTAGAACAAGCTTCATTGCTGGTTGCATCAGGAATTGATATTTGATGTTAGCCGAGGCAACATACCTTATAAAATTGGCTAGTTTTTTGTGGTGCTCACTCCACCGAAGAAACAGCAATTCCAACCTCTTCTCCTCAGCTTTAGCAGCAAGACGTGCTCGAAGAGTCTTAACAGTGAAAAGCAAAGAAAAGAGTTGTGGGTTACATTTCTCATCTTAGGATTTACCACAGAAGTTCATGGCAAGAATTGCTGAAAATGTAAAACTGAGACACACCAGATCTCTTTTCAGCTTTTCATCAAGCTGCTCACGCTCCTGCTGTCTTAACCTTTCACTTTCTTCGCGCGCCCTTTGCTCAGCCTGGCATTATTTTGATGTAAAAAACACTTCTCTAAGCTAAGGTTTATGATCATCAGAAAAACTGTTTCTTCCTTCCGCTCTTCCAAAAATTTTTGAGCGGGAAGGAGGGGAGGGGAGAATGGTTGGTGTAGATTGTAAGAGAAAAAATGCACTCATAAAATAATGGGGGGTAGAATAGTTGGTGTTGACTGTAAGAGAAAGCATGTACTTACAAAGTAATTTTCAAGTGTAGATGTAGTCAACACAGTGATGTAAAAAACTACTTATCGAAGCAAAAGATACAAGTAAAAGATATAATACACCAGAGCCCCCATCCGCACATAAGTATTCTAATTAAGATATATGTCTTGAACAGATATAGTATCTTACTTAAAGATGTATTTAGATGTCTCAAGACTCTTGGGAATTCATAAAATTTAAAATGTTCAAATGTTTAAAATATTACAAAACGTAAAAACCAAATTCATCAGGATAATCCTCGAATTACAAAGTTCAACTATTACAAAAGAGAGAACCACTTCCATCTGTAGGTTAATCCTCGTATATTCATATGTCAACTCAAATTTTCTTAACTGAAGTCAAAAATTCAAATTTTAACTCAAGCCCCCACCAAACCATTACCCCCACACACAAACTCATAATTTCATTATCCGAGCAATACTTTTTAATCCTCCAATAAAGTAGCAAATACTCTACCACACCTCAATCTCAAACTCAAGTCAGATACTCACCCTTTTAAAATAGAAATAGAGGTACATCCTCCAAAAAAGCTATATGTTGGAAATAAGAACATTCAAGCAGAGTTGGTAGAGATAGAACGAAAGATCCGAGTACTCACCCTTTTCAGAGAATCTGACCTCCGCATGTAAGCCTCGGTCCCTGAAAGCTTCATGTCTTCTTTTCGGAATTTCTGAAAACATTCATACAAAATTGGAGAAAATGTAGGTGAACTGAGTGTCGCCACGCCAAAACAGAAATTAACTATTGTGCAACTGAATTACTGAGGGTTCTAAATTGAGAAATATCATTTCAATGATATATTATTGAACCAGTATATATAGAGCCAAAAGATGCTTAAAAACAGTTCGGTGACTAATTCCAAAAGTTTTCTCCTAGAGACATATATGAGGAGCAATACTGAAAATAGAAATGGGAATCACATTTACAGTTCTTCTCTTTATGTTCTTTTTCTTCTTCATAGTATCAGAGTTTGGATAATTGAGTCCTGCGTATGAACATTAAATTTTTGCTAATGTCCCAAAGAAGTGGTCTTTTCTTCTTTTTCTCCACAAAACATTAGAGTTTCATAATATCAGAGTTCAATTAGTATTCATTATTGAGTCCATTCTCAGAACTGATCTTGCAAAAACTTCGCCCCTTCTTTTACTTTTGTAGAAATAGAGTTTGGGTAATGAGTCCCTTCAACTTTGAATTTTCTCGTAATTGTCCCGACAACTATTCCAGTAAATCTTTAGCTGCCAATTCAAGCTTAAGTGATAATACCCGGGAGGTTTATAAGCTGTAACACCATATCTCTACCTCTTTTCAGTGACTAAGAATAGATTTATTTTGTATGTGCTGCAAGAAACACTTTCTTTTGTTGTGCAATTATCAACAACTTTCCTAAAGAAAGAATTTCAATACTGCTTTTCTGTTTTAGGTGATTGAGCACTACTCTGAAGTTTCTTTGACAATATTATATGGATTTGTTGTTCTTCAACTTAAAAAATTAATCACAAACATATCCCCAGGAGATGGAATTTATAGCAGTTCAACTATCAAAAGGAACCAAATTGACACCTAGAACCAGTTGTAGGTTCAAAATACATAAATCAAAACCATGAAAAAGAAACTCTGTACTCACCTCCAAGGTCCCCAACAGCTGTCCCAACATCCTCTTATTCCTACTAACCAACTTAGGATCCTCATTTTTGGGCAACACTCTTGGCACAGGCTCTGGTGGAGGAATATCAAAATCCTATACACATTATTTAAAGCAAATGAATATCAAGGTCTCCAAGGATCAGAAACACACCATCATCTTTATGAAAAGTATAAGGGATAACAAAAAGAAGATATGGCCCTCCTAAAGGTGTCCATCAATGTTTACCATTTTGGATGGCCTTTGATAGCCATCTCTCCGGAGCCAATTGGATGGTTTTCTCTCATTCTGGCTGGCAGGTGCGTCCCTTGGACTTGCCTGCGCTGCTGATTCTTCCTTGTTTGCATCGGCTGGAGCTCCAGATACATCATCAGCAATCTCCCCCTCTTCAATCTGAATTCAGAAGTCAGCACATGAAAAAAAGATTTATTCTCTCTATTTGGAACGAAGACCACAAGAACATTGCCTTAACCTAGCACAAATGTGATTCGGCTATAAATTTTCCATATTTATTCCGCTCAACTTCATTCCAACAGTGGTAAATAACTTGTGTTTTAAGCAAAATTAGTATTTTGTTATTCCAAATACATGAATTTCCCAGAGAGGACTATTGAATTTTCAATCTTCACCTTGACAACAGCTGAAGAAATACGCCTTTTAGGTGCTGGCTGATCCTCTGCATCATTCCTCTCCGCCTAAAGAGCCAATTAACCAAAACACCGAACTCAATAACCAGAAAGGACGTAGCTTACAAGAAGCTTCCTCTCAAAGGATAACGAAGAGAACTTACAGGTCTAACAACGCCACGTTGGCGGCCGCCATTGGCAACAAAATTCCGAGGACCGCCTCCGCCGCCGGAGAATCCACCGCGGCGAAGACCTCTTGGATCCTTAAGCCGCTCAGAAATCTAGTTAACCAATAGTACATAAGTTATAAAAAGAAAAATCTTTTCAAAAAACCCTAGAAATCCAGTTTATTGAAACGGAAATTTTTATAGCGTAGAGAAGGATAAAGAGCGGACCTCGCGTTGTTGCCGATTTAGTTCAAAGAGTTCTTTGCGGAGTTCTTCCTCCGTCTTCTCCACTACGGCGCTCGCCATCTTTTAGGGGTTTCAACTCTCTTCACTCTGTCTCTTTACCTTTAAAAACTCGAACCAGCGAGCGGTCGAGCCAGTATGATTATAGCACTTCAATTAGTTGACTCGTGAACTGGTTCGGTTTTTTTAGGTCTTTTTTTTTTTTTCTTAACAAAAAAGATAATGAAATAATTAGTAGCGTAAATAAATTAGTCGAGAAAGAAATTATGCCAGGCAAATTGTTGAGGTATCTCCTCGCCAAACTTTTAAGTCTAGACAAGTTAAATTAAGTGTTTGATCTTCTATCCAGGGTGGAAGTTGGATTCTTCCGTTCGATTTTATTAAAGTTTGGTTTAGTTTTTCAATTTTTAATTTTAAAAAAATATGTATCGTACATCGAAAATTAATTCGGTTTGGTTTTTTCAACTTCAGTTCGGTTTGATTCGGTATATTTAAAATGATTTTTCGGTGCAAGTGAGAAACAAAATTATCAAAATATTTGACATGAAATAAATATGTTCAATAATATTATTTCGTATAACTTATATAACAATCAATAACTTAGCACATTTATTTAAGAAATTACAAATAAAATATAATTGAAACTTAGAAACTAGCTACTATCTAACACCTAACATTAACATTTCTTTATTTCTGTCTATAAGTGAAGCAGTGAGGCAAAATTCTAAGTTAAACTTAAATGTTGGGTAAGATTGGGACTTGCATGACTCGAACGTACACCCATATCGTAAACACGAGACAAGGGACCCTGAGGGACCCCAAGTCAACCCATGGCTCATGCATACAACTAATCTCATTCCAA
>JACEIK010000106.1:463389-508761 GCA_018107945.1 Datura stramonium | reverse complement strand
TAACCATTAAGTTTAATTTTTTATAGGGCATAAAAAATCATGCTATACTATTCAATAATTATACTAAAAAGTAAAAATAATATTTTCAATAAGATAAGATTTGCTACACCATAAATGGAAGCATTAATGATGTTAATCTTAATTTTATATCAGTAAACAAGGAAATTGATGTTGAATTCAATTACAACACTAGAATTCAAGAACGCAATTGTCACACCCCACCTTTGGAAGCATAACCGGCACCTAATGTCACATTGGAGCCTGGGTTGACCTAGATAGGCATAAGCACCTCTGTTGCCTGCTAGTAACACAGAATTAAGAAAATAAGCAAATATATCTAGGCTATAAACACAGTCTCAGGCCGACCAGGCCACACAACACACCTGCATAAAAACAGCTAACCCAAGAGTCACAACATTAAAAGGATCCTATGCGGGCCGACAAGACCACCATACTGTCTAAGTCATAACAAAAGAAACACAGGCAGTTATATATATATTATAGCAGACAAGGCTGCTAACCAATAGCTAAGCTAGGCCCACACGGCCAACACGTAAAACATAGCATATATAGACCCCACACATCCAACAACGCACAACTAGCTAGAAACTGTAGACTGTGGTCTGCAAGCCTCTAAGAGTGAAAAATATTGGTCCGGACAGGGCCCCAGCCTACCCAAAACTATACCACAAAAGACAATAAAACCTCTACTACCTGGCAACCTGAATAAAAGGAGCTGGCCAATCTGTTGACTCTAAATAGCTACTAAGAAGGTCCCGAAACCTGACTGTCTAGACCTGCAAGGAAGTATGCAGCCTCCCATTTGTGAGCATCAATATAACATGTACCGAGTATGTAAAGTAATAATAATAACTGAATAGAAGTTGATAAAGAACTAAAAGTAATTAGCAAAAAGGGGCAAAAGTTACGATACGCGAGTTGTTGGTGAAATATGAGTAAGGACTTTGTTTGCCCAAGTCCCTTGCTTGAAGGACTATCGCACTTTCATAACCATAGTTTGCATCTAGTAGACAACTATACAAAAGAGAGCTTAAGTTGTACGATTATATATTCATAAGCTACATCTAGCAAGCAGGTATACAAACAAGAATCTAACATGGCATGTATGCTTTCATAACCATAGTCTGCATCTAGTAGACAATTATACAAAAGAGAGCCTAAGATGTACGATTATATATTCATAAGCTACATCTAGCAAGCAGGTATACAAACAAGAACCTAACATGGTCCCCATAAACCTGGAAGGTACAATCATCATAGAGATAATTTACCTGGGCTCCCATAAGCCCCGGCAAGTACAGTATAATCTATATACCCCTAACCAGGTCACTATGGTGTCACAAGTATCTATAACCAAACCTATCCGGACTCTAGAACTGCAACTGAGCCAATGGGCTCCTGTAACTGTATCTGAGCCCTCTCGGCTTCAATAGTTTCACCCTGGGCTCGCAAGACCGTGACGACATAAAGGAAATTCATACGCGAATGGACTTTGATACGGCCTTATTGTCCTAAATATAGTCCTTTCGGACAACACATAGCTCCTATGAGCACTCTGTAGCACCGTAGGCGATGATACAGTTAGCAATCCTAAGGTCGTTTGACAGGAGACTAACTAAGGTGGGTCAATCCCTACAAAAGTATGATGCTATAGCCTCAATGTAGTCTCTCACTAGGCGTATCTATCTCTTTAGGCTTAACACAACCGCTACTCGCCCCTAAATAGTCTATATAGTTTCCAACAGGCGCACCCCATGTGCCTACACCTGATCAGTGGATCCTGACAACGATTACAGCCTCTGTCAGTTTAGACAAACCAGGGCGAGGTTCGGGGTGACCTAAGTGATACTTTGAAGGTCATCCTAGGACAATGATAACTCATAAGAAAATAGAAAGGTCGCAGGCGACCAACTATTTAGTTCCTTCGCTTAGAATGATTGTAAGGCTTCTACTAATCAGACATGCTCCTAAGCATTCAGCCCTATCTTCCCACAGGCGGCTTGCTATAATTCTTAGACTGAAGGTAATACTATAATACTATGGCTCTAGTCCTTTAGACGTTAACTCGGTCTGTCTAGATGACATATAGCTCCCTCGAGCACCTCATAGCCCCATAGGCAATGTATATCTGGATCTATCCCTTCGCGGCAAAATGTACGTGGGCATCTGCCAGAGTAGCTAAGGGCGTTGGCCACAGATCTAATCCCTGACAAGTTTTCCCATTTAATACATTACTTAGTCTATCAGATTTCTAACAACTGGGATGGTTTCCTGAGTGACCTATACAACAAACAATAGGTTGACTGAAGCTAACGATCACTGACGGTAGCCAACCATATGGCAAGCTATCGCTCAATTCATTAGGCAATCCTGGTGCCATCAAATCAAAGGTAAGACTATCCTATCAAGATTCCGGCCCTGGAGGTGTCAAGGTACGCCAACGGCCTACGGGCGAGCTTTACTGTCTATATAGCCATCAACCAAAAAGTTATAATGCCCGATTGTGCCCTATGCTGTCCAACGTCACTAAGTCAGGCCCAAAAAATAACTACAAGCTTCTAGGCATTGGTACGACAACGAGACATTAGAATCCCCCTAATATTGTGAACAATTAAATAGGGAAGTTTCTATGATGCTCCTAGCATTAATCACACTTAGTAAACTCTTTCCCGTCGAGGGATACTACGAGGCAATCTTAATTCGTCTTGCAGCAGCTAAACACAACATATATAACTATTATATACTGGTAGCAACTAACCATAACATATAAAATCATTATCTATTTGCAATAGCTAATCACAACATTCATACGTTCAACTTACTTACAACGGTATGGGTCGTATAAATTATACAACGAGAATAACTTGCAGAAGGGGTTAGCCTTAACATACCTCAATTTTCGGTTTCTTTTCACCCAAATAGTTCCAACCTAAAGCCGATAATTCCACCAAATTGTAGCCCTTACCTGAGAGAACAAGGCTATTTTCAATATTAAGAACGGCTAATAACAATATCTTTCAAAAACATTAACTACAAATCAAACTCAATCCAATTCGGCCGAGAGCTTACAAATTCCCAAGAGTTTAGAAGGTAGAAATGCTTACCTATTACTTGTAACCGCTTAGGACTCAATTAGAAGTGATTTCTACAACATTTACTCGGCGGGGCTCCTACAATCCAGGAAAGATTTCAAAAATTAACTCCGTAGAGACGTTCTTCGTAGGTCTAGGAATCATTACCTGAGAAGAATTGATGTTTGGAGGTGATTTGAAAGTGTAAATCGTCTTCTAAAAGTGAAAACCCCAGGAACAATCGTCCTCAAATGTAATCTCAAGCTTAACAGACTCACTCCTTGAACCATAGCCGGAAAAATTTAGGCAGAGTCTCCTCTGTAATATAGATGTCACGACACGAGAGTACACCCGGATCGTAGACACGGGACAAGGAGTCCCGAGAGACCCCAAGTCAACCCATGGCGTGAGCATAACACTAATTCATTCATATACAGCAAAAAACTTAACTTATCAATCATAAACTAACTGAAAATCATATCATGAATTTGTAAAGAACGACAAACCAAAATACAATCATCACTAACAAAATACTACACATAAGTCTGAAAGCCTCTAATCATAAAAGACGGGTTGATGGGACAAGACCCCAACTAACCCAAACAGTCTGAAAACATAAGATAAACAAGTTCTGAACATGAAGCCCTCGGATCATGAGGACTCACCACTAGAGATTTAGCGAAACTGAGCACAAACTAGGGACGATGCTGAGCCTGCGAACCAGATCCTGAAAATATATGGGTCAGTACTAGGAAAGTACTTAGTATGTAAGGTATGCAAAACAATGCTTAAAAACATAAAAGTTATAGGAGTGGGGACATCATGATCATAAAACTGAAATTGTAAGTATATCGTAAGGCTCAATATTTCCAAAAATATTCATAAACCCATCAAAGTCATAACATGCGGGGAAAAACATTTCATAAATCATAACTTGAGCCAAAAGAACATAACCATGCATAATTCAAAACCATGAGGAACAATGGGAGATTTCTATAACCGACATACTTCACATGAGCACACATGAAGTCCGACTTGTACCCCTAGTTGGGAGGTCGTTCATACCTTTCCAAGGGTATGAACCATGAAAAGCATGATATCACTCATGAAGGCCCCGTAGGGCATATGGGACAGTCACTGAGGAGGTCCCAAACATAATCCTACAATAGCATGTAGTTCTAAGATTCGGGGCGTAACCTAGGCCCCGAACCTACTCGGTGTTAAGTACTACTCCCAAAACATGCAACGTGCTCATAATATTCATAACATGACATGCATGGCTAGTGAAAATATGGGAATCATGACATACTTGAGAATCGTATTACTAGCCATGGAATTGGGCCCGTGAGTCGGCCAAATCGTAATGTAATTCATAAGCGACATGTGGGCATTGCCCATAGTTTCAAATATACTTAACATGTTTAAAATCGTACTGTCAACCGTGGTACCATCCACCCAAACCACTACAACTTAACCACAACTCCTTACCACGACTCGTTGCTTCATCCTATGAGTCATACCATGAGCCATGACGACTCACTCTGGCACCACTGAGATATTCACCACAACTCGTTGATTCATCCTACTAGTCGTACCATGACCCATGACGACTCACTCTGGCACCACTGAGATATTCACCATGACTCCTAACCACGAGTCCTACCATCTCACCACGGTTCGTAGGAAAACCTGTGACACAACCTCAGGCTCCCGATCTCATCATGACTTGTGTCACGAGTTATAGGTCCTCACCACGACTCGCACCTCGAGTTGTACTAGTGCAAAATTCCAGGTTTTCTGTAGTTTTTGACTTAAACTCTCGAGTCTATTCATAGGCCCTTTCGGGGTGTTACAATAGACTATCCGAAAATATGAAACACAGAAATGTCCAACACAGGCACCTCACAAGATGCTATCTGCAGCTGAATAGCATAGCGGTACTACATGTATGTAAGCAACTGATAACAATAGCAACAAATTCAATTATATAACATCTGAAACTATCTTGCCTTAACTGAAATTGTTTGAGTTGTATACTATCGTCGTAGAGCTTAGAACAACTGAGGATATCCAGACTTCGCGTCACCTTTAGCTTTTCAATTCACCCCTTATATATTTCTTCCCCTCCATACGACTTTACTAGACTGCATCTTTGGTTCTTAACCTATGGACCTGCCGATCTAGTACAACTATTGGGGTCTCTGCATGGGATGGCTCTCTTGTAACCTGAGAATCCTTGGATGGGTCAGCCTAAGAAAAGGTCTCCTACACACTTACGTAATATTGATGGACAGATCCTAGCCCCAAAGGCAACTCTAACTCATAGGCCACTTGGCCGATCTTCCGGAGCGTCCGGTATAGCTTAGTGAATCTAGGGCTAGGCTTTCCCTTATTGTCAAATCTCACCACGCCCTTCTTTGGAAAAAATTTCAAGAATACCCAGTTGTTGCCTCAATCTCCAACTCCCTACGTCGTACACTGGAATAGGACTGCTGATGACCCTGGGCTGGCAGTAAATGCTCTCCAATGAGTTTAACTTTTTCTTCTGACCAATGTATTATGTCAGATTCAATGAACCCTGACTTGCCTACTTTAGGCCATCATATAGAAGACCTATATTTCCACCCATAATATATCTTCGAGCGCCTGAATCGTGTGCTTTGCTTGGCCATTTTCCTTAGAAGTTGTACTCAAATTAACTTACGTCCCAAACTGTTTTGACACCCTTTTCAAAACCTAACTGTGGGTTATGCCCCTCATATAGCCAGATGATCCCTTTAGTATTTAACTCAGCGTAATCTTTTAGCTGAAACGTAATTTTGACTAGAAAGAAACAAGTTGATCCCATTAGAATAACTCAAGTAGGGTCAAATTTATGGCTGGTACGAGGTAAATCTTCATATTGGCTACTTTCCACTTTCACGCAGGCACGGCTATCTCCTGAGTTAGTCTTCCCGGCTTCTGATGTCCCGTCTTTCCCTACTGGGAATTGGAGCTCTATGCTACCACTCAACAATATCTTTCTCCTTCCCATGCCATCAGTAGATCTCTTTTATAACCTGACACGTTTTTGTCAAACCCCGCTGGAGGGAATAAAGGACATGGTGTACCTTTGCTACAGTCTACTAACGAAGCCCTGCCATATTTGGAATGCAGAGTTGACCTCTAGGTCTCAATACTCTACCCCCTATTATCTCGAAAGGCCGATGACTCCTTCTGCTGGGCCTTGTCTCTGGGCTGTACTAGGCTAGGATCTTCGTACCGTCACTCCTTCGCCCCCACAACCAATGGTGATATTGCAATATTCTAGGTTATAATCTCACCATCATCTAAGTGTCAACCTGATGCTTCTATCTCGACATTCAGTGGCGATTCCAAGCTCTATCAGCCCGCTACATCCTAGAGGTGTTATGTTTTCCTCTAGAGCTCGATGTTCATGTCTTGCCCTTACTTCTATAGGATAAAAAACAGGGTTTGTGCCCCATGCACCGTACTGACAAGGATGTTACTGGACAAGTTTACTAACCTATATTGTCCTGACTTGCTCTCGGGTCGGTTCCCTTCATGTATTCTCTCTGCCCCTCAACATACTAAGTTGGGGGTCGTAGGCTTTATTCTCTAGGTATTCGCTACCGCCATCAGCACACTACGATGGAATTAGTCTATTCCTGACCTGAGCTTTACTATTACTGGGAGCCTACTGCTTATGGAATCTCACATGTACTCGGCTGCTCCTAGCAATCTTACATGTCATCTTGATCTTTACTGTAGTGAAGGTCTAGGTGGCTTATTTAAGTATTAGAGGTCTTGACCACTTTTCTAACACCCCCCATGAATCAACGAATCTAGCCCTCCTTTATTATTTACTCTTGGCACATAGTGTCAATACTTACGCTCTCTACTATACTAAAAAAAGGCTGGGAGGCGGAAGTAACCATATCGTTCTATAGTAGGGCTGAAGTATGAAACTCAACAAACTCTAAAGGGCTAGAGGTGAGAGTCTTGTAATTTCACAATCTCTCGTGCCTTTCAGGTAATCTAATACTAACTACTACCCGTGTCTAATACTGAGTAGCTACTAGGTAAGCTAATATGTATACTATACTCCTAATATCTTAATCCGAGGGTGTAGGAAAAACTAGGAGCAGTACTGGAGTGTCCATTACCCAATAAAGTTCCCAATGCCCCGAGAGGATGCTGGGGAGATTGAAAAGAATGTCTCTCCTTCTCCCTCAGGCTGGCTGTCCCCCAACTGTGACACCTCGCTGGTACCCTCTCCTGTTGTTGTATATGGCTTGCAGCTGGATGTAGTCTGTCTCATATCAAACATTATTCTACATATACATAACAATGAAAGCTTAGGGACTCAACCCTATACAACTCGGCTCTATAGCACGATCTGAGAAGAAGGAGGGATAATCATACTATCATGCCGCGTAGCCTCCTGGTTATAAAATGTGGTGTAAAACACATTTATAAATAAGACCCTACTAGACACGACTTGTAGACTCCCTAGGATTGGACGTTGCTCTGATACCAAGTTTGTCACGCCTCACCTTAGGAGGCATAACTGGCACCTAATGCCACATTGGGACCTGGGCTGACTTACCTGGGCATAACTACCTCTGGTGCCTGCCAGTAGTACAAAATCAAGAAAATAAACGGTTATATCTAGGCTATAAACATAGTCTCGGGCTGACCAGGCCACACAACACACCTATATAAAAATAGCTAACCCAGCAGTCACAATATTAAAAGGATCCTATACGGGCCGACAAGACCACTAGGCTGTCTAAGTCATAACAAAAGAAAGACAAGCAGTTATATATATACTATAGCCAACAAGGCTGCTAACCAATATGTTACACCCCGTAAAATTTCCGACACATAGATGGCCTATTCGCATGTTGATTAAGAGTATTTGAGTGCCACACATGCTAGAAAAAGGCCCGGGAAAAGACCGGATAAGAAATCCTTCGAACCATCACGGAAGGAGCCGGGGCAGAGCCCCTCCGCGATGGCAACGTGTCACGGAGGGAGGACCTCCGCGTTGGCCCCATGACACGTTGGCCCTGTCCAGGCTCAAGTATATAAAGCTCCAACTTCGATTTATTTGATTAAACACCTCATAATTTCTAGAAAACGCGAGAGAAATAGAGGAGGGCGAGACTTTCCTTATAATTTTCGATCGATTACGNATCTTCTTTGAACTGTTGTCTGCATTTTTAGAGTTAAAGTTCATTGACACTTGAGTCGATTATTACCTTGGTCCAGTCCCTGTGGGATCGATACTTGGCTAACTTGAGCCATTTTACTACTTGTTCGACCACGTGCACTTGCGTGTAGTCATCTAAAGACACCGAACACGTCGTTTTATGTATTTCTCTTGGCATGATAAGACAGGTTAAGTCCCTCTTACATAAGTCATTCTCATGCATGCAAATTAAGAGGAGTTTAGAGAGATCAAGCATAGTTTCAAGCTTTTCCCTATCAATTCTCCTTTGGGCATTCAAGGAACTCTAGAATCTGATCTTACCCAAGTATGTAGGGTTACGAATGGGTGTTTCTGTTCACACCCATGCTCGTTCTCTATTATTTTATGAAAATCTATCAAAAATCTCATGGGGTTCTAATTCAATTTTTTTCAAAATCTAACGATTTGCTAATGGGTTATTATTGTTTGTGATTCACATCATATTTTATGGACTTTGATCAGATTTTACTTACTATTTTGATTATAAAATTATGGATTTTGATTTCTACAAATTTTAGCCTAATTATGTAAGATCTATGATGAATCAATTTATGATCTACTCTTCAATTGTTGATATTTACAAACCCAGCATGATTTATGATTTGAAATATGAATTTATTCAATTACCCATCATGATTTGATGATTTACAAGTTATATGTATGATCTACAAGTATGCATGAAACCTATTATTCATGAATTATATCTTGGCCAACGCATGGGCCATATGTCATGGCTAGTTCATGTATGTATAAGTATGTTTATGATTATCATGATTCGACTAGCCCATGAATTCATGCATGTTATACTATGAGCACTATATATGTTTTGGGAATAGTATCAAACGCCGAGTAGGTTCGGGGCCTAAGTATTGCCCGCATCTCACAAACTACGTGCCACCGTAGGTATGTCGAGACCTCCTTTGTGACTGTCCCCGGCCCAAATGGACCTTTTCATGGTGATATCACACTTTCATGGTTCTACCCTTGGAAAGGTATGGACACCCTCCCAACTAGGGTTACTAGTCGGGCTTCATGTGTGTTCATATGGGGTATGTCGATTGAGAGAATCTCTCAATGTTCCTCTTGATTTATACATGTTTATGATTATGAATTTTGGCTCAATTCATGTTAAATAAGGGTTTTTTCTTATGATCATAAGTATGATTGTATTATGAATTTTTGAAAACCTTGATCCTTATGTTATGCTATGATATTTATGATATAAGCATGATTTCCTACTCTTTTGATCATTTATGAGTTTTGTATATTTTAAATGTCTGTTTTACTTACCTTGCATACTCGGTACATTCCACTTACTGATCGCATACTTTGTCTTTTGTATTGTTTCGTGATACAGGACTCGGCTCTCAGGCTCATCCTCATCCTTAGACCATCTCGAAGTTACTCTCAGCTTTGTTGGTGAGTCCTCATGTTCCGAGGGCCATATGAATAGACGTTTATGTTGTTCTTTTGTTTCAGTTTGTCTAGGTTAGTTGGGGATGTTGTCCCATCAACCCATCTTACATGTTAGAGGCTTTTAGACTGTATGTAGCACTCAGCTTGTGTGTATGTCTAGACTTTCGAATGTTATGGCATGTTGTGTTATGTTTATGTTTCCGCTATGTCTTATGCTCAGCCTTCCGCTTAAAGTGAATAAAGTTAGATGTATGTTTATGCCATGGGTCTACTTGGGGCCTCTCGGGGTTCCTTTACGATCCGGTTCTACGTTCGAGTCGTGAAAAACTTGGTATAAGAGCCAGAGGTTTTGAAGTATCCTAGGGTGTCTGAAAGCCGCATTAAGTAGAGTCTTTTTCATGGGTATGAGGGCCACACTTATGAAGAAGAGGCTACAAGACGTTTCTGAATTGTTCCCTTCTTTTATGATCTATGTCATGCGATTAAAAGTCTTTCTACCTTTCTAAAATTCGTGCTATTCGCGATTGAAGAATCATGGATCCTAGAAGAATAAGCGGAAGAAGAAATGGAAATAGTAAAGGCCTAGAAGATGGCAATAGTCATGGGCATCAGCAAGCCCAACCTATTTAGGAGCCCTAGGTACAAGAGCCAGTTTTCCACGCAGATTTTCGGGCGGCTATCCAGATGTTGGCGCAGGCCTATACCGCTCAGGTCAATCTGTAGGCTGTTGCGCATATCCCACAAAATGGCAATGCAGTAGGGGCCCGGATTAGAGATTTCTTGAGGATGAATCCGCCGGAGTTCCTAGGGTCCAAGGTGGATGAGGATCTACACGAATTTATTGAAGAGAATATGAAGATCACCCAGGTTATGGGGGTGAAAAATGGAGATTATGTTGACTTGTCCTCCTACCAGCTAAAATAGGTAGCACATATATGGTTCAAACAGTGGAGAGATGCTAGGGAAGTAGGTGCAGGCCCTATAGGTTGGGAAGAGTTCCACACAGCATTCTTGGATCGGTTCTTCCCTCGAGAGATGAGGGAGCTTAAGGCGGCTTAGTTTGGTAACTTGAAGGGTGACATATCGGTTCAAGAGTACACATTGGAGTTCACCCGTCTATCCAAGTATGTGCCAGAGTTGGTGGCATATCAGAGGGCTCGGGTGAGCCATTTCGTGCATGGTGTGGCAGAATACCTAGATAAAGACTATAGGATCACCATGCTGCATTGAGATATAGACTTTCCTCGCATTGTGTTGCATGCTCGGCAAATGGAGTCGATGTATCGAAGGTAGAGATTGGCCAAGAGGGCCAGGACCAACAGTTATGGAACTTCTCAGGTCAGATCAAGGGGTGGACAGCGTTTGTAACACCCTGAAACTTTTCTAGACCAAATTCAGACGTTGCATGAAAAATCATAGGAAACCAAAAAATTTTCTGTCTCAGACGACCCTTACAACGGACCATTTGGTGGAGCCAACGGACCGTTGTAAAGAGTCGAGGGTTGCAACAACATTGTTCTAGGGGAAACGACAAGTCATAGGATGACCCATTGATCCTAACAACGGTCGTCCTGTCGCCCATTGAATCCCAATTTAGGTGGTCTACCGAACCCTTTCTCCGAGACAACGGGAAGGAACAACGGCCCGTGGTAGCCTTCGACGATTCATTGTGACCACCTATCATTCAGTTCCAGAACCCAGTTGTGTGAACCACGAGGGCATACAATGGCCCGTTGGTCCTACCAATGAGTCGTTATTATCACCCATTGTCCCCATGCCCAGTTTTCTTACCAATTCCGATGGGAGGTATCAACAGCCCGTTGTTGCTTCCAATGGACCGTTGTACCTAACCGTGGATCACCCGTGTGAATCCAGTTTCTGAACCCAGAAACCACGGCCAGATTCAATGGGTCGTCATCTCTACCAACGGCCCATTGGTTCTTGTTGGCCAGATTTTAGATTTAAATCCTAGGGTTATTTTTGTAAAATTTCACCTACCTAGTCCCTAAACTATGTCTTTTGGGGTTCATTTAGGGGTTTTAGAAGGGTAACCAACGATTTCTCCCCATATTCCTTCTCTCATTCTCAAGAACAGAGCATAGAAATAGCCAGGGAGTTAAGAGCAAAAGCTAGGGCAACATCAATCTTCTCAGTTTTTTCCAAATATTTTCACTAGATTTTCTTCTATAGGTATGTGGGAATTCAGCAAGGAGATTTTTCTCCCCTTGCGTCCCCTAAAAACCCTCTCTCAGTTAACTTTCATTGCTAGCCCTGAACTTATTAAATTGAAGATATTGTTATTGTTCTTGATTTATTCTTGTGGAATCCTAATTTATGTTCATTGTAGCTAATTTCTACCAGTTTGTGACAAAAATGATGCCTATTCCAGTGAAGTAGAATTTTAGCCTAACTTTTGGAGCAGAAACTAGAATTTTTTATATTTACTGAATTATTGAATCATGCTTTAAATCCTTCATAGTTTGAAAATTCCTATAGTATTTGTATGTATCAGAAACTCGGTTAAAGGTTTAATTAATCAGCCTCATTTAGAAATTTATTTACTCAGTATCATTCAGGAATGTCAGTCTAGCCTCAGTCAAATTTTAGCAACCTCCGGGTTGACCAGAATGATGTCAGCTGATTAGTTTGACTATAGCCTTTTTCCGAGGTGTCAGTGATGCCTCTTAGTTATCAAATTCAGACTCAGATTACAGTTATTTGGTCCATTAGGCGGTCATGATAATTTAGTATTATAGCTTTGACCAGCCCCAGGACCCCAGTTCAGTTATCAGTTTATTCTCTACACGGTTACGACGCTTCTAGATAAGTAGCTCTGACCATTCTTAGAACTAAGTTTCCAAATATGGTCTAATAAGACATTCAGGAAACTCTCTGACAGTATCCCTGGGTGAGTATAGTCTTGGGCCCCAGTATCGAGCTATCCGCTTGTTAGTAGTAGCAGTAATAGGATTATCCAATAGGAGTAGGACTTACCACCGAAAAGGCCAGGGTTCCAGCGCACCCAGGTTCTAGAACTAATTTTTCACCGTAGGATACATATTTACTTGGCCTCATGCCCCCCCCCCCAAACAATGATTCTCACAGTCCATGCCTTTATACCCTGGCAAGGTATATTGGGTCCTACCGGTGGGGTCTATACATCAGACTCCACGTCTAGCTCACGTGGTTATATGTCGGTTATAGCCTCTCCCACTAGTCAGTACAGTTTACTCTCAGATTCTTTACTCCAGATCAGTTCAGTGCAGTATTTCAGACTCAGTATCTTGAACTTATAACATGTTTATGACCATCATCTAGGGTCACTTTTGACCATATTAGTTTTATACCAGTTGTATCAATTTTCAGCATTTCAGTTGGTCATTTCATGTCGTATCAGTTCAATTACTAGTTCTATCATGTTATTCATTTTTCTGTCACTTACTCAGTACATTCGAAGTACTGACGCATACTTTTATGTTGTATCGTTTCATGATATAGCTGCAGGTTCTCAGACTCAGCACTGCTAGACGCCACAGTTTAGATTCTCCACATCAGCAGTTGAAGTGTGAGTCCTCATCATCTGAGGGAATTATTTCTTTCTTCCCATTTATTAGTTTCAGTTAGACTTTGAGTTAGATGGGGGCTTGTCCCAGCAACTTCTCAGTTAGATGGCTTTCATAAAAACATGATTTTTAGATTTATCAGTATTATTCAAGTGTTTTGAACTTTATTTTTTCAGACTTGTCTTTCCTAAATGTTTTTATGATATTATTTAAAAGTTCTGTTGTGCATGTTTACTCATAATTCTAGTGAATAACAGACCATGGGTTGACTTGGGGTCAGTTGTGGCTTCAAGTACCGTGTTACGTCTAGAGTGTAGACTCTTTGCGTGACAAACTTGGTATCAGAGAACTAGGTTTAGAGTATCAGGTGAATGTTTGAAATCCACATCGAGTAGAGTCCTTTTCATGGGTGTGAAGTGCACCACACATATGATTAGGAGGCTATGAGATGTTATTAGGAAAATCCACTTTTGTTCATATTCTGTATCGTGCGTTAAAGTCCAATTCCAGAAATGCCCTTCTAATTCGTGCTCTATTTCGTTTTAGTGAACCATGCCTCCCAGATGCTGTAATGGAAGAAGGGCTGGTAATGCCAATGGACCTACCCCACCAGCCTCGGTAGCTCCTCAAGATGATTCGGTTTCTATTGTAGAGTTTAGAGCGGCCATTCAGTTACTTGGCCAAATCGTGACCAATCAGGTGAATCAGCAGGTTGTGCCGATGAACACGAACGGGTTTGCAGTAGCCGCAAGGGTGCGGGACTTCACCCGTATGAACCCTCCAACATTTCAAGGATCTAAAGTGGGGGAGGACCCCCAAGAGTTTGTAGATGAGGTCAGGAAGATTACCCGTATTAAGGGTGCCAGCTCCTCCGAGAGTGCTGACCTGGCTGCCTACCAGCTTAAAGGTTGGTCTATTCTTCAAATTTGAGTCTAGCTTCTTCGGGGCATAAGAATAACGCTCTATTCCTGCCAAGTCATTCCCAATTTCACAATAGTTCTAATTGTCGTTACCATCAAAGTTCATCATTACTGGAACCAGACTTTCAGCCGCAAATCTCTCTTCCCTGGGTACCTCAATTATCCCTTCATCAACAATATCAATAACAGAGAATATGTTCATATCTCTAGGCTGCTTCATAGATTTGCAAACATTGAATCTAACCTCTTCATCATTTAATCTGAACTTCAATTCACCACTCTCCATATCAACCAATGCTCACCCAGTTGCTATGAATTACCTACCTAAAATTATAAGGACTTCGAAGTCCACTTCGCAATCCAAAATTATGAAATTAGCTAGAAAGATAAAATGCTCCACATTAACTGGCATTTCAAATAGAATCCCACTAGTCTCTTGACTGACCGGTCAGCCATCACTAACCTCATAAAAGTCAGTTTAGGGGCTCCCAAGCCCAACTTCATATGCATCGCCAGCTGTATCAAATTGATGTTGGAACCAAGGTCACATAGTTCTTTGGCAAAGTTGAATGCACCAATGGTGCATAGAATAGTGAATACACCAAGTTATTCCTTCGTATGGACTAGTGAGTAGGAAGAGATAACACTAAAGTGATGAAGATTATCAACTGATTCGTAACTGACAGTCCTCTTCTTCATAACCAAGTCCTTCATAAACTTAGCACAACCTGACATCTGCTAAATAGCTTCTACTAATGGAACATTAACTGACAACTACTTCAACATAGACATAAATATTTGGAATTTGCCATCTTCCTCCTATTTTTTCAATCTCTATGGAAATGGAGGAGGTGATAAAGGAATCTGAGTGTAACACTCCAAAAGCCCCTGAAACCAAACCCCATACTTGGAATAAGAAATTAGAAGGTTTTCTACAAAATGACTCGTCAGATGAGCCATTGTCAGAACCAACGACCTATTGAGATAGTCGTTACTTTCCCAACAGATTTTTCCCCATATTTAATGAGTGGTGTAATGACCCATTGGTAGAAGTAATGACTCATTAATTAGATGAGATCCAAAAACTATTCAAGATCATTCTAGCAACAACAGGTGGAAATGACGAATCATTGTACTTTCTAATGGGTCATTCTTTCTCCCCATTAGGAGAGATTAAAAAACTGGAACTCTATCCTAGAACCAACTTGGTCCCAATGAGTTGTGGTGACAACCAACGACTTATTGGGTGACCGTTAGATCTGGATGGACAATTTTTCAAACTACTTTTTTGGGGTATTTTTGTAACTTCACACTATTTTAATTCCTAAACTACGTCATTTTGAAGAAATTTCTTGAGGATTTAGGGGATGTAAATGGTTCCCCCCTCATTTCCCACTTAGATTTTTAGAACATCAATACGTAGAACTCAGAGCTTCTCTCTAAAACAAGGGCTAGGGTTCTTCACTCTTCTCAGCAAGTCAAAGGCTCATTCCCAGAGATTCTTCTACAGGTATGTTGGGATTCGAAAAGGGTATCCTTTCATCCTTGCACCCCAAAGTATTTACTCAAAAAAACTTAATCATTTTCAACCCTATAGGAAATTGTAAGTTAGAGTTTTTCAGTAAGCTTATGAATTCCTTAACCTTAATAATTCTTCAAATTTTCCATGACTATTATTATTTTGTAAAATTTATGTTTTGATTTCATTTAGACAGTATTCTTCCTAGCCTTGATTTTAGTATGATTTTGGAAATGGAACTTGAATTCAATCAAAAATGGTGTATTAGCATGATTTTGTCACCGATCATGAATTGTAGCATAAAATCTTTAAATAAAAGTCTCCATTTTCATATTTTAAGTACTCTCAATATTTTTGGAGATGTCAATTATTAGTATCAGTTTCAGTATCATCATATTTTTAGTATTTTTCAGTTTATCAGGTTCCTTAGATTCTTAGGACACTTCCATATAAGTAATTCTAACTTAGTCTTAGGATACTAGTTTCCAACTATTTGTATAGTTAGATACAGTTTGATCTTAAATTGGGAGTAGCACTTAGCACCGAGTGGATCAGTGTTCCAGCACACCTAGGTTTCTAGATCTACATGCCACCGTAGGTCTTTAGCGCAAATAGGCATCAGTTTAGTGGTCACACAACCATGCCTAAATACTCTGGCAAGGTATATTGGTTTCTATTGATGGGGCGTATACATCAAACTCCACGTTTAGCTAATATGCTTATATGTCAGTTAACAGGCACTCTCACAATACTGTCCAGTGTCAGATCTTAGAACAAGTGCAGGACCCTTAATTAGTTTTACTAGCTTTATAGTATTTTTTAGGTTGCAGGTTTTTATAGCATTGACATATTCAGACAGGGTCATCCTATATTATTAGAGTGCTTTACTTATACTTTCTTACTAGTATGACTATGTTTTAAACTACATAGCTTCATATACTTAGTATATTCCAAGTACTTATGCTTATTTTCATATATTATATCATCCTGTGATATAGGCTCAGGCTCTCGGGTTCAGCAACGTGGTTAATCTCCATCAGACTAAGCTCAGCAGTATCTAGCAGTGAGTCCTCATCTCTTGAGGATCGGAAGCATTTCTCTCAATTTTTGTAGTATTGTTTAAGTTTTCAAACTTTGGAGTTAGCTGGGGACTTGTCCTAGTTGCTCATCTTTAGTAGAGGTTTTCAGATAGTGTTATTTCAATTTTTTTTAGTTTATCCAGTGTAATTACAACATTCATATTTTTATGTCATACACATTATTTATTCTTTCGCTCAGGTTTCATTTTTAGTGACAGTCATGTTAAAGTCATATTATAGGAGACGTGTTGTGTCAAAAGTATAGACTGGGATCGTGAAAAACTTGATATCAGAGTAAGGTTTAGAGTGTCCTAGGGTGTCTAAAATCCACATTAAGTCAAGTCATTTTCATGGCTATGAAACGCGTCACACTTATAAGGAAGAGGCTATAAGGTTTTTTTAGGAAAATTCCCTTTTCTTTATGATTCATATCATGGGTAGAGCATGAAACTCTAAAATGTCCTTCTAACTCGTGTTCTACCATTTTCAGTGACAATGCCTCCTAGGAAAATAAGTAGAAGGAGGAATGGTAATGCCAACCAGTAAGCCCCACCAACTCCAACAGCCCCTCAAAATGATCAGGTGATGCATGTTGAGTTTCGGGTTGCTATTCAGATGCTCGCTCAGGTTTTGTCCAACTAGGTCAACTAGGAGGCCGTCATAATTACCAACACGAATGGGCCTACAACTGCTGCTATGGTCAGGGACCTTACTCTGATGAGTCCTCTAGAATTTCACGGGTCTAATGTAGATAAAGACCCACAAGACTTTATTAAAGAGGTTTTGAAGATCACCTGAATCATGGGTATTACCTTTGTTAAAAGCATAGATTTGGCTTATTATCAACTGAAAGAAATAGCAGAGATATGGTATAGACAATGGAAAGAAGGGAGACGGGTTGTTGTAGGTCCAGTGGAGTGGAACGAGTTCGTGACTTTGTTTTTTAAATAGGTTTTTTCCCTGGGAGTTAAAGGAAACAAAGGCTACAGAGTTCTTCAACTTAAAACAGAATAATATGATGGTTCAGGAGTATGCCTTAAAGTTCACTCAACTATCAAAATATGCTCTGGAGATTGTTGTCAAGCTAAGGGCTCATATGAGCAAGTTCGTAAATAGAGTCTCAAACTTGGTGGTTAAAGAGTGCAAGACTACCATGCTAAGAAGTGACATGGAAATATCTGGGCTTATAATCCATGCACAAAAGATAGAGGCAGGGAAATTGAAAGAAATAGAAAGGGAAAGAAAGCAGGCAAGGACAGGTTAGTTTGAGTATTCACAATATAGCTCGGATGGTGGTAGTCGCCTACAGCAACCACAGAGACATCCAGTACCCTCTTCATCCAGTGCTCCTTCTTTCAGACCCCGCAATGATCTGATGGGTAGAGCATCAGGTTCCTAGTTTTAGATTCATGTCTCTAGTAGCCGCACTTTCCTAGTATATCCTAAATTTGGTAATAACCATCCGGGTGAGTGCCGTGTAGGCGAGGAGGGTTTCTTTGGTTGTGGCCAGCTAGGTCATAGGTTGAGGGACTACCCATCAACCGGACATGAAAAGGCCCAATCCACTACATCAACAACTCTAAGGTTTGCCCATCTCAATAGGGTACTACTTTAGGTACAGGTGGCGGTCAGCACTAGAATCACTTTTATGCCCTACCTCCTGCCAAGACCAAGAGAACTCACCTGATGTAGTCACTGTATGTTATTCCTTTTTCGTACAGATCTATATGCATTACTAGATCCAGAAGCCACACCTTCCTTCATGACTTCTTATTTAGTGGTTTATTTTGATGTTAGTCAAAAGTTTTGTCAAAACCATTCCTAGTCTCTACCCCTGTTGGTGAGTCGGTCATAACCAATTGGGTATATACAGAAATTGCCCAGTCACAGTATTATAGAAAGTCTCCGCATTGGACCTAGTAGAGTTAGATATGGTTTGACCTTATTCTTGGCATGGACTTGTTACATTCTTGTTATGCCTCAGTTGACTGCAGGACTAGAATTGTAAAGTTTTAGTTTCCTAATGAACCAGTCCTAGAGTGAAAGGTTAGTACTTCAGCACCTAAAGGTCGGTATATCTCATTCCTTAAGGCTAGGAAAATTATTTCAAAGGGTTAAAATTATCACTTGGTTTAGTTCAAGGACTCTATTTCCGAAACCCCAACTCTTCAGTCAGTTCCAGTTATTAGTGAGTTTCCAAATGTGTTTCCTGAAGATCTTCTCGGAGTTTCTCCCAAGCAAAAAATTGACTTCAGTATAGATCTTCTTCTAGATACCCAACACATCTCAATTCCTCCTTATAGAATGTCTCCATATAAGCTTAAAGAGTTGAAGGAATACCTAAAAGACCTGTTAGAAAAAGTTTCATTAGGCCTAGTAAATCGCCTTGGGGTGCCTAGTGTTGTTTGTGCGCAAGAAGGACGATACACTCAGGATGTGTATCGACTCACTTTAGTTGAACAAAGTCATGATCAAGAACAAATATCCCCTACCCAGGATTGATAACTTGTTCAACCAACTTCAGGAAGCTAGCTGTTTTTCCAATGTAGATCTCAAATCAGGATACCATCAGCTCAGGGTCAAAGAATGTGACATTCTAAAAATAGCCTTCAGAACTTGGTATTGTCACTATGAATTCGTAGTTATGTCTTTTGTACTAACGATTGCTCCTGTAGATTTTGTGGACTTAATGAACAGGGTATTCAAGCAGTACTTAGACATGTTCGTTGTTGTCTTCATAGATGATATTCTACTCTATTCCAGAAAATAGGAGGAACATGCAGACCACCTAAGGATAGTTTTGCAGTCTCTCAGAGACAGCCAGTTGTTTGCTAAGTTCAGCAAGTGTAAATCTGGATAAAATTAGTGGCATTCCTTGTTTATTTTGTCTCTAATAAGGGTATCCAAGTGGATCATCAAACGATAGTGCTGGTTAATAACTAGCCAAGATGACCCACTTCTCCATCAGACATCAGGAGTTTCTTGGGCCTAACAGGATACTACATATGGTTCGTAAAAGGATTCTCCCCTATTGCCTCTCTTTTGATCAGACTAGCTTTCTCATCTATTGACTCTTTTTTGACCAGACTAACTTAAACGAAAGTGAAGTCTTAATAGTTTGATGCATGTGAGAAGAGTTTTCAAGAGCTAAAGATTTGGATCACTATAGCCCCAGTCTTGACCCTTCCAGAAGGTTCCGATGGATTTGTAATCTATTGTGTTGCCTCCAAAATTGGCCCTTGGTGTGTTCTGATGCAACATGGCAGAGTTATAGCATATGCCTCTAGACAGCTCAAAATTCATTAAAAGAACTAACCGACTCATGATATTGAGCTGGAGGCGGTAGTATTTGCCTTGAAAATTTTGAGGCACTATCTTTATGGTGTTCAAGTAGATGTCTTCACTGACAACAAGAGCCTACAGTACATGTTCAGTTAGAATGATTTGAATCTCTATCAGTGAAGGTGGTTATAATTATTGAAAGATTATGATATGAGTGTGTTGTATCACTTAGGAAAAGACAATGTGGTGGTCGATGCCCTCAGCAGGTTGTCTATGAGGAGTGTTGCTCATGTAAAGGATGATAAGAATGAGTTGGCAAGAGTTTTTCATAGGCTAGCTCGGTTAGGAGTCCAGTTGGTTTATTTAGAAGGGGGTGGAGTCATAGTCCAAAATGGAGCAGAGTCCTCTTTCGTGGTAGAGTTTAAGTTGAAGCAAGATAAGGACCTAATCTTAATTAATTTGAATGAAGCAGTCCTCAAAAAAGAGGTGAAACCATTCTTCAAAGGGGGAGATGGGGTGCTTTACCAAGGAAAATTGTGTGTTCCATATGTGGATGAATTAAGGCAGCGTATATTAACGGAAGCCCACAGCTATAGGTATTCCATCCACCTAGGTTCCACCAAGGTGTACGGTGACCTATGGGAAGTCTATAGGTGGAATGGCATGAAGAAGGGCATCGCAGAATTTGTGACTAAGTGTCCTAACTGCCAAAAAGTGAAGGTTGAACACTAGAGACCGGGAGGTATAACTCAGAGCATTATCATCCCTACTTGGAAGTTGGAAGAGATCAACATGGATTTCATTACAAGTCTACCTCGTATGCACAATTAGTTTGATTCTATTTGGGTGGTAGTGGACCGGATAACCAACCAAATCATTTTCTACTAGTCGAGACCACAAATTCAGTAGAGAATTGTGCCAGTCGATACATCTGGCAGTTGGTCAGGTTGCACGGAGTCCCTTTGTCCATCATTTCGAACAAGGGCATTCAGTTCACCTCGCATTTTTGGAAGAACTTTCATAAGGCACTTGGTACTCAGGTTATGCTCGGCATAACTATTCATTCGCAGATAGATGGCCAGGCTGAGTGGACCATTCAGACTCTGTAGTACATGTTGAGGGCTTGTATGATCGATTTCAAGGAAAGTTGGAATGATCACTTACCTGTCATCGAGTTTGCGTATAACACTAGTTACCACTCTAGCATCCAGATGGCCCCATTTGAGGCACTTTATGGTAGGAGGTGTAGGTTCCCAATAGGGTGGTTTGAGGTTGGTGAATACACTTTGATAGGGCCTGATTCAATTCACGAATCTATGGAGAAAGCTTAGCTTATTAGAGAAAGGCTGAAAGCAGCTCAGAGCCGCCAGAAATCATATGCAGATATGAGGAGAAGAGAACTCGAATTTGCTATTGATGACTAGTTTTACTTAAAGATTTTGCTTATGAAAGGTGTGATAAGGTTTGGGAAGAAAGGAAAACTCATTCCCTGCTATGTTTGTCCTTACCAAATTTTGAGACGCATTAGCAATGTGGCATATGAGCTGGACCTGCCTACGAAGTTAGCATCGGTGCACCCAGTCTTTCATGTATCCTCGCTGAAGAAGTGCATTGGTGGTCAAACCTCATTTGTACTATTGGAAAGTGTAAAAGTTAAATACAGTCTCTCTTACGAAGAGGTCCCAGTTGAAATTCTTCACTGACAAGTTCATAAGCAAAGGAATAAGAAAGTCACCTCAGTGAAAGTGCTTCCCCTAATGAGTTGGCAAATGACTCATCATTTGCATAGAGAGTAATAAAATGACTCGTGGTTTGTGGAAATGTAATTTTTTCGAACATCCATGATGGATTAAGGAAATGACTCATCGTTTGCCTAATGAGTCGTTAAGTGACCCGTGGTTTGGGGAAATGCTATTTTTCAGACAGTCATGAAGGATTAATAAAATGACTTGTCATTTGCCTAATGAGTCGTTAAATGACCCTTCATTTGAGCAACAGTGGGAAATTCCAGTGTACTTCACGGATTAAGTAAATGACTTGTCATTTTCCTAACGAGTCGTCCACAACTTGTCGTTTCTAGCAGTATGAGATTTTCTGTCAAACTTGGAGAAATCAGCTGGTAGTGGGAGATACTTGGGAAGACAAAGAAGATATTATGACTAAATACCCTCATATATGAGAATTTAGGGAAGTTAAATAGTTCCTCCCTCATTTCCCACTTAGATTTTTGGAACATCAGTACATAGAACTCAGAGCTTGTCTCAGAAACAAGGGCTAGGGTTCTTTACTCTTCTCAGCAAATTAAAGGCTCATTCCTAGAGATTCTTCTACAGGTATGTGGGGATTTAACAAGGGTATCCTTTCATCCTTGTGTCCTAAAGTATTTTCTCAAAAAAAAAATAATCATTTTTAACCTTGTAGAAAATTGTAAGTTAGGGTTTATAGTCAGCTTATCTAACCTTAATATTTCTTCAAATTTTCCATGACTATTAAGATTATCTGAAATTCATGTTTTGATTTCATTTAGACAATATGCTTCCTAGCCCTGATTTTAGCATAATTTTTGGAATGGAACTTGCATAATTTAGAATTAAACCCAAATGGTGTATTAGCATGCTTCTGTCACCGATCCTGAGTTATAGCATAAAAGCTTTAAATAAAAGTCTCTATTTTTAGATTTTAAGTACTCTCAATATACTTAGGATGTCACTTTTCAGCATCAGTATCATCAGATTTTCAATATTTTTCAGTTTATCAAGTCCTTTAAACTGTTAGGACACTTCCAAATAAGTAGTTCTGACTTAGTCTTAGGAAACCAGTTTTGAGCTATTAGTACGGTTAGGTACAGTTAGACCTTCAGTTGGGAGTAGTTCATAAAACTGATTGGGTCGAGGTTCCAGCACACCCAGGTTCCCAGAACTACATGCCACCGTAGGTATTTATCCAGAATGGAAATCAGTTTAGTGATCACACAACGCTGCCTTTATTCCCTGACAAGGTATATTGGGTCCTATCGATGGAGCGTATACATCAAACTCCACATTTAGCTCATGTGGTTATATGTCGGTTAATAGGCACTCCCACAGTACAATCCATGCTCAGATCTTAGAACAAGTGCCAGACCCTTAATCATTTTTACTAGTTTTACAGTACATTTTAGATTGCAGGTTGTTACAGCATTTACACATTCAGACAGGGTCATCTTATATTATTACAGTGCTTTACTTATACTTTCTTACCAGCATGATTATGTTTTAAACTACATAGCTCCACATACTTAGTACATTACAAGTACGGACACCTATTTTCATATGCTATATCATCTTATGATATAGGCTCAGGCACTCAGGTTCAGCAACGTGGTTAGTCTCCATCAGACTAAACTCAGCAATATTCTAGCAGTGAGTCCTCATCTCCCGAGGACCGAATCATTTCTTTCAATTTTAGTGGTATTGTTTCTGTTTTCAAACATTGAAGTTAGTTGGGGACTTGTCCTCGTAGCTCATCTTTAGTAGAGGTTTCAGACAGAGTTGTAGTATTCAATATTTTTTAGTTTATCCAGTGTTATTAGAACATTCTTATTTTGTATGTCATATACATTGTTTGCTTCCACTTAGTTTTCATTTTTAGTGATAGTCATGTTAGAGTCATGTCATGCCATGCGTTAACTTGGAGCATTTCATGGTTCTAGGCATTGTGTCTCATCCAGGGGGTAAACTCGGGTGGTGACACTAAGTCAAGGGCTTTACCACCTCCTTTCCTTTTTCTTTTCCTATACTTCATAACTATCCTCAGTAACTATCATCTTTGCAAGCTTAAATGGGGTCACCTAGTCAACCTTATCTCCAACAGCAGGTTCTGACTCTGGAGCTACCTCATTTGCCTACTCAGCATTAATAGGAATTGTTTCAGTCAACACTTTTTCATATCTAGCTATGACAACCGTGCAGTGGCTATCCTTCCTCAGGTTCTAAACTGAATCACTAGGCAAGGTACCATTCTTCCTCTGATTAAAGGTTGCAGACACCTACCCCATTTGATACTCCAGTTGTTTAGTGGTTGTGGAGTATGAGTCCATGAGTCGAATAATGCTGGAGAGGTCACTCTTTATCTCCTTAACTCCAAAGTCAGTGGATTCGACTCTTTGCAAGACCTTGGCCAACATTTCTTCCATCTTAGAACTTCATGCATCATTAATGTACCAATCATGGTTCCTAAGAGGCACATACAACCAGTTGCAATTGTTCATTTAGTTTCCTTATTCTTCCAGTTTCCCTGATCTTGATCTTTATAAAAAGTTCTATCATAATAGTTATCCCTTTGATAGTTCTGACCTTGGTTTCCTTGTCCATTGGCCCGACAACCCCTTATATTATTCAAATACTTTGCTTCTTACTCAGAGTCTAAGTCATGCTCTTACTGTTTGGCAGCTTTACCTTGTGAACCCACAGCATTTACCTTTTCTGCGCCACCTGAAAGTAAATGTTTTGTAATCAATTCCATTTGGGTTTTCATGTGCGCTATATCTTGGACTCTCTCTTCTTGCTTCCAACATTGCTCAACAGTTAACCCCACTGAATATGTATTGCCATAGACTCTAGAGTCTCTAGTATGCTATACCTTATCGGTCTGGGTGACTCTGTCCAGTATAGCTGCAGCCTCAATGTAAGTTTGTTACATGAAAGACGCTCCAGTCACAGTGTCAGCAATTGGCTTAGTTGCCGAATTCAGAGACCTGCCAAAAGTTTCCATCAAATACTCATCTGCTAACTTGTGGTTAGGGCATTGCTGGAGTTTCTTATTGAATCACAGCCATGCAATGCCTGCTGGGTAGCTGCCTGAAATTATTATTTAATCCCTCGGTTGTAGCATTTTTGAATATGGAAAAAATCTATCAAGGAATGTAGCTTTCAACATTCTCTAGTTCGTGATTGAGTCATGTGGCAACTCATTCAACCACATTGTCGCTTCACTAGACAAAGAAAACAGAAACAACCTCATATGTATGGCATTCACACTCATTCCTGGCAGCTCAAATGCCTTACAGATACCCATGAAGTTCATCCAGTGCAAATTGGGGTCATCACAACCACTCCTCTGAATAAGCCCTCCAAATTTGAAAGCTGGATCATAGTACTTGTGAAGTTGAATTTAGCTCCTAGGGATAGTAATGGAGGAATGATGGCCATAGTGGCACAAACCCCATCTAACTCAGTGTCATCATCATCGTCATCTGCAAAAGGAATAGCTTGATGACACTGACCCCTGGACCTCTAGGGTTGTCGTCGATCTCCAAGTGTGATTTCAACATTTTACCTATTCAACTCATCCATAATAAAATCATCATTTTCATTGTTAGGTATGTTTTGATTGTTACCCCTGGCCTGTGCATTGGCAAGTTGTTGTGCATTGATGACTCTCCTAATAGTTTTCTCAATTTTCAGGATTATAAGAAGTTCATGGTTCACCTCAATTTCGGGTATTTTTCATGCACTGACCTGTACCCTGTATTCACAAAAAACAAAAATTAAATGTAAAATTAGGAAATGAGACTTAGAGTCAAATAAACACACTTGACTTAACCCAAGACCGTATTCCCCAGCAACAGCGTCAAAATTTGATACACTAAAATTACACCTCTATATTAAGAAGTATAACAATTCATTTTCAAATATAGAACCTAATAAGGTTGGGGTCGAATCCCACAGGAAATAAGGTGAAAACTAATTCTTATGCTATTATTTACTTTTACTCAGTTATTTTCACAAAAATAGGGGTTTGGGAAAGTTATTTATGTCTCACTATCAACCAAAATCAAGAGACACAAACTATAATTGATTAATATTAAATCCAAGAAGAGATAAAACTAGAGTTATAATCATCATGATTTTTTAACAACATTTGGTGATTAACTTTAGTATACTCGTCTAATTCTACAGATGCTGTTTATCAATTCAACTAATCCATTGAAACGTTTTTCAGCCTATTCAAATAGATATCACTCTTATTTTCTCAAACTGAAAGTAAAAATAAAAGAACTTCAATAGTTGAGTTAAGTTGATTAATCTTACTACAACATTAATCATTAGACAAAGGTTAAAACCTTGAATCCTTATTATCTCTTCTCTATCCAGGTTTTAACCTCTTTACTCAAGCAAGTTAAAACTAGGATTTCTTCTACTGTTTGCAACCATTAGAGGTTGTTCAATATGAAGAAGGTGACAATACCTACATTTGCATTAAACACAATCCACACATAAATCATTATATCATTGTCAATTTTCCATGACTCACACAAGACCTAGTAGTAAAACTTCGCCACACATGTTAATTTTAATTACACTAGTAATTATATTCATCAAAGAAGATTCAACTTACAAAGATAATCTGAAACCTTGAATTTAATTCCAAGAAAATAGGACAATATCTCTTCATGAAATTTTGAAAGTAACGTACAAAGTCAGTGTGTTTCTCTCCAAAAGTATGATAATGAAAATAAACCTAGCCTCTACAATTTATAGTCTAAGATAATTCAAAATTACACTTCAAATACATAAACTGGATTTTCGCCTAACACTTTAACTGATGGCTCGTCATTAAGGTGACGGTCCGTCACTTGGACCGTCACACACTACTTCTCCAGTAGCTAGTTATATTTCCTCAAGGATGATGCCAGTTTTGAGGGTTTGTCAAGTGGTTGATGGTAGTCATAGACNGCTTTGGGTTGTTCCCGTGCAAAAAGCTTGATCCAGTAGCTAGTTATATTTCCTCAAGGATGATGCCAGTTTTGAGGGTTTGTCAAGTGGTTGATGGTAGTCATAGACACCATCAAAGCACCATCTTTTAATGCACACACTGCTTAAGCCTAATGGTGGAGTTGACGCTCCGTCACAGGGTTGACAGGCTATCAAGCGAGCTCTCATCTTCAAATGCACTGGTTAAACTTATGGATTCTAACGAAGGGATTGAGGGGGCTTCACAGGGTTGACGGACTTTCAGAATGGTTGTCAATTTTAAGCCTTTTCCAAATCATTTTCAACCTGAGAATATTTCTTGCACATGCAACACAAACACAATTAAATCTAATAGAAGTTGCTCAAGAACTTGCCTTTATTCATAGTTAATAGCATCAAATGTGTCGTCAAATGTCGGCACATCGTTGGCTATCTATAATCTATCATATTATAAGTATTTTTGCACAAGTCAACAAACGTGAGTCTAGACCTGACTCCTGCGACAGTTGACATCCCACATGATTTTGATCCAGAAATAAGGGTAACCATCCTAAAAGTTCTGTAGCCCTCTATTTATAATTACAATGTGCAATAGACATATAAACAAGACTCTACTAGATACGGCTCATAGACCCCCTAGGACATGACCTGCTATGATACCAAGTCTACCTTCTGTTAAGACCTGTAGTCCTGAATATTGAGCCCCTAACTAGGCCATCAGTGTGAAAATGTACCGAGTATGTAAGGCAAAAATAATAACATGATTCTAATTTCAAATCAACAAATATACAGAATGTTGATAGGAATTCAAGGGCATAAATAGGAACATATTCAGGTAATCAAATAAAATAAGCATAACCTACCTGGACCCCATAAGCTCAACACATTTAAATCAATGAAAGTAAAGCATACATACTTACCTGGCCCCCATAAACCCAGAAAGTACCAAATGAACCGCCAAGACAATCAGTCGGCACCTAGCCAATTCGACTCACCCATCACCATCTACCAAACAGGACATCTCTCATGACTAGAGTCTGTACCCAGGAGGTGACACGATACTTATAACCACAAGTGGTCCTAAGCTAACCCATGGTACTAGTATGTCAGTAAAATCACATACTAAAATAACTGAGCGGAAGCTAACTAATACATAACCACTTAAATGAATAAGCATTGAAATTAAAGTATATATTTAGTTTGGAAAAATAATATAAGAGTTCACCAAGCTGAAATATCCTTTCTATGTGTGAAAAACTTCTAAGAACTAACGAGCTGAAGGGATAGGTCCCCAACTAGCACTAAATATTGAAACTGAAACAAATAAAAGACAATATAACTAAATTCTCATCCTTGGATGATGAGGACTCACCAATAGTAAAGCTAAACTGGCACTAAAACGTAGCTAACCACGGGTTGCGTCTGAGCACCTAAGTCTATATCATAAAATGATATAGCACAAGAAGTATGTAGTCAATACTTTGAATATATTAAGTATGTAAGATATGTATAATATGAGTGAAGTATGGAAACTATATTGGAAATTGAAATCATGTTGTATAACAAAACTATCTGGGAATAACATAAGTCAATGTACCATGACCCAAGAGTAAAACATACATATAAAGAGAAACATATCGGTAAGTTGTAAAGTAAATTCATTTACTGAAAACATGGGCCATGTATAAATACTACTAAAATATATCTGTTGGTGGTTCTCGTAACTGACAACCGCCATGTGAGCACCATGGAGTCCAACTTGGACCCTTAGTTAGGAGGACATTTATACCATGCCAAGGGTATGAACCATGACTGGAATGAATTCACTCATGAGCTCAATCAAATAACAAGAGACACTCTCAACTGACGAGGACCCCTTAACCTATGGTGGCAACGTAGTTTTGGCACTTGGGTTATTTGAACTTGTATCCACTCGGTGCTAAGTACTACTCTCAAAACTATGTATATGCTCATAATTGTATTTGAGGTATGAAAGGTTTGTATAGACTAGTTAAAATCATGTTGTTTACTAAAATATGTGAAATACTAAACTTTTCATACAAGTTGTAACTAATTCTAATGTCATACTGAGGAAGCATTCTGAAAATATGCCCAAACTGAGGAAATCATGATAAATTCTAAAAGTAGGACTACAAGAGATTTTCTAAATTTATAAATCATGCATATCTATAGATTTCATATGAGAATGATGAGGAAAAATATAATACACTGAAATTCAAAGCTCATGCATAAAAGATATTTTCAGCCCTAAAATCATGAATTTATACCTAGACTAACGTAAAAGGAATCCCTTATTAATAATCCCACATACATAGACTGACGTATTTTTTCTTATTGCTTAAGAATCCAATGGTTTGTAGAGGAGGAACCCTAGCTTTTTCTTGAGAGTCTAGGAGCATATTATTCTCTAGATAATTCAATGTTTTGTGGAGAAGTGAGAGGTTAGTCATCTAATAATCCTTAAATTATCTCTAAGAAGACCCTAAAGTGACGTAGTATAGGATTAAAACATATGAAGTTATGAAAATACCCTTGGAGAAACCGTTCTTAAATTATGGAATTCAGTTTTCAAGAATCGTACCAAGAGTCGTACTATCAACCCACAACTCATGGATTGGACTTTTGGGTACTAAGGTAACTTGATCACTTGCAGGAATCATATCACAAACCATCAGGACGGGTTGTGGTTTGATAGCATGAATCATACCTTGACTCGTGGCATCTAGTTTAACCTGAACACTTCACTGTATCAGGGCCACAACTCATTCCAACGAGTCGTACTCTCATATCACGACTCGTGGCCTGATTTATGGTTTTTTGGAGGGTCACTGATGGGGTACCATGAGTACCACCCACGACTCATGATCCCAACCTATGAGTCATGGTTTGTACTCTTGGTCCCTGGGAAAAAATTGTAAGATTGCAGGATCTTGCTAGACAAATTAGTACTAGTCCACTTATGACCGATTCCATGGATTCTACGACTCATGGTTTGAGTCGTGGTAACTGAAAACTTAATGCTATCACTAGACTGCTTACCACGAAACTTCCCATGATTCGTGGTGTGAGTCACACTGAGGGGAAAAGATCAAATTTCTGCTAATTTTCTATTTTATATCTAGGATCTTATCTTAGGAACTTTTGAGGTGTTACATTATCTCCCCCCCCCCCTGAGATCATTTATCCTCGAATAAAGATTGAAATTGAACTGATAGGTAATGAGTTACTAACCCAAAAACTAATTTCTAAGATCTGAATTACTAACATAATAGTTGATCTAACTTAGAGTACAACTCAGTTGGATTAATGGATGTGCATGCATATTAAGAATTTTAAGGACAGCTGACGCGACATAAAATTAAAAAGATGTCATGACCCAAACATAAAAACGGATTGCTACACAGGACAAGGAGCCCCGAGAGACTCCAAGTCGACCCATGGCGTGAGAATACCTCTAACTTGATCAATAAAAGAGAATACTCAATGTAATAACATAGTGGAAGCATAACCATAACATACATAGAAAGTGGAACGTACTTCATACATAACAGCTGGATACTACACATAGTCTGAAAGCCTCTAACATATATGATGGGTTGATGGGACAACACCCCTAACTAACCCGACAAGTCTAGAAAACAGAACATGAAAAGATAACTGATATCAACCGGACCCCGGAGAATGAGGACTCACCAGGGAGCTGGATGCTAATCTCCGTGACAAGCTAATGACGGTGCTTGTTCTGAAGATCGGAGTCTGTATCATGAAATGATATAGCATAGAATAGCGGTCAGTACGTGGAATATATTGAGTATATAAGGTAAGAAAAATGGAAATTTAAAAATACATAAAAGCTCATAAGAGATCATAAGAGTGGGAAAACATGATCATAACATAAATATCATAATATAACATAACGCTCAAGGTTTTCAAATCATTCGTAATCCATTCATTATCATAGTCATAAGATAAACTTTAAAAATCATCACTTGAGCCAAATTAACATAACATAATAATGCTTAAAAAACATGTGGAACAATGGGAAGACTCGTCATAACCGAAACCATCATGGTACAGCCTTACATGATACCCCAACTATCTCACTCAAGTGGGTAGAGTCTTCCCAAGCTTCCCAGGCAAGGGACATGCATTATGTGATATCACGGAAGAGGGGATCCATTAACATTGTAATGTATTATCATGAACCTACGGTGCCACATAGTTATGAGACACCGGCGTAGTCCTTTGAACGTTGGGCTACTCTTTGCTAGACACTGCTCCCAAAAAATTCATATTAGGCTCATACATAAATCGTAAACATCATTCATGAGATTAATGGCTAAATAAACATTTAACATCGTTGATGCCCATTTACATACATGTTTATCCATAAATCAAGGGCCCTTTAGTCAGCCAACATTATGAATCGATCAATCATGAAATCCATATCATAAATGGTAAATCATTCTTGAACATGCGGGCCTTGCCCAATATTTTAACATGCTTGAAAATACTCAATTCACTTGAAAACATGATTATAACATGGGTAGCTTGAAAACATACTTTTCATCATCAATAGTTCATCATTCATGAACATTTTCCATAAATCTTAACTTTCATAAACTTCTCATAATTGGGCAATTTATATTTAAGAAGCTTGAGACATAAATTTTATGAAAAATAATGTAAAACTTGCCCATGAATCATAATCCGATAGTAGAAAATGTATTAAAATCATGCCCATGTAAAGAATTCGAAATTTCATGCATTGGGATAAAACCCCATAGAATTAACATAGGAATTTCATGATTTTGAGAGAAATTGGGCTTGGGTGCGAAAGGATTCACCCACTCATAACCCTACATACCTAATTATAGCTGATTCTTACCCTTCCTTGATTGCCCAAGAGGAATTTGAGAAAAATTGGAAGGACTTAAGCTTGATCTCCTCCTTAACTCCCTAATTTTTCATGAATGGGTTTAGAATAGGCTAGAATGGCTTATCCCACCATAATACACTCTGAAAATGGCTTAAAATGACATAGTATAGGACCTTAGAGCATAGGAATGACGAGAATACCCTTAATAACTTCGCAGAAAATAACTGTTCATTGGTCCCCACGAGGGACCTAACGGGTTGTTGCCACCTTGCACGAGTCGTCACCTTGGTCGTTGGTTACACTGCCAAATTTCACCTGGAACTCATAACGGCCCAACCCACGAGTTGTTACCGGTGACCACGACTCGTGCTCACCACTCATTATCCCCACTTCCTTTCACCTTTCCCCCTTTTTGTTTCCTTGGCCATGGTTGACCTGATGAGTCGTGGGGCCTAACCACGACTCATGGTCATGCCCATGATGACTCCCCTCAATAATTCCTTTAACTCAAGCCCAGTACCTCACCACGAGTCACCTCACAGCTCATGGTCCTCCCCCACCAGTCACAGAATGACTCGTTCTGTGACCTGGTGCAGATTTTACAATTTTTCTTCGTTTTGACTTTCAGGTCTAATCTTTGGCCTTACGACATATAAAAATATCTCCCCCTTGGGAATATTCATCCTAGAATATTGAAAATCATATAGAAAAGTAGAGAAATATAATCATCACATTCAAATACTAATCATTTAAGTTGAAAGCTGACGGAATGACTATCTCTGATTCAAACTACATAGCTGAACTAAATTCACAAATCATACATACATCCATATACATAAAAGAAACTAGGGAACATAAACTGAACATGAAAACTAAATAGAGTTTTAGGGAGAAATGGATACCTCAAGCTGGAGTCAGGCCGATAGGGATTAGATGTGGGTATCTAGCCATCATATCCGCTTCAGCTTTCCACGTAGTTCTCTCAACATGTTGATTCCCCCATAAAACTTTCACTAAAGCTACTTCCTTGTTTATTAGCCTTCAAACCTGATGATCCAGTATTTCCACCGGAACCTCTTCATAACTAAGGCTGTCTTTCTCACCAACACTACCCACTGGAACAACTAGAGTTGGATCACCCAAACACTTCTTTAAGAGCGATATATGGAAAATAGGATGCACAGAAGCTAATTCTGAGGGCAACTCCAATTCATATGCCACCTTGTCAACCCATTTCAAAATTTGGTAGGGGCCAACATAAAGAGGGCTGAGTTTTCCTTTCTTCCCAAACCGCATCACTCCCTTCATGGGAGACACCTTCAAAAACACCCAATCATCCACTTCGAACTGAAGTTCTCTCCTTCTAACATCAGCATAATACTTTTGGCGACTTTGAGTTGTTTTCAACCTATCTCGTATAAGCTAAACCTTCTCCATAGCCTCATGGACTGAATTTGGTCCTATCATTATTGCTTCACTAACTTCGAACCAACCATTAGGTGATCTACATCTCCACCCATAGAGAGCCTTAAATGGAGCCATCTGAATACTAGAATGGTAGATGTTATTGTATGCAAACTCTATAAGAGGCAAATGATCATCCCAACTACCTTTGAAGTCAATCACGCATGCTCTCAACATGTCCTCGAGCGTTTGAATTGTCCGCTCCGCTTGACCATCCGTTTGGGGGTGAAATGTTGTGGCTGAGCTTAACTTGAGTACCTAGTCCCTCTTGAAATAACCTCCAAAGCTGAAAGGAAAATTGGGTACCTCTGTCTGATATAATGTTTAAGGGCACGCCATGAAATCGAACTAGATCTTGGATATATAGATTGAAATAATCCTCCACCAAATTTGTGGTTTTTACCAGTAGAAAATGAGCGGCCTTGGTCAACCTGTGTACAACCACCCAAATGGAGTCATATTATCGCCGAGTGCGAGGCAACCCTGTGATGAAGTCCATATTGATTTCTTCCCACTTCCGAGTTGGAATGTTGATATCCTAAAGCACCCCTCCCCGTCTCTGATGCTTAACCCTTACTTGCTGACAGTTTAGGCACTTAGCTACAAATTCTGCGATGTCCTTCTCCATGCCATTCCACCAATAGACTTCCTATAAGTCATGGTACATCTTAATGGCACCTGGATAGATTGAATACCTAGATCCATGAGCCTCATGTAACATCCGGCTCCTTAAGTCACCAACATCCGAAACAAATAGGCGACCCTGGTGTCGAAGCACACCATCTCCCCCTTTGGAGAAGACCTCCACCTTCTGATTCTGAACGACTTCCTTTAACTTTACCAAAATTGATTCCTCGTCTTTTCTAGCTTTTACATCAGTCACCAAAGACGATTTGATCCATTCTGAACAATAACACTGCCATCGATCGAGTCAATCAACCAAACTCCTAACCTTGTGAGTCGATACACATCCTTCGCCAGTTCCTTCTTTCCTTCATCTACATTGGACACGCTTTCCATAGAGAGTCTACTAAGTGCATCTGCTATTACATTAGCCTTGCTCGGATGGTAAAGCACACTCATGTCATAATCCTTAAGTAGCTCCAACCACCTCCTTTGCCGAAGATTGTGGGTAAACACATATTGTAGGCTCTTATGGTTTGTAAACACATCCACGTGGACCCCGTACAAATAGTGTCACCATATTTTCAAGGCGAATACCACTGCGGCTAATTCAAGATCATGGGTTGGGTAATTCTTCTCGTGTACTTTCAGCTTTCTAGAGGCATAGGCTATAACTTTTCCATGTTGCATCAACACACACCCAAGTCCGATCCTTAAAGCATCACAATACACCACGAACCCATCGGTACCCTTGGGTAGGGTTAACACCGGTGCTGAAGTAAGTCAAGTCTTCAAATCCTAAAAGATCCTCTCACAAGCCGCTGACCATTGAAATTTCACCTTCTTTTGGGTCAATTTGGTCAAGGGTGCTGAAATGGATGAGAAACCTTTAACAAATCTCCGATAGTAGCCATCTAAACCCAACAAGCTCTGGATATTCGAAGGATTCACCAGTCTAGGCCAATTCTTTACCACTTTTATTTTGAGTCCACCATTATGCCTTCACTTGATACCACATGGCCCAAAAATGCCACAGATTCAACCAAAACTTGCACTTGCTGAATTTGGCATAAAATTGGAGATTCTTGGAAGTCTGTAGCACCACTCTCAAATGAGTGACATGCTCCTCCTTGCTCCGAGAGTATATCATGATATCATCAATAAACACAATCATGAACATATCCAGGTATGGCTTGAACACCCTGTTCATCAAGTCCATAAAAGCTGCAAGAGCATACATTAGTCCAAAAGACATAACTACAAACTCATAATGACCATACTGCATCCTGAAAGCTATCTTCGGGATGTCACTCTCCCAAACTCTAAGTTGATGGTACCCGTATCTGAGATCTATCTTTGATAAAAACATGCACCCAGAAGCTGGTCAAATAAATCATCAATCCTGGGTAGGGGATACCTGTTCTTGATGGTGAATTTGTTCAATTGCCGATAATCAATACACATTCGAAGAGAACCATCTTTCTTTCGGACAAAGAGAACTGGTGCACCCCATGGGGAGTTGCTTGGTTTGATGAAACCCTTATCCAATAGATCCTTTAACTGCTCCTTCGACTCTTTTAGCTAGGCTGGAGCCATCCTGTTAGAAGGAATAGATATGGGTTGTGTGTCGGGAAGAAGGTCAATACCAAAATCGGTTTCTCTCTCTAGAGGAACACCTAATAAATCATTAGGGAACACTTCTGGATACTCACCTACTACTAGGACTAACTGGATAGTCATGGTCTTGGACTCAACATCCTTAACCCTAATTAGATGGTATACACAACCCTTGGAAATTATCTTTTTGGCCTTAATATAGGAAATCAAATGACCTACAAGCACGGCTGAACTACCCTTCCACTCTAAGACTGACTCACCCGGAAAGCGAAACTCCACTACACGGGTTCTACAATTAACAGAAGCATAACACGCATAAAACTAATTCTTTCCAAGAATAATATCAAAGTCATTCATGGATAACTCTACTAGGTCTGCGGAGGTGACTTTCTTCAATACTGTGATCAGGCAACTCCTATACACCCGCCTAGCTACGAGTGAATCACCAATGGTAGTAGAAATTGAGAATGGTTCTGACAGAATTTTGGGACTGACTCCAAACCTACTAGAAATATAAGGTGTCACAAAAGACAAGGTAGCCCCTGGATCTAACAAAGAATAAGCATCAAGGTGAAACACTCTTAACATACCTGTAACCACATTCGGTTAAATCTCCTGCTCTTGACGCGAGGCGAGGGCATAGAATCTGTTTTGGCGCTGCCCGCCACCCCCACTAGTGGATGCCCCCTAGAGGAGCTAAACGTGTTGGAGCTGCTACCGACCTGGTAGTTTGCACATGGCCTCTATCATCATCCTGTCTAGCAAATGGACATGCTTGGCATATATGGACTGATCTACCTCACCCATAACATATATCTAAATCGAGCAAGCACTCCTCAGTATGACTTTTTCCATACTTCCCGCAGGGTGGAAAGGTGCGCTCTACCTACATGCCCCTCTGGTCCCTCAAACCTAAGACCCTTCTCCTCTTCTCACCCTTGGGTCTGGATGGAACACTGGCTGATGATGGTGCTGAAGTTAGTAACCTATGCTTAATTTGAGGGCGGTGACCACTGCCAGATCTCTGTTGAGTGAACGCATAGCTATAGTCAAGGACCTTTTGGCCTCTCTCTCCCTCATGTGTATCACCTCCATCTGCTGGGCGTACAAGAATATCCAAGGGAGATCCATATCCTGGTGGAGCGTAGCGGTCCTGCAATCTTTGTCTAAATAACTTGCCACCCCATGAACTAACCTGCTCACTCACGCCCTTTGGTAAACCACTAACTCTTGGGCGTACTTTCATATGCGAGTGAACTCAAGAGAATACTCTTGTACCTTCATCCCCCTGTACTTCAAATTCACAAACTCGGCTGCCTCCAATACCCTCATCTCACGAGGGTAGAACCGATCTAGGAACGTAACATGGAACTCCTACCAAGTAACAAGGCCTTCTCTGGCGGTCCTACTATCTCCCCACTGCTTGAACCAGATGTATGTGACCCCTTTCAACTTATACGAGGCCAACTCCGCACACTAAACCCCATTCACCCCCATGACCTGGGAATCTTTACAATCTCATCAATGAACTCATGCGGGTCCTAATCTACTTTTAACCCAAGGAACTCTGGCAGGTTTATTCTCAAGAAATCTCTAACTCGAGCTACCGCTGCATACCCATTTTGTGGAATATTCTCAACTTCCTGCTGAATGACTTGATCGATCAAGGCTACACGAGCATCTGAATAGCTACCCGAAATTTGGCATGGGAAGCCGGCTGTGATGCATGGTGCTCCTGAACTGGGGGCTTGTTGGTGCCCATTTCCATTGCCATCCTTGTGTCCATTTCCATTTCCATTCCTCCTACCATTAACTCTGTGGAGAGCCATAATTCTGCAATTGTGAATAGCACGAGTTAGAAAGATAGAGGGACATTTCATTTTACGACATAGATCATGAAAGAAGGAAATATTTCCTAAACGTCTTGTAGCCTCTTCATCATAAGTGTGGTGCGCTTCACACCCACGAAAAATACTCTACTCGGCGCGGCTTTCAGACATCCTAGGACACTTCAAACCTATTGCTCTGATCCCATGTTTGTCATGACCCAAACGTAGACCCGGATCGCAACGCAGGACAAGGAGCCCCAAAAGACTCCAAGTTGACCCATGGAGTGAGCATACCTCTAAATTAATTAATAAAAGAGAATACTCAACGTAATGAAAAAGAGGAAGCATAACCATAACATACATATAAAGCAGAACGTACTTCATAAATAACAGTTGAATACTACGCATAGTCTGAAAGCCTCTAACATATATGATGGGTTGATGGGATAACACCCCCAACTAACCCGACAAGTCTAGAAAACTAAGCATGAAAATATAACTGATATCAACTGGTCCTTGGAGAATGAGGACTCACCAAGGAGATGGATGGTAATCTCCGAGACAAGCTAATAATGGTGTTGAGTCTGAAGATCGAAGCATGTATCATGAAATGATATAGCATAGAGTACGCGGTCAGTACATGAAATGTACCGAGTATGTAAGGTAAGAAAAATGGACATTTAAAAATACATAAAAGCTCATAAGAGATCATAAGAGTGGGACAACATGCTCATAACATAAATATCATAATTTAACATAAGGCTCAAGGTTTTCAAAGCATTCGTAATCCATTCATTATCATAGTCATAAGAGAAACATTAAAAATCATCACTTGAGCTAAAATAATATAACATAATAATGCATAAAAACATGTGGAACAATGGGAGGACTCGTTATAACCAACACTATCATGATAGAGTCTTACATGATGACCCACCTATCTCACTTAAGTGGGCAGAGTCATCCCAGCCCGGCAAGGGACGTGCATTATGTCATATCACGGAAGAGGGGATCCATTAACATTGTAATGTATTATTATGAACCTACGGTGGAACTTAGTTATGAGATACCGGCGTAGTCCTTCGAACATCGGGCTACTCGGTGCTAGACACTGCTCCAAAAACATGCATATTAGGCTCATACGTAAATCATAAACATCATTCATGAGATTCATGGCTAAATAAATATTTAACATCATTGATCCCCACTTACATACATGTTTAGCCACAAATCAAGGGCCCTTAAGTCGGCCAAAATTATGAATCGATCAATCATAAAATTCATATCATAAATTGTAAATCATTCTTGAATATGCGGGCCTTGCCCAATACTTTAACATGCTTGAAAATACTCAATTCACTTGAAAACATGATTATAACATGGGTAATTTGAAAACATACTTTTCATCATCAATACTTCATCATTCATGAACATTCGGCATAAATCTTAACTTTCATAAACTTCTCATAATTGGGAAATTTATAATTAAGAGGCTTGAGACATGATTTTTATGAAAGACAACGTAAAACTTGCCCATGAATCATAATTCAATAGTAGAAAATACATTAAAATCATGTCCATGTATAAAATTATAAATTTCATGCATTGGGTTAAGACTCCACAAAATTAACATAGGAATTTCATTATTTTGAGAGAGATAGGGCATGGGTGCGAAAGGATTCACCTACTCATAACTCTACATACCTGATTATAGTTGATTCATACACTTCCTTTATTTCCCAAGAGGAATTTGAGAAAAATTGGAAGGACTTAAGTTTGATCTCCTCCCTAACTTCCTAACTTTGCATGCATGGGTATAAAATAGGCTAGAATTGCTTATCCCACGTTAATACACTATGAAAATGTCTTAAAATAACATATTGTAGGACCTTAGAGCATAGGAATGATGAGAATACCCTTAATAACTTTGCAGAAAATAACTGTTCGTCAGTCCCCATGAGGGACCTAACGGGTCATTGCCACCTTGCACGAGTTGTCACCTTGGTCATTCGGTACACTGCCAAATTTCATCTGGAACTTGTAATGGGCCGACCCACGATTCGTTACTCGTTATCCCCACTGCCTTTCACCTTTCCCCCTTTTTATTTCCTTGGCCACGGCTGATCTAACGAGTTGTGGGGCCTGACCACGCCTCGTGGTCATGCCCGTGATGACTCCCATCAACAATTCCTTTAACTCAAGAATAGTACCTAACCACGAGTCACCTCACGACTCATGTTCCTCCCCCACAGGTCACAGAATGACTCATTCTATGACCTGGTGTTGATTTTACAATTTTTCTCCGTTTCGACTTCTGGTTTTGATCTTTGGCCTTCCGGGGTATAACAAAAGAATACTATGAGAGGAAATTGTTACTTCAAGATGATTCTGAACTAGGAGAGAAAAGATAAGGGTACTTGGTCATCAATTTGCTTTAGCTTCCCAAGTAGCTCCCTCAACCAACTGATACCTCCATAAAACTTTAACGGAAGCGATGTCCTTGTTTCTCAACTTATGAACTTGACAGTCAAGAATCTCAACTGGAACTTCTTTGTAAGAGTGACTATCTTTCACACCAACACTTTCAAGAGGTATAACTAAAGTCGAATCACCAATTCACTTCCTTAATAGGGAAACATGAAAGACTCGATGCACTAATGCTAAATCTACAGGAAATTCCAACTCATAGGCCACACTTCCAATGCGCCTCAAAATCCTATAAGGAAAAACATATCGGGGACTGAGTTTTCCCTTCTTACCAAATCTCATCACCCTTTTCATGGGTGAAACCTTTAGAAACATCCAATCATGAACTGCAAATTAAAGCTCCCTCCTTCTCACATCTGCATAGGATTTCTAAAATCTCTTAATGGTTTTCAACCTCTCTCTAATTAGCTATCAGCAAACTAGGAACACTATCATGAGTCTAACCGGATATTGAAGGTGCATAAACCTAAAGAACTACATGGGAACATGGTTTTGGCCCCAATTGGCCTCTTATGGAATGGAGTAAAAATAGAACTTCTTTTTCCTTAAGTGACATGACTTACAATTCTTAAACTTAGAAACACCTTTTTAACTACACCAACTTCTCTGAATGTCATACTTATCATTTACAACTTATAATTCTCTCTTGTGCTCATATCGATGCCAAAGTCTGAGTCCAACAACAAGCTTCCACCATGTTCAAGCCTAACTCGACTAACTCTCTTTTATCTTGAGTTATTCCCTAAGAATACTACTTCTTCTCCTTATCATGAAAATCACACAACCTCGAGCTCTAGTTAAGGAGTCACTAGTCATATAATGCAATGGTCCACATGTACATCATCACAGCATTCAAGCCTATAACTATAATCATCTTATGGCTCCTCTGTACCTTGCATTGTCTAAGAATTCTCCCATCTTCCCTAGCATATCTAATAACTGCATCTTCATGAACTTCTACAAAGAGACACACCAAAAATTTCACCTAACTACTACACATAACCAATCATTACCTAACATTTCCTTCAATCTTATAATCTAATATGGAACTAGTACGCTCTAATATTCATCAAAGAAGTATCTACTTCCGTCCTTCCTTACCTAGCTTCTTTTAATAATATCATTCAAGTCCAAATGAGGATAAGTAAAATAATAGAGTATGAGTATTAGGAACATGAAGGTTTAACACCACAGAAGTCCCTAAGATCAGACCCGAGGCATAAAAAAGAAAACAAGAAAACCTGCACTAGGTCACACAATACGAACCATCAAGTGACCCATTAAGTAACTTGATAGGTCATTAATTCGCCCATTAGGTACAAGAAGTTGGTGAAAATTTGAGTTTCAGAGAGTCTTGATGGCTGGTGGAAAGATCCGTTAAGTGTGATGATAAATCGTTAAGTGAAGGTATCAAGAAAAGACAATAAAGTTTGAACTTATTACCAGTGGAAATTAGTGATACCTAAAAACTCGTCAAGTACCCTAAAAAGTCATTAGGGCACACGTTAGGTGTTGCAACGTCAAATTTCTAGCCGAGTAATTAAGGGTATTTTCGTATTTTCAAAATACTTAACTCATACACTAAGTACCTTGAAGATCCTAAGAGGGTATATTCTAGGATTTTATTCATTTCTAACCCTCATTCTACCTCAAACACCTGAAGTTGAAGATCAATCCTCTCAAGCCCTCAAGCTTCAAGGTCCTCCTTCTTCTCCAATCTCTTGGGTATCAAACCCTAGCAAGAATTTCACCAAGCTCAGGTATGTAGGGGAATGAATGGGAGAATTATTCCACCCTCATGCCCAATTTTATCTCTATCTCATGATTTCAAATCTCAAAGTATGATCTAATGAAAATCTAGGGTTATACCCAATTCTCATGAAATCTCTTATGATCTCTTTTGAATTCAAGTCTCTTATTGTTAAATCCATGTTTAATGAATATAAATGCATGTTTTCTAAAAGTATTTCTCACGAACCTACAATTTTTATGTTCTGACATTTCTACTCAATTATGTATGATTTTCATGAATCTCAAACTTATGTACCATGGCCATACATCATCATTGTTTTAATGGTTAGTTCAAGTATGATAAGATATTATGAATTTCATGATTTAAACAATCCCATGTAAAACCAATGTTCATGATTATGATATAAGCATTATGTATATTTTGGGAGTAGTATTTAACACCGAGTAGGTCAGGGTTCCAGTGCACCTAGGTCTCAAAACTATGTGCCACCTAGCCATGATATGATCCTCCATGAGAGTTTCACATGCCTGATAGGCCATCCATGAGTGATATCACACATTCATGGTCCATGTCCTTGGAAATATATGAACACACCTCCCAGCTAGGGTTACAAGTTGGGCTCCATGTATGCTCACGTGAGGTATGTTTGTTATAAGAATCTCCCATTGTTCCCTGATTTTCTATATATGCTTATGTTCATGACTTATTACTTTATGACTATGATATCTTGGCTCAACATACATTTTATGAGGTTTTACTTATGAATTCAATCATGATCAACTTTATGATTTAGTTTTGAAAACCCTGAGCAATTATACTCAGTTTATGATCTAAAACTCATGATTTAACTTATCCTACACTCATGCTCTTATCTCACTATTTTATTATAATTTTTTAACTACCATACATACTCAGTACATTCAAAGAAATGACCGCATACTTCTATGCTATGTCGTCTCATGATATAGGTTCGGGTGATCGATCTCAGCTCCAATATTAGCTACGCTCCCATTTCAGTCCAGTTCCACCCTAGCTTGGGTGGGTCCTCCTATTCTAAGGATGGCAATTTTGAAATATATCTTTCTTTTTTGTCTTTTAGTTTTCAGATTTTGGTAGAGCTAGATGGGCGTTTTATCATATCAGCTCATCTGTGATTAGAGGCTTTCAAGACAGCTATGTATTATATGGTCCAGCATTATTGACTTGTTGTCTACATTTATGGTTTATGATATTTAGTCTTCTGCTTATGTTATGTTCATGATTCCTTCACGCTTAGTTTGTGCTCAAAAATATGCTATGTATGTGCCATGGGGTATTTTGGAGTCATTCATGGATCTAGGTCCTGTGTCTCAGTCCGGGGTCTATGCTCGGGTCACGACAAACTTGATTTTAGGAAACAGGTTTAGGTGTGTCCTATGGTTTCTGAAATCCACATTGAGTAGAGTCTTTTTAATGGATGTGAAGCGCGCAACGCTTATGAAGAAGAGACTACTAGATGTTTTAGAAAAGTTTCCTTCTTTCATGATCTATGTTGTGCAATGAAGTTTCACTCTCTCTATTCCTCTAACTCATGATATACATGTTTGCATAAAAATGCCTACCCTCTAAGTCAATGGAAGAAGGAATAGAAATAGCAATGGCCATGGCAATGACACAGAGATGGGCATCAGACAACCCTGCCAAGTCCAGCTGATCTTTCTCATGAGCAAGTAGCTTATGCTGAGTTTAGGGCTACTTTTCATATGTTGGCACAGCCTATGATAGCCCAGGTCAACTAGTAGGTTGTGGCTCATCTGCACATGAATGGGAATGCGGTGGCAGCTAGGATACGAGACTCTACCAAGATGAACCTGGCAGAGTTTCATGGTTCGAAGGTGGATGAGGATCAATAGGAGTTCATTGAGGAGATAAAGAATATTATGCAGATTATGGGTGTTTCGAGAGAGGAGAGAGCTGATTTAGCCTCCTATCAGCTGAAGAGGGTAGCTCATATCTAGTTTCAACTGTGGAATTAGGGTCATAGAATAGGTGTAGCTCCTATTGATTGGGATGAATTTGTTATGATGTTTTTGGACAGATTCTTTCTCCGAGAGTTTACAGAAAAAAGGCAGCGGAGTTCATCATTTGAAGCAGAATGACATGACTGTTGAGGAGTATACCCTGAAGTTCACCCAACTATCCAAATATGCCTTGAAGATGGTTGTTGAGTTGAGAGCTCATATGAGCATGTTTTTATCAGCGATTGCAGATTAGTTGGTCAAGGAGTGTAGGACCGCTATGCTTATAAGCAACATAGATATCTCTCGATTGATGATTTATGCTCAACATATAGAGAAGGAGCAGATGAAGGAGAGAGAAAGGCCAAGAGGGCTAGCACAAGGAGCTTCAGGTATTCTCAGTAGAGGTCCATTGTTGGACATCACCTAGAGTCCCATCAGAGGTCATCAGCCCTAGCGCCATTATCAGCCAATGTTCCATCTAGTCCCAGAGGTGATCAGAGAGGTGGAGCATCAAGCTCTAGGGTCTAAAGGAGCATGTCCAAGGAGTGCACTTTCCTAACTTACAGGGGGTGCAGTAGGAACTACCCGAGAGAGTGTCTGATTGGCAAGGATGCTTGTTTCAAGTGTTCTAAACCCAGACACAAACTCAAGGATTGCCCTTCATCTAGGAAGGGTAACGGTAGAGGTCATGCCCTATCCACTACTTCAGTAGCTTTGGTAGCTCGCCCACCACAGCAACGTGTATCTTTTAGTATAGGTGGCAACAAGTCCATAATAGGTTCTGTGCACCATCATATCATCAGGAGAAGGAGAGCTCGCTCAATATGGTCACGGCTATGTTACGAGTCTTCCATCTTGATGTTTATGCATTGCTAGATGTAGGGGCCACATTATCCTTCGTGACTTCTATGTTGTTATTTTTTTTGGTGTCAGTCCCAAAATCCTTCTCAGTCTATACTCCTGTTGGTGAGTCAGTTATAGTTCAATGGGTAAACAAAAATTTCCTTGTCAAAGTCCTCCAAAAAGTCACCTCAGTTGGCTTAGTAGAGTTAGATGTGATAGATTTAGATGTTATCTTTAGTATGGGGTTGTTGTATGCTTGTTATGCTTCAGATAATTATAGAACTCGGTTAGTAGAGTTTCAATGTCACGCCCCGCCTTAGGGGGCATGACTGGCACTTGGTGCCCTACAGTTGGCCTATAGCCCCCTGTAAGTAAACAACAGTAGTATGATGGAACCTATGCGGGCCGACAAGGCCACCATGCTGTCTAGTTATTTCTGAATCAAGAAAACAGATGTTAAACAACTACGTGACAGAAAAGGTCACCACTACCAACTGAATGAGGCCTCACACGGCCGACATAAACAGGTAAAACATATGCACGGCCTTACGCGACCGGTACAGCTAACCACAGGGAAATATATACAATCAGCAAGACACTAAGAATATTGGTAAGATGGTCGGGACAGGGCCCGACCTACCCGTACTGTACAAAAAAGAAAGGAAATAAACCTCTAGTTGTCTAGCTCCGGATGACAGGAGTTGATGACTCTATGAGCTGGCCGGAATCACGAGGGATCGGCTCCTCATCTATGAGTACCTGCAGGCAAGTAATGCAGCTCCCCAAACGGGCGTCAGTACCACTGGTACCGAGTGTGTAAAGCAAACTGAACATAAGCAATAATACTAGTAGTTCTGAATAGCAGAAAGTAGCTGAAACTGTCTAGGCTGGCGGGATCTGAAATAAGCTTATCTGTACTGAAGGTAAGGTAGAATCATACTTGTCGATGTGGCATCCTGCTATCTATCAGCTAATAAATAACATGTATATACATAT
>JACEIK010000106.1:385939-440971 GCA_018107945.1 Datura stramonium | reverse complement strand
GTCATAGAAGAGGAGGGTATGAAAATTTAATTTTGATTGCACGAGTCACGACTAATTAAAATGAATACTTTAGCATTAACGGTAGAGTAGAACTGATATCTCAGGATGTTTTAAACTCAGCTCATGTCCTCCGCCTCCAAATCCAAAAGATAAAAAAAAATTATTTAAGCTTTAAAAGAGTCAGTAGGAAATGGTTTGTTTGAGACACAATATAAAATAATTAAATGGTGAAGAGATCAAAATTCAAACAGTTTGCTAAGATTGGCAAAGATTGCTAATTTGCTACTAAGTTTGCTACTAATGTAACCAACTTAGGTAACTATATATGTTACTAATAGTACAGAAGATTTTGTTAACTTTTTATTATTTAGTTTAACTTTTGCACAAGTTTGAGCTTTTATTTGATGATATAAGTTGGAAAACACTAGCAAAGTTTCAAGTTACTTTTGAATGAGGGAGCATAAGTTAAAACACACACATATATATATATGTAAGTATGTATGGTGGAAAATGATAGTAATGTAATATAAGTACTCCAAATATATTTGTAACTAATACAATCTTCAAGGACAATCCAATGGTCAAATCTAACAATTTAAAATGCAAGATCATGAACTTGAAACATAATTGAGTTTAAAAAAAATAAAAAAAAATCAACCATGTAAAACAAGAAAAAAGAGAAAAAAAGAAATAGTGCAATCTGTTTGTCCTTAGGTTGGGGCCTTGCACATGTCCTGGCCAACCAAGAGCAGCCCAGCTACCTGATTTGCATNAGGAAGAAAGCGTTGAATCACTCTAGATCAATCTGTTTGTCCTTAGGTTGGGGCCTTGCACATGTCCTGGCCAACCAAGAGCAGCCCAGCTACCTGATTTGCATTATCATGAAATTAATAAACAAATTGGACCAGCAAGAGAATAAGTTTATGTACTCACTGGTACATTATCAAAGATCATAATTACGTTGCGCTGAGATGGTAAGTATCATTTTATTTTTGATAAAAAATTTTAAGATTTAAATTTTTAAAAAGAAATTACTGTAGTTAAGAAGTGCTTTATCCTTAAAATGAAAGTTTTTATTGCAAATCTAGATTAGTTAGGCATCAAATAAATATGATAAAAAATTTAAAAAGAATAATAATATATGATTGTGCCTTTGCCTTTTAGATAGATATCTATTTATTAATCACATCTTGAAATGGGAATTTTGCAAGGGCAGTGAGCGGCGCCAAAAAATATTTTGGAAAAAGCTCACAAAATTTCTGGAAAGATTTAAAGAAAAGAAGCATTCTTTTATTGATCATATATCATATGAACATTTGGTAAAAAGTGTCGTCATTTGAATGGAAAAGTATTTGAAATTTCAAACAAATAAATGAATTCTCATCTTAAAAGCAAACCACTATGCACATGTTCTTGCTTGGTGACAGGGACCTTTAAGTTTTTTTAATTTCTAAAAAAAAAAATTAAAAATAAAATAAAACCAATCAAATACTTCTCAATGCCAAATTAATTAAAATTATCTATATAATCTTCCGTATACGTTTCACTCTTAGATAATTCATTAGNGACAACACAATTTTATGGGCACCCTTTTTTCTCACTTTTTTTTCTTACCACAACTTTTTCTTTTTCCCTTAACATTATACTTCATTGGACCTTCACTTTAGTATTATAGTAGGATAATGCAAAATTTCCCTTTATTGGAACTTGAAAAAAATTATGCTTTTGAGTTCAAAAAGTTATTTATTATAACAATAATATATTTGGTGTAATTTCATATGTAAAGTTTGAAGAGAGTATGAGCATTATACGGAGACCTTACTTCTATCTCGAGAAGATAGACGGATTGTATCCGAAGGGCCCTCGACTCAAGCATTCAGAAATTAAAGTTATATACAACAACAACAAAAATATGACATATGCCCAATGTAAATTTACATATGACATTTGAGAAAGATAGATTGTACATAGATTTTATCTCTACCTCTTGAAAATAGAAAAATTGATTCCAAAAAATCCTCGATTTAAGAGCTCAGAAAATTATTTTTATAAAGAACAATATCTTTCTTCTATTTTTTAGAGTAATTAGGCAGATACCAACTCTCAATCAAATGGAGAAGCTTACATAAAACAGGATTAAACAAATATAAACGTGTTTTATCTCAGACTTAAATGTAACATAACCTGATTTTTAATACTTGGGCGACCCTTAAGATTGGCTTGTATACAATATAAATATAGATATAATAACAAAGAATATTTTAAGTACTTTTTAGTTATGTGATCCTTATACGTCGTATTTTGTTTGATAAAATAATACACAAGAATTAAAGCTAAATTTCTTTTTCGGGATTAAAAATAGGGTTATTAATTATTGGAAACATCATGAAGGTTTCCTAATTGCTAGGAGGGGAAAGGGGGAAGAAATTTGTTGAAACGTCAATTGCTAACTCAATTTGTAATATATATTACTATAATATTAGTAATAAGCGAGTGATAATGCAAGTTAGATATGGCCCCAGAATTCAGATTTGTGAGGCAAAAAAATAAAAAATAAAATCACGCTCATGTATTATTTGTTGAGTTTTTTGACTGCTTGGTGAATAATATAAGGCCAAAAAGGAAGAAGTCTCTAATGATTAAGTTTTATATCTGTAAGTTATTACAAAAAAGTTATCCACCAAGAAAAAGAAAAGAAAAATAAAAAGAGGTGTAATCCTAAGCCCCGTGCCTAAACAAGAATGCACAATACATAATACAACCCAACTAAAACTTCCAATCAAATACGCAAAAAAGAATACAAGTTATAACACTGCAACAAGTGACTATCACGTCGAACACAAACAGTCAGAAACTAGCTAGGGATGACAAAAAGAAAGTGATGGAAGATTTTTGAGGGAGGGATAGGGGGCATTGCTAGAAACGATCAAGGCAATATTATTGTGGCTTTCTCCTTGAATGTCAACTGCAGAAGCAGTAATGAAGCAGAAGCCATGGCTGCTAACTATGGTCCCACCAAAATGGTTATAGAGGATTTACTCTCGAGATGGACTAGCTCATCATTAAAGATCTGATCAGTCAAAAGCAGGGAACAAAACCAGAAATTGAAGACCATCACACCCTTGAGGAGGCTAATGCGACTACTGGCCACTGCTACAGGGAAGCCAATCAAGTAGCGGATATTCTCGCAAAGAATGGTGTATCCCTCCTCTATTGTAACTACCAGAACCTTCCTACACATGCCAAAGGTCCCTATATTTTGGATAAAAATCAGATGCCTATCTTTAGAATTAGATATGATAAAGCTAATTTTTTTTGTTAGTTAAAGCTTTTGTATAGAGGCTAACTTGGTTTCTCTTTAACCAAGTTACCCAAAGGAGGTCAGGCCTAGCCCCCCTCCCTTTTGGATGCATCGAAATAAAAGCTTACCCTAGCTATAAAAGGGGTTTAATAAAATAAAAAAAAAACAAAAAGAAATTGAGGTTGAAGAAATTTCTAACTCTTTTTAGACTGTCAAAGAGCAGATGCTGGAATTGCATGAGATCCAATTGTAGTGATTATGGATCAATACTCCAATGCAACTTGTGACCAAGCCTAATTTGGGCTATGAAGCTCACATTAGAATTTGGTTAAAGTCAAAGCCACACTTTGGATATTTAATCTCTATCAACACGGTATTCAACACTGAGCTATGCTGCAGTATATTTACATAAAGGAAAGATAGGAATCAACAGACAAAAGAAGAAAGAAGACACTAGTTTGTCTTGATGCATTGAAGAGGCAAGACTAACGAAATTTTAGCATATAGAACAATGAAGAAAACAGAGTGAAATATACGAAATACTAAGTACTGCACAACTCACGTATTTCTTCTGGTGTATATTTCACTCTGTTTTCTTCATTGTTCTATAAGCTATAATCTATATTCTATCAGTGGTATCAAAAGCCAGGTTTAATCCAGAAGAAAAAAAAACCCACCTGTGAGGGAGAGTTTACCCAGAAATTCATTATTCATCTATGGCTTCAGAGAGCAACTTTGTGCAAGCAGCCATTCCTCGTTTTGATGGTCACTATGACCATTGGAGTATGCTGATGGAAAACTTTCTACGGTCAAATGAGTATTGGCCAATTGTTGAGGATGGCATTGGGGCTCCAGCAGAAGGCGAAGCTTTGACGAATGCTCAAAACTCGGAGTTCGAAGCAAGAAAGCTGAAAGATTTGAAGTTAAAAAATTATCTCTTTCAAGCTATTGAGCGTCCTATCTTGGAAACTATTCTTTGCAAAGAAACTTCTAATGATATATAGGACTCTATGAAGAAGAAGTATCAAGGCACTACAAGAGTGAAGCGAGCACAACTTCAAGCCTTGAGAAGGGACTTCGAAACTTTGAAGATGAAGGTGAACCTGTCACTAGCTGCTGTGCTAGAATCATGGAGATGAGCAACAAGATGTGATCTCATGGCGAGAAAATGAACGATGTCACAATTGTTGAAAAGATATTGCGTTTTTTGTCACTGCAATATGATTATGTTGTATGCTCAATTGAGGAGTCAAAAGACATAGATGCTTTGTCACTTGACGAATTCCAAAGCTCCTTGTTGGTGCATGAGCAGAAGATGAACCGTAGTTCAACTTCTGAGGAGCAGGCCTTGAAGGCTTCTACTTTTAGTTCTTCCAATTCTAGAGGAAGAGGTAAAAGTAGAGGTAGAGGAGATCGAGAAAATAGAGATGGAGGCAATAAAGATGGCAGCAGAAATTTTAGAGCCAATAATGACTACAGCAAAGGCAGAGGAAGAGATTTTGACAAATCCAAGGTAGAATGTTATTGTTGCCATAAATTTGGTCATTAACATTCTGAATGTTATATTCTATCAAAATTCACAAAAGAACAAGAAGATAAGGACCACTTTCTCACCCTCCATGGCAAAGGAAAAGAGCACAGAAGAAAGAAAGAAAGAAAAAAGGACAAAAGGTAGAAGGAAAAAGATGCGAGCACATCTTCCTTGATAGCAATGAAAGAAAAACCTTGCCGCCAACGAGGTCAAATGTCATTACGACTCTATTTTGTTTGGCACGTTCAGCCTCTTCTAACTCCTCTTTCTTTTTCCTCAGAATTTTCCTGCTGAAAGGGGAGGAAAGGAAGGATCACAAACATAAGTCAGTGTCATCATAGAAGCCAAGTCTTGCAAAGTGAAATGTTCTCACAAACAGTACACTGCATATCTCCTTCGATAACCAGCTATTTCCCTCAATCTCGCAGTAGTAACTTTGGTCATCCATAACAGTTGTACGTGCTGCAGAGTTCCAATCATATTCAACAAGCCTCTTTGCATAGGCTTCAGCTTCTTCCTCAGCATCAGAATTTGGAACTGGACCTTCATCTAATCCAGCATATCAGATTCCTTCCTTCAGCACAAGTGCACCACAAAAGTTGCAAGGCCCTTCACCTCCTGTTCACACACTATCTTCTCCACAAGATAACCAATTGCTTATCAGCCTGTGTCGACGGGCTTGGCATGAGCATGGCTTCCCCTTTTGAAATACGATGGACCTTTTGCAGCCTCAGCAAGAGAAACAACTTAAACAGATTTTTTTCTTTCTGGAGTTACTTTGACTCGCTTGGGATTGAGGCGCAGTTGTTTTTGTAGAGTTTCCTTGACTTCCTCTCTGTAGGTTTCGTCCATTTGATGTCTCAGCTGTGCTCTGGCTTTCCTGCTTCGTGCTCGCTTTCCCCTGCTTACTTGGGGCTTTACTTTCTTTTGGTGCTCGCACTTGTTTTTTAGTTCCAGCTGCCAGACTATCACCTGGAAAGAAGCTTACATATGCTTGCAATTTCAAGCAGAAGTACCTTGAGTAGTGTGGCAACTGAATGACCTCTCTGTCTCAAATACTCATCCGTCACACTTTTTCCAGCTTCCTGACCTATGATATTCTATAGAAAATTCAGAAAGAAAAGATGTCAGTAAATGAACCAACAACAGTCAAATGATACCAATAAGAAAAAGGACCAAACTTTATCTTAATTGCATAGCCATCTGCAGAGAATATCTTACAAAGAAAACAACGTGCTGATACATGAAATCAGGTTTTAATAACCAATAACAAGTAACAATGTGAAAAAGGTCATATCAAGATCCCAATTAGGATCGTTTTCAAATACCAAATGAAAAGGTAATCTTTCACTTCCTAACAGGTGGAAGGGAATGGTACACTAGAAAGACTCATCAAAGAAGCTCCTTCTCATTAATCTACACATTTTAAATATCAAAAGGACTAAAAGACATACATACAAGAAAAAACAAACTACCAATGAGCACTAGACATTTGATAAATGATTAAAATGGTTAGATCTCTTGTCTGATAGAAAAGGAGTGGACATGAACTGAGACCATCTGACATTTCATCATCTCAACAACTAAAAAATTTTCGCCGGAACGAGACTCAGATAGCAGAAAGAATTGGGGCAGCACCTCTTGGAGTCATTGTACATAATTTGACTGCTGCCTTCAGGATATACATGCTAATAGAAATAGACATAACATTGGAACTTGTACGGATTTTAGCAGCCAAATAAAAGCAAATATTCACAATGTCAAAATGTTGAGAAGACTGTATAGCTTTTTTTTTATTATTTAGTAATATTCATGTAGTGCTGTTATTATAGGCGAAAAGCGTAAAGATATGTTTGGGCTTTAAGCGCAAAGGAGCAACAAAAACCTCCGCATTGGTGAAAAAAGCAGGAGACGAAAAAAAAAGTATATAAATGTAGAAAAGTTTCCTCAAACAGAAACAAAATTATATGAGCAAATGAATTGACAAGAAAATGCAATCCAGTGAAACCAATCAAAAAAGAAAAGAAATCCAGTGAAATATTCGGGTTAATCAATGTCAAAAGATAAATTTCACAGACAAGCTTCCTGGCAGTAGCCAGATTCCTAGAAACACCGACCACATCGGCCTATTTTACGGAAATTCTTTATCTTACATTTCGGCAAAGAGACTATATCCAACCAACTGCATGACCTTCTTGTTACATGATAGCAACTCTAGCCGTAGCACATAGGCTCCCCGTCAAGTAAAAAGACAATGTCAATCAAGTTCAAAATCATTTTAATTTTTTTTTTATCGCTTTAGAATTCAGTTATTTTCGTAAATACTGTTTTAAATTTAAAGCTCTAATTTTCTAAACCAACAAATACTTCCATATTCAATCTTAACAATCGTTTCCAGCTCTATTTACTATTTGGTACAACCTCTTCAACACTTAGCAAATGGCCATCATAAATTTAACTTAAGAAAGTTAAGTTACTGAATGGTCTCCATGAGAAACAGAGTCAGCATCCTTGTTACTATACCAAATGCTACAATCTTTTCTTTCTTCTTCTTTTATTTCAAGGATACATGGAATGGTTTAGTGCCAACTTTACTCTTTTTAAACACAGATCATGGGCCTCATAAAGTTAACTTAAGAAAGCAGTTAGCTGATGGACTTTGCTAAGACGCACATCGATGCCTTGATGCCTGAAATGAAAGGGAACCTTTTTCCTTTTGTTGGCTAAATTGGATCAGAAGCCTTATCTGAGAGATGTGAATCACCATTGCATCGCACCTAGTTTCAACGTATAAGTGTGGATTGACAACAATTGATTAAGCCAAAAACACTAGCTTTTGTTCATTTCCTCTTTGTACAATTATGTTAACTTTAAAAAGCAAATTTCAGTAAGTTTTCAGATGTTCTGTACATTAAGGATTCTCAGTTTTCATTAAAGAAAAAAAAATCAAAAGATGGAGAAGAGCAATGTTAACAATAGTGTTCAAAGCATCTACAAGAACATACAACAACAACAACAACAACAATGAAATTTCATAATAAGAATCCCACCAAACGGCTCTGAGGTAACGTACACCGACTCCACACACCCTCGCATGGCAGATCAAGCTAAGTAGCAGACTCCCTCGCATTTAAGAACGATTACACTTAACAACATAATAAGAAAGCACATGACACAATAAACAATATCTAAACAACAACTAGTACCCACACCAAAAACACACACCAACAATACACACAGGTAAGAACATGCAATAAAAGACACAAATCCTCAAGACTTCTTTACCCTAATTCGCGTACCACATTACTTCTTATCTAAGGTCATATTCTGGGTAGGTTCGCAAATATACCATCATCAGTTATAAACCCCTACCTTCAATTATGGACTTTCTACTGAATCCAGTACCCAAATTAGCAGAACAATATAATCATCAAATTGGAAGCAAGAAAATCAACAGCACAGAGGCTAATAAACACCATGTAAACAATTATAGATAGAGGAAGGAGGAAGGTTCATCAAGATATTCTTTTAGCATCGAGAGGTGGAGCATATGGTCAACCGATCACGGCCAAAGACTCTCTTGCTCCCAAAAGTGGTGGCAAATATTCGAAATACAAGGAGTAATTACCTCTAATTTTGTATAATGAGTTCTTAATTTTTAATTAATTAACATAAACATACAATTTATAATTTTAGAAAGAAAATTAGTTTTGATTGACAAAATAGCAGTAGTGCTTTTCTTTTTTTGAATTGAGGGAGCACTAGCGCTTCCTTGCATCACATAATTATATTCACTTGTTGTATTCTATTGCAAAAATAAACAACCATGTTCGAAGTGCCTCTACTTTTAAAAAATTAGTTAAATTTATCTCTCGGCTATACTACATTTACGAAGTTTGCCATCTATATCTTTAAAAAGTTAGTGCTCAAATTAACATAAATAACTTATTTTAAAAAATAAAATTCATACGCTAACTAAATTTCCGCCCTAACCCGACCCGATCCGTCTCGTCTTGGGCTACCGCACGTTTCGACATACCTGAGAATAATAGCGATGGAATGAAATCAAGAAGAGGAGAGTGAAAATCAAGAAGAGGAATTGAGAATGTGGGAAATTCCCATTTTTTCAGAATGTTCTGAACTTTGGGAATCTTTTTTTCCCGCTCAATGTAGAGAAAATGAGAAAAAGAGTTCGGATTCTAGTATTCTTATTAGGTTAAGAGGAGTTGGGAATGGTACGCGGGCTGTATCACTGGATTTTATTTTTTAAAACGAATATTTATACGATTGAATTTTCTATTAAACAAGAAGGGGACATAAACGAAAATTCTCATAACTGGGTAGAGAATACACTAATAAGATGCACGTGAAGGAATTTAACAATTTTTAAAATAAAGTCGATAAATTTGACTCTTTTCCAATGAAGAAAGAGTAGGCAAGACAAGGGAGAGTAGTGTTTAAAAAGGCTGGTGTAAGTCAAAACGCTTTTACGTAAGACGCGTCAAGATGTTTCCCAGATATTTGCGCCAGTTCTGCTGATTCATTTTATATATCTCACGATCTTCAATTTTATAATTTCATCACTAAAAATAAGCAAAAATAATATATTTTTTTTATTTTTTTTATGTTTTTTCTTTTTTTTCAATAATATAAAAAAATTAAAATTATTATTTGAGAAAGGTAATAACAATAAAAAATAATAATAATCAAGATAATCTTTAAAATAAAATCACAGCGAACTCCACATCTACTAATTCTTTTCATTCTCAACTAATATTCAGACCGATTTCCCTTATATATATTTCAGCATGTGAGAATGCATAAATGCATCAGAAATGATACCAAAATATGTATAAAAAGCTTGTCCTAAAACATATGACTATTAATCAGATCATATCAATTCTTGAAAGATAATCATCTATAAAAACTATTTATAATAACGTTATTTTTCATGAAAGTCAGCTTCTTTATTGATATATTTTAGAAAAATTACTATAATATGAAAATATGAAATTAAAAGAAAAAATTGAGTTTTTTTAATTTTTTATTTGTTATTATTTATAAGAAAAGCATTTAAATGATAAAAATCGAATTCAACATTCGAAAGCGTTTTTACGCGCTTCTACTTACACCTAAATTTCTGGTAACTTATATCTTATGAATCTACACATTTTATTCATACCAATGCATTTTTAATATATTTTATTTCAAAACTTGCCTCGAAAATGTCTTTGAAAACACCAAGGGAAAGGATGCAAGTCCCACGTAAGGTATTGAGGAGAAGTGTCACGTCTTGTAACGGTTAGTTAATTTATAAGAATAAGTTTATATATATGAAAATATCCATGTGATTTTGTAGGTTTATTCTCTTAAGAATAAAGTGTATTTATTTTTTGTTACTATTTTAATTATGAGATCGTTATCTATCAATCATGCGATTTAACTTAGAATCTAGATGTTGGGTTCGATTGAGTTTGGTAAATATCATCTCAGATAGACTATATCGCTGAAGACAATATAATTTTTTTGTGATATAACAACATTACGTGAAATTATAATTAGTCTATAATAATTCTCTCAAACAATTCTAGCGTATAAATCGATTTTCCTTGTTTATTTCTCTCGCCAAATCACGAAGCTTGCGCAATTTTTTTTAAATTCTTTTATTTATACTGCTTTGGAACTTGGAGATGAAGAAATTTTAAAATGAACACATTCAATTTCCGCACTTGAATATTTATAAAATAAAAAGAAAACAGAAAATGCTCTTTTTCGGAGCTAGGCCTATTATATTTTGCTACAGATTTTGCAAAGTTAAAACTGAATCATTCTATTGCAATGTATATGCATGAGTTGCACTTATATGCAACTCTCCCTTTTTATACTCTCATGCTCAATTTATATTACATATTTTCTTTTTGGGCTCTGATTAAAAGAATGAACTAATTTTTATTCGATAAATATTTAGAGAATCTATACCTACCAACATTTTACTTACGGGATCCCACTTATTCGACAAGTCCACAATGTTATACTTCTATTTAAAAATTATTTATTCTCGCTGATAAGCTTAAAACATTACAAGTTTCTCATACTTCTTAAACTTCGTATTCAATCAAATTACATTACATAAAAGCCGACGAGGAAATGACATTAATAAGATCACATTTTGATGAATGGCTTGAGAATTTTTTATACTTATTCTCGATTCATCCCGATCCTTATACTCATAGAATTTCATTAGACACTTCTACTTAATCAAAACAATACTCTCAAACAAACTTAGGAAGATAAAAAAAAAAACAAAAATGGATCAAAATAAATTGTAGTATAATCATATGAAGGAAATTAAATCACTTCCTATACAGAAAAATAAAATAAAATAATGAACCATACATTAGCCTTTTTTAAGACGCAAGAGGTGGTAGAATCCAGTTGCCAACTCTTAATTAATCAAAAATGGACACAACTAGTATTAATCCCATATACATGTTGCTTCTCCCATGAAAACTAATAACAATGGATAGAGACTATTTACCCAATTAACAGTCCCAGAAAGTCTCCCCAACAAGAAAAAGAGGTCCCTCCTGCTAAGAATTACAGCAAAGATTATGACATACAAGAAATCCATAAATGGTTTTTTGTCTTCTAATAATAATAATAATAAACTATTTTGAGTAGATGGAACTCGGCATATTACAACACACAAGAAAAGAAAATGAGGCAATATTGTCCGATTTTTTGGTTGGAAAACATACCAGAGCAAAATGTGTAGATTATGGAAAAATCTTCTCGAAAAGATGATTATAATAATCCACCTTCTAAATGGTAATTATAATCTTAAGAATCCAAAGACGGAACACATGAAGAGTATTTCTTGATTGGCTGTTTATACAAAATGTATTTGTCTGAACAAGAAGCGTGGCAGAAATCCTGGTTTAGGTATATTGCATAGCGCAGTGCAGTATCTCTGAGTTAACATGAAAGAAAGAATGTGAAGCTATATTTGTAGCCTGGACTGACTACTGCATTTGAAGTGAACGAGCATATCTGTGAGTGAATTGCTGGCATTTATTTTTCACAAACGCGATTCATATCTACTATATATACATAAAAAGTTTTTTGACCTTAGCGGGATTTTTCGGCAACGAACCCTCTTCCGCCCCAGTATGCTGAATAGCTCCTCTAGAATATGAATGTAGAGGGTGGCCAGCCAGTTCCAGGATCCTGATATACTTGGAGAGGTGTTGATTACATCTTTTCTAGTTACAATTGGGCATATACTGATAAACTGTAAGTACTGAAACCCAAACGGTATTGTTTGCTAATCACTTTCTAGTCATAGCTTAAAGTTAAAATGGAGAAATGATCTTTTTCCTAAATCTTTTAATTTAAGTATAGGGTTACATCATTAAAGGACAAGCATAACATGTTACTTGAATATGACATTCTACTTTTCCATACAGATGTATCTATTCATCATAAAGATGTCATTCAATCACCCTAGCAATTTTAAGGTAAAAAGGATGATTTTATTGACCACTCAAGTTTGACACATCGTTATGCATATCCTGTTCAGATACTTAAGTGGATCTTGATGTTTATCAATAAGGGTTTTTAATATATAGAATGATTCAGTATCACAGAAAGTATAACAGCAGGTAGAGCTAAGGAATAATCTAGTTTGGTCCGGTAATTGAATCGATAGCTTTCCAATTTTCATCGCTGCTCGCCTCAGATCTTGAACATCTCGAGGAAGGAAAGAGGATTCTTTTCTTTTCTTTCAAAAAAATTTGACTTAAAAACACAATTTCCCTTTTTTATTGTAAAAGCTATCAAAAAAAAAAAAACACAGTTTTAGAAACAGTAACATTCTGCTTCCAAGATTTACTTTTTCTCCAGTAACTCTTTTGTCAATTGAACTCCTAAAATAAATATAGGTACTCACTCCAGAAATGTCAAATTCTAAGTTTTCCAACTTATCCCTAGTGCAGATATGATCTTGTTCAAAAGATGAATCACAAAAATCAGCACTCAGACTTAATGAATGTTGATCCCAACTCCTTTCACAAGATAAGATATGTGTTCATCCAGAGAGTAGGAACTGATACAGGAATGCAAAAGGGATACTTAAATTCCGGCATCAATGACATTCCCTGATGGCAATTGTGCAGAATGCGGTTGATTAGGACGGTGTCAGCCTAAAGTTATAACTACTGTAGTCAAAATGGATTCAATTGCATGAGAACATTAGACATACAACAAGCCACCTTCAAGCTTGGGAGTAGTTTTAAATAGGAACAAGGTTTTACAGGAAGGAATTGGAATTTGATACAAGAAGAATGGAATTCTGATTCAGGAATGGACACCAAATGGAAATTGTGGCATTCGATGGGCAATCTAGTTACACAAGAAATCTCAAATCTTTTATCTTCACTACTTCTACCTTGCCGGTTGAATAAGAAAACAAAATAAAATACGCAACACATGTGCTTACATGTTGAAGTGCAGCTCTGTTTCTTGACTTATCATCCATGAACTCTAATCCATTGCAAAAGTACTGGAATATAACTCCCAACTGGTTCTTCTCTTGGTCTCATCAGCTCCTCTATCCAAAATAAATCAATTTATAGGTTGGTATTTTGTATTAATAAAAGCTGACCATTATTTATGGCAAAGCAATATTTACAACATAACAGCTGATACCAGTATGCGATAAACAGAATCTATGTATCACAAGTTTATTTTAATGGCGAAATGAAGAACTTAATACTAAGATTCAACTGAGAAGAGGAGAAGAATTTTCCCAATTCTTCTAGTTTTCTCCGGCTCTATGTTAACACTGACCTGTGTATCAACTCTTTGACTGCTGCATAATTCATAAACTTCAGGCTAAGTAATTTAAAAGGAGTTTGTTAGCAAGAGTGTACTTACACTCAAAAGTTGCCCAGCGAGATGGAGGCACAATAGTACGATCTTGTTTTGCCTCTGAAGCATAGAGCAAACTGAAGAGATCTTTTGTATCTTCTTTGTGCTTCACGGATGGGGCACCGGTGAGACCATTTATTGGAGGTAAATTAAGCATTTCATCCATCATGTCTAAAGAAACCTGAGAAAATGAAACGTTTTTCTGAGCCATGCTTGACATCAAAGAGGTCCAGGCAAAAAATGTATGTCTATCCAGAGAAATTAGTATAAGCATGATGCATTTGCTATATGACAAGCCAAACAGTGTAGCACATAATAAAGAGATTGCTGTGAACCAAATTATAAAGATTAAGAAGTAGGCAAAGGCATACTTCTGTTAGTCAAAACCTAATTAGACCTTTGCTTCCAAAGTAGAAACATGTAAACAAAGTACAATTTCTGTAGTACCCCGCGAGATCTTGTTGTTATAGGAACTGGTGGCGGTTGTTCACTAAAACCATCCTCCTCCAAGGAATATTTTCTTGCTCTCCTTGGAATATCTTTTCCTCCGACTTCACTTGTTTCACCAGTCATATTAGATAGTGCTGGTTGAGGGGCATATCTAGAAGCCCATTTTTTATCCTGATACCTGGAGTCATAATGAAATTTATGCAAATAAGCTGTCATTTGAAAAAAAGAAAAAAAAAACAAAACTTGCTGAGTGCATAAAATAACTTTTTGTGCAGAATTACTTGGTCCGGATAAATTTCCCAATGTCGCTTCTATCTACGCTTGCTGGTAGCTCTGCCTCCCAATAATTGTTTGACTTCTCATTACCTACACCTGCATAACAAAACATGAACCAAGAATTATCCTTGTTATCCTCCTACATATCTTCAGAAGCATACGAAATTTAAGGGGGTGGGGACAACCAGAATATCATAGGCAAATAGAATATACAGGTTTTATTTGGAATGAAGGAAAACATTTACTCCAAGATAACTACTGTGTTTATGTATTGCTTTATGTTTCTATGAAAAGTTTATAACTGAGAATATTTTCAGTACTAGGAAAAAATAGCAGCTCTCCCCCCACCCCAACAAAGCAAATGACTAAAGAACTTCTGGTTCTTGTCCATTTTTATGATGGTTGTTTGATTGAGAATGGGATTATAGATGTTATGATTTAACTTAAATATCATACTTGTGATAGTTGAAAAAAATATCCCATTATTGTCATTGAATAATTAGTTTGAAAAATTGCAATGAGTTTCTTGTCGAAATTGTATAAAATATTTCCACACATTCTAAAATAAGTAGAACGTCATGTAAATTAGGAAGAGAGAGTCTCTCTTTTCCTAATTATTCATTTCGATGAAGTAGTAACAATCTTCAGGGCTGATGAATAGCTAAAGGTTTTTGTAACATGTGTGCTTGTGGGGTGTGCACAGAAGAACGATAGCAAGAGATAGGAGAGAAAGAGACAGAGAGTTACGTTGCATAAAAGCAACCTGTCTTTCGGCAGCCATGTGTCCAAAGTTGTCGACCTTACCTATCACAAGCAAGAAGCATGACAGATAGCTATTAGCAAAGAAGATTAAGTTTATACGCCTGACCTAGCCACGCTTTACTTTCTAATTTCAATAGGAGTCGGATGTAAGGGTTTACTAGAACTCACTGATAGAACGAAACATCAAAATTTCCAAGTAGAAAGTCCAGTGAACAGATTTAGGTTGACATGAAGCATCATTAATATTTAAAAGTGCCAACATATGAGACCAAAAAGCTCATTGTGTATAGCTCCCCTTCCCATTTCAGATTGCTGTCCAGGGTAGGTATACTAAAGAAACCAGCTACCTTATTTCAGATGACAATGAGCATTAGTTTCACTAAATTGAAGTTCACATTTAGTGCTGCACAGGCCTTATAGTTTTAACTTTCCTCACTTGGTATTCAGGCGGCCCTTATTATCAAACTCCACGATGACCCTTCAAATGCATCCCTAAACCACTAAACTAAGTTATTGGCATTAAACTGTTTCTCATTCAGATTGTTTTGCAAAAACTGTGTTTACTTAACCTGTTATGTTAGTCTTTGTGTTGAATTTGTATAATAATACTATTAAAAATAAGGGAATGGAACAGTAAAACATAAAATGAAAAGACATGTGGGAGTATGTGATACTCAAAAGTGTATACCTTTGAGATGTGTACCCCAAGACTCCTATGGATTCCTGAACATTGCAGGCAGATGAATATCCCAAGGTTGATGCTCGCCCACCTCGGGGCCCTGTACGTTAGATGAAAGGAACACACTCATTATAGATACAGAACAATCATCAGTACAAAGAAAGAGAATCACATCTGTCTGGCTGGGCCTTACTACAACTCTAGATGGTCATGATATACCCTTAATTGGTTGCAGAAAACGCACCTTCCACGACAATCTGCACATTCCCTATTTTCTGGAAAGCTTAAGAAGGCCCTCCAATATCTGCAAGTAGTCAGCGATAATACACACTAAGCCACAACACAAATTAAAGAAGAACAGATCACTATTGACAAAGAGTACATTCTAAGCATTGTCAAGGTTAAATGACTAACATTTTATTAACTAGAAATAAGATAACATTTTTATCTTTTTGTTATGGGGCTATAAACTATAAACGCGCGTAGGAATAATTCATTATACAATAAAAACGAAGCTTTTGAAATTTCTGACTCATGGAGGATATAAAACAAATACTTTAATGCTTTTTACCTTTGAGCTACCTATGAATACAGTAGACGAACGCTATTTGAAAAATTCAAACTAATCAAAAAGTTATAAATAAACATGACGGACGCAATCAAATACTTTAGGATTCAAAATATAAAAATTACAAAAATTATTCAATATCGAAATTATAAAATCCGCTCTATAACTACAATTCTAACAAAGCACATAAGAAACAGGGGTAATTATTACCTTTGCATGTTTGGCATTAAGCTCTTTGGAAACGGAAGCCTTGTCGTTCATGGCTGCTGATTAATTTGTACCAAAAGCCAAAAAGAATGAATAATGAGAAGAGAGATAGAAAAAACTATCTCCCTCTCTCTGGGAATGTGCTGTAATGTAACGTCTGTGTTTTTTTCTCATCACACATTCTAAGGAAACAATTTATTTTACATCCATAAAACGCGCTTTTCTCCTAACGGCAACTCCAATCTTAACCCATCCACTCCACTCACTTCTCCTCCCCCATCTCTCTCAAATCTCAATCAACACGCTAAATATATACCCCTGTTGAGATTTGAATTGATTAATTAAAAATTATAATTCATTTTGATCAAGTTTTGAGTGGTCAAAATTGATTTTTTAAAGTGTTTATTTTAAAAAAGATTTGTAAAGAAAATAATTGTTTTACGGAATAACAAAAACTATTTCAAAGCCAAAATTCAAAAACACTTATTTAAAAAGGATTTTTGGAGTAAAACGATTTTCAAGACTTTTTAAAATTTGGCAAAATACTAATTGCTATTGCCTTCAAAGCTGCTGGTAAATTTATTTGCTAAACACAAACCGGTTACAAAACGAGATCTACGATCGAAGCGCACTCGAGTACGGACGAGAACTCGCTCATTTTGATCCCCTTGTTGACCTAGCAAAAAGGGGTCTAAACCTTCACGCAAGCAAGCGAGAAGCCGGGAAAGACGAAGCTACCGCTTCCCGACCGACTAAAATACAATGGGCCGCGATCTATTTTATTCAAAAGAAACCAATATGAATATTATAAAGATAATAACAAAATTGTTACGTTTGCACTCCTTCGTATACGTCAAAGAGTCCATCACGCAGAGGGGGAATTAATTATCCAACAAAGATGACATCCATTAGCTTATTATCTGGGCCTCCCTCACTGCTCATCATCCAAAAGATTTTTTAATAAATATTTAAAAAAGCATAATCCTTAGTCAAACAAATATTAATGAGAGGCTTTAAAATTAATATTTTACAAAATTCATAAAAATTAACTTGATGTAAAAGTTCTTATTCTAATTTTAAAATACAAAATCATTAATTATTTTTAATTAATTTATTTTAAAATTTCTTTTCAATTTTAATTTATTCAATACGATTAATGAATTAATATATCTTTGTTTGAAACATGCTGATATTTATTCAATTCAATTTCAAAATTGTGTCGATCAACGTATTGCCAAAGAAGATAGTAGAATTATTGGAGAAAAATCAAGTCCATTTTCACAATTATACTATGATTTTTTCATCAGCTTTAATTCATTGAGATTGCAAAGAAAAAGGCACCTTAGTTCTATAATCTCAAAAGACTTACTCTCTAATTTAGGAATCAATCAAATGTAACAAAGAGAAAATAGTTTATTCAAAAAAAAAAAAAAAAAATTGAATTGAAATTGAAAACTAAACTCGCTTTTATACAGGATAAATAAATGAATATATGCGAATGAGTGAGAAGAGGTAAACAAACAACATGCACTGCATTGTTGCTCGAGAGCACAGCATACGCAAACCTACTCCACAGTTGCGGCGCAGGAGGCTGCTTCTAATAGCATTCTCTACATGATAAACAATCAAAGCACTTGTAAACAGCAATGAATAAATAAAACATGTCAAATATTAACTAAAGCAAACAACATAAGAAACAATAGCTAATTAATCAAAACTTGGGGGCAAGATACTATACATAATGGTATTACGAATATTAGTGTATGGGCATATTGGGATAAACAACACCTCTACTAACCTACTATCCCGATTTATATCCTTCACTTAATTTATCTGTAGCCATATATCCTCGCAGCTCGAAACGAATTCACATGCCTAATTACCTCTTTCCACTCGCTTCTTTGCCATACCTCGTCCTCCCAAAATCATCCATTTAATTCTCCATACTGAAATATTCAAACATTTCCAAGATTTTGCAATCTCAACCTCGCTTCCCAGAATCTTATACTCCAACGGCCTACTCTCACCATTGCCCCTGATATCCTCATTTCTAATTTTATCTCCCCTAACGCCCACATCCATCACAATATCCTCATTTCCACTTTCATCTTCGAATACGACAGTTTTCATGCGCCAACACTAAACAATAGAAAGGGCGCATCTTTTGAACATGACAATTCTTTCATCTTTTCTGCTGATTAGTTATTTTTGATCGGAGTACATTAGAGGGCTCAAATGAAATTTAAAAAATACAGTACTATTTTGTAACATTGTCAAGAAACTAACTTTTTCTTATACGTTGAAAAAACAAATTCCCCAAAATGCTCCTATTCATCGTTCAAACAGTAATAAATAAATTTTTAATAAAACGCTTTATCTTTTTTTAAAAATTAATTGTAATTCAGCTTAGATGAAACACAAAATTCGTCTTTTATATTTGGATTTAGATTCAAAACAATTTCAGAATAAATAAATGATAATTTTACTATATTATTCTTAACATATAACAAATTTAATAATTTAAAAAATTTCAATTAAATTACATGTTTTTTTTGTTTTTTTAATTAAAAATTAAGTGATAATTTATATTTTGATTTTTAAAATTTTACATAAAAAAATTAAAGGGAAGTAGTAACTCTTTTCAAGAGAAAAAACTCCCTGATAAAATTAAATAAAGAAATTTTCTTCCGTTAAGTACAGATTTCGTGAGTTCTCTCCGATTTATTATGTTAGTAGCTAATTAATTTTCTTTTTTTAGGCTGTTGGATATATATATGTTTCCTAGTATTGTTTTAGTGATTCTTTTTGGTTTCCGACTGTTTTGAGTTAGTTTCCTCTCAATCTAGTCTACTAATATGCATGTTCTATTAAATAATATATATAAATTACACAAAATCTAGATAGAAAAAATGCAAGTTCAAATTGATAAAACGTTAAGTCTATTCAATAAATATTTATAATTATTTTTGGTGCATCATTATGGGTTGTTTTTATTTATAATGTTAACAATATTTTAATGATAAACTACATGCACAAAGTAGTGCGAACAATTTTCTATTTTGCAGTTCTTCAAATATGTTAAATATTTAACTTGATAATTTTCTTAATTTATTTCTTTCTTAACGAAAAAAAGCTCATAATCGATGCTTATCACAATCTTTTCAAGAAATGAACTATGATCATATGTACGTGGTTCATAAATTTGTCTTGAAATTTATCATATTTTTATAACATAACGCAATATTACTTTGAAAGGTCAAGTAACATCATATTATATTCTTTTTATTTTTGACGGAGGATTTATAAAGTTTATCATAAAAGTTTGCACGACAACCGCATGTCTAATACCTTTTATATCAAATCGTGGTAAAAATTAACTTCGCTTTTGAAGGACCATTTTGAAAACCCATAATATTCTTTCTTTTCAGGAATTACCACAACGAATGACTATTATTATTTTATCATTCCATGTTCATGTGCATCCATTCACAAATTTGCCTCTTCAAACATATTACGTACTTCTATCACATTTCCTTCACTTAATAAAATATCAAATGGTGACGAGTTTCATAACTTTTCATCAAAAGTACGTTATTTTACCTATAAATTGCGAATATAATTCATTAATTAAACTTTCATTAATACTTGAATCCAACTTTAATTATAAATTAAAGACATGTTAAACTTCACGTACACGTGATAATGAAATTGGAAAGAGTCCCATGCTTCCCTAACATATAAAATCTCTAGACCAATTTGGCTGGGATAAGTTAAAACTAGTGTTAAATAACACCCTATGAAATATGAGCAAATTAATAACAATATAAAAAAGAAAATAGATTAAAAAAATGTAGAAAAGCAAGAAAGAAGAGTTTTTTATTTTTTATTTCTCACAAGTATTTAAAATCTTCAAGTATTTAAGTGTATTTCGTATTACATTCTATATTTTTATTATATAAAAATAAGAAATTTTTATTGATTTACTAAATGAACAGGTAAAAAGAAAAATGTATTTGTAGTATATAATGAAACCGAGTAATTAATTTTATTAAAAATGTATATTCTCGGGTAATTATTTTAGTTGCAGCGTTTTTTATAAATTTCTACGCACTATATAAACGACTGAGAAGGCGGTTTGAAGGGGAGACTAGTACAAATAAGCTTTCTGATCGGAAACCCTACCTCCATATTTCTTCTTTCTTCTTCTTGCTCGAAAATGGTTAAAGGAAACAAGCAAACCACAAATGATGCTGCATCAGAGAGCCATGAGATTCGTGCTCTGACCGACAGGCTCTCTGGCGAAGTGAATGCCAGGCTGGACAAATTTGATCAAACAATTCTAGAGTTGAAACAAAAAATCGAATCTTCTAAGGCTCAAGGGGAAGGCGGAAAAGGGGTCGAATCTGCCATGAATGCTGCCTCTGCCGGCGATGAAAACCCATCTACGCTTCGTACAAAACTAAACTCTAGAGTTGATTTTCCAATTCTTGTTACTTTTAATCTTTGCTCTATTTGTGAATTGGATGTTTTACTGTTGCTGATTTCTACCTTTAAGGAGGAGGAGAACATGAAGAGGCGCAGAAAATTAACCCTAACAGCCACGGGACGTAATGAGAAGCGAAAGAAATGTCTCTGTGTGTTTTGTGTTAAAATCCTTCCGATGGAAGATGAGAGAGAGGGTGTTGTTGACGTTCCTACTGTAGATCCTGTGACTACTGAGGAAAAAAAAGAAGACATGGCGAACAACATTCTACGCCATACGAAGGTGGTTCCTTCGTTACTGGGTATCATGGGAAGCGACCCCATCGTGCTAATGGGTGCAGGGGGAACTTCTCACAATTTTATTTCAATGTGAATCCTTAGCAGATAAGTTAGGTTGTGAAACATTTCCAATCAAGCGTCGAACTGTTCGGTCAGCTATTGGGAAAATGGTGACCTCCAGAGCATGCAACGACTTCCAATTGTCACTGCAAGGCACCAAGTTTATTTTGAAAGTGTATCTGCTTCCGTTGTCGTCAAACCAGACGTTGTATTAGGAAGGGAATGGGTAAGGATCCTTGAGAAACTTATATTAAGTTCTGAAGGCGTGGAGTTCTACTTTCTAGGTAAGAAGCAATTTATACCTTTCAAAAATCAAACTGGAGGCAGCAAGCGCTAAGTAATAGGACCTGTTGTTTTATATTATGGTTATACTTTTATCTGTCTAGAATTTCGCACTATATTTTAAAGGATGGTAGTAATTATGTTTATTAAAAGCGCTCCCTAATTTCTTCTTTCTGCAATTTTAGGAACTATTTGTATTTGATTATCTACCAATATTATTACAGTATGTCATTTTAAGAGTTTGAGTTATGACCTCATTGAGTTGCTGTAGTGTTATTGCTATTGTGGATTAACTTTTCTGATTTTTGGTCAATGCATATATATGTTGTGTTTGTACTACTTGCGACTATTATTATGCAATAACCATTAATGCTTCTACGACTTGCATTTTACAAAATGGGATAATATATATTTTCCTTCCTCAAACTTGTACCTTAATGAGCTTACATGAATAGCTCTAGAAAAACATTTTTCATTAAAATCTTTTCCTTTCTTTCTCTCTCTCTATTTTTTTGTTTTATTTTTCTCTTTTGCTTTTTTTTCTTCCCTCCTCATTTTCACGGCCTTAACTTTTAATCACACCTATATGCAACTTTCACCATAACGCCGCCACTGCCCACGTTTTCTTTCTTTCTCTATTTTGGTAAAGACCTGTATATGAAATGAGTTTTTGTGGTTTTTCACCGTAACTTTTTTTTTTTCTTCTAAAAATAAAACTAAAATTTAAAGAGTCTTAACATTCACATTTGGTAGCTTGATTTGGCAACATATTTTATTTTTTTGTTCTCCGATATTACCATCTAATGAGTTTAATGATAATTTATGAAGTTTTGAATTTTAATCGAATAGTGATTTAAATTTCCAGATTTTGATTATAAAATGGTTTGATTTGATTTTTGAAAGACCTAGTGATGACTTTAATAATAGTTTCTAATTAAATTTAGTGGTGGTTTGATTATTATTTTTTTGGTGAAGGTGGTATTGACAAGGTTGTTAGAGAAGAAAGCAAAATCGAAATATATTTGAGTCACAGAGCACACATACTGATGACCTTCCTGTTCATATGCCTTATAACAGTATTAACTAGGATCATATGTGGCAAATAAGCGTCATAAATTTCCGAATGGCAACGTAGCTTCAATTAATAACAACCTGCTCAACGTGCTAAAAATGCCATCATAACCTAATCCGCTTTAATTCTAATTAAATTTTAATTGCTTTATTTGTTCTTTGTAATCTTTTCATAATTTATACAACTAATATTTTTCATTATTATGACTAAATATAAAATACTAAATAAAATAAAATGTCTTTTTTATAACTATTTTGACAAGATTTCTAATCTAATCAATTGTATTAGATATTAACCCAAACTTACTTAATCGACACAGCTGGATGACGCGAGAAATTCATGAGCTAAAAATGAACAGATCAATTATCACCTAAACTTCAACAAATCAACAATTCTATTTATCTCATAAATTAATTTTACCAATTCTAAGACGCACAATGAAATTAATTGCGCAACTGCTAAAAGATTGTCGAACATATCTTAAGCAGGCCTTTTGACATAAAAAAGTGTGTTACTTGAAAGAAAAAAATATTTTAAAAGGCTAAGTTAAAATACCGTATTTGGTAATTAAAGTAATGTTTGAACATTATTTAACTTGGAAAAAAGTTTGAAATTTTACGAGTGAAAAGGATTTTCACTTAAAAAATTAATCAAAATTATTTTTTTCAAATAATTTTTAGTTATGGCTTATAAGTCAAAAGTAGTTAGAAATTCTAACCCATAGCTTTTGATTTATTTGGTTCTTTTCACTTTAAAAATAAAGTTGCTTAAAAGCACTTTTAGTATATCAAACACTTCAAAATTGCTTAAAAGCTATTTTGACATAAAAACACCTAAAATAAATCAAATCAAATAAGCTCTTAAACTCATCTTTTTTTCAAAAAAGTCATTATATTTTTATCGTCCCTTACTCATTTTTAAGCTTAAACTTCAACGTCAAATTAGGATCAATCGCTATAGCAGATCCTGTATTTAGCTTAATGTAATTAACTCACATTATTATAATATTTTGGTTCTTAAATAACCTGAGGAGTGAGGTAACAAAAAGACTTTTAGATGGAGTGTATGTATAACAAAACAAAAGAACTAAAGATAAAAATGCAGAAACAGAAACTTATATTTACGGTACGCTGGCGGTCAAAAACACACCTAACGATGGCAGCTTATTCGGTGATTGGATGACGTGATGTATCTCAATCTAAGGTATCCTATGTAGAAATGTTTTTACATTTTTCCAAATACACACACACATAGTATTTCATAATCATAATAATCTCAAGCTCAAAAGAGTTGTCCGTCCAGACACCCTCTACAGGCCATGGAGCGCAAGGAGGTCACTATCACCCACTGCTACAGAGAAGCTAATGGGGTGGCTGACTATTTCATAAATTAGCAAATGCTAGTGGAATAAACATTTTCTGCTTCTCTAACTAACAAATGATAACATTAATAGTCTATATATTAATATATATGTGGGATTTAAATCTTTTGATGATGGCGCAATTAAAACATAAGATTTTTATTTATCTATTTTTACAATTTGTTGACAATAAATCCCATTCTGTACGATCACAATAAAAAAATGCTCTTAAAGTATGAGTATTGCAAATTTAAGCTTTGATTTTTTGTTATTCAAATTACTCATAATGTTAAAAAATACTTTTTAAAAAATACTGGGGGTCAAAGTACCCCTATAAGCGAGATGCAGCCAAGTATCGAAAATTCAATAATAACATAAAAAGGCCATTTTACCATTTTCCCTTTTAAGCTTACAAATTATTATTTCAAAGATTATAACACACAAATAAATGAAAGCTTTATTTCACCGCGCCATCTTTTTTACTATAAGTCACACAAAAATTCTTTTTAAAACGATAATAGTAACCATACCGGAGGCATAATACACGAAATTTAGGGGGTCAAAGTACCCCTAGATTGTTTGTTACGTGGTTTCAAAAAGTATGTACAAATCACTTTGCATGCTAATTCGCAGAAGGTACAAAATTCTTCTAGGTTATCGGCTGCTCATGCTAGATCAAAAGTCAATAAGAGAAAATATCATGGACCTTGGATCATTAGTGGAGATTTTAATTCTATTATGGAAGCTGAGGATAAAAAAAAGGAGAGTACCTTTTAGATTAAACTCTTGTTTTGATTTTATTAATGCATGGACGAGTGTGGTATGACTGATGCTAGTTTTGTAGGAAGCATTTACACATGGTGCAATGGAAGAGGTAGGACTGGAGCAGATCCACATGAGATCGACAAACTTTTTCACAATGAAGAAATGGACTCGACAAGTTTCCTAATATTATAGCTAATCATCTTTCTAAGATCTGGTCGTAATTACAACACTCTTCGATTAGTTGTTCAAATGATTATCAAAAAGTGGTGAAATACTTCTGCTTTAAAATTTTTGGACAAGAGAAGGATTACCTCTCCAGTCGTCAGCAGGGATGTTGAAGTTAGTAATCCAATGTGGAGACTACAACATAAACTCCAAATCCTTGGCTAAAAACTCAAGAATCGATCCAAGAAAGAAATAGAGATGTCTTCAAGAGAGTAAAGGAATTTGAGGAACAAGTCTCTGTGCAGTACAAGAGTGCTTACTCTATTTTTGACTCATAGTCGATAGATAAAACCTTCATAAATCTCTGCAAATATATCAAATGATTGAAATGCGTGATTCCATCCTCAGACAAAAAGCTAGGTTTAAATGGGCGAGAATGGAGATTCTATCAAAGTATGTTTACAAGACTATTAAATATGTAGGAGAAGAACTAGATTTCTGCTGCAACGAACAAATATTGCCAGTGGGTGGAAGGTAATAACAATATCTCCGATTTACAATAGAGTACTTCAATAAGATTTTCACAGCAATACGCGTAGATATTAACATGGATTTCCTCATAAATTTTGATAACCTTATCAATGCTAATGATAATCGCATTGACTAAAACTCCATCACGAGGAAATCAAATGGCCATTCTAATCTTATCAAACACCATTTTATATTTTTTTATTTTTTGGACGTGGGATTTATAAAATTTATCATATTAAATTATACTAATAACGTGATGCTTAATACCTTTATACCAAATTGATAGCAAATATTACCTTATTTTGAAACACCATATTTTGAAAACCCGTAATATTCTTTCCTTCATAATTACCATAATGATGACTATTGTTATTTTGTCACTCCATGTGCATGTGCATCCATTCAATAACTTGTCTTCTTTCGCATATTACGTACTTCTATCACATTCTTCATACGTAACGGGAAAGATATCAAGTGAGACGAGTTTCATGTCTTTTCATCAAAAATACATTGTTTTGCCTATATTAAATCATCAATATTATAATTAATTGAGACTTGAATCCAACGTCTTACATATATAAAGACATGTTAAGTCGTAATTCATTTAAACTCAACTCAATATTTTATTATCATAATACAATAAAATTTGAATTCACTGTTTAATCCCCAATCAATAGCGCATAACAAGCCAAATATACTAGTATTCGTCCTCAAGCCTTTTGGAAATATTACTTGCAAGGGCTACAAGCTTAAAAACAAATTTTTTAATATTTTAAAGGACTTCAATACTTTAAGATCATTCACAATCTTCAAGTGGTTACTAAAAACTGTTTATGTCTTAAATAAAAAGGAAGGAGTAGTCTCTAAAATAACTCAAACTAATAGCAATTTTGTTTTCAAAATTCTTGGACAGTACCAAACTTGCAAGACACAATCACACAACAATAACATGACAAAACGAATTAGTGGTTATCAAGTTGAAATAATAATAACCCAACATAAATTATATCCATTCAAAACAAAAACCCTCCGGAATGTATTTATTCATCATGATCTACTATTAACTTCTTCAAATGTGCTTACTTTTTAACGAAGGCCAGTATTGCACGAATCACGTATATCCTCGATAAAATTCAAGCACAAGAAGTTTAATTTTAGTGACTATACTTTTGTGACGCCTGGTGAATTGACTAATTGCTTTAGACTAATTCTATGTGAAACTCATATAGTAGGTTAGAATGTGCTGCGCTAGGAAGTGGAGGCAGAGATCCTCATCTTAGTAATCGATCGGTGCTAATTTTGGGATTAATACAAACACCCGTGACCTACCGAAAAATTGATTCAAAAATACTTAAATCTTTAACAAATTGAGATATTTGAATTTAAATATTTACAATAATTTTCTCATATGTATAAAAGAATATTTCAGATGATTTAATATAAGAGGAAGTCACGTAGATATACAACTCTAATATGTGCATGAAAGAAATTACTAATGAGTTATGTCACTTGACAAAATCATCAATTAATGCAATAAGGAAAAAAACCACTATTTTGCAATCAGCTTTTTCTTTGAGTCATCTAACATTATTTTTAAGTTAAAGAAAATAACTAGAATGACACTTAAACTGTGATCGAATTTGTGTCTAATACTTTTAAGTATTTTTTTTGGTATTTATCCATCATGACATAAAGTCAAAATTGGATTATGAAAGAATATAGTGATTTACGAGATTATATTCAAGAGATCACACCTAATTCTCCGTGAAAAAAATTGAAATGTGAGAGATTTTCATTTTTTCTCCGTGAAAAATTGAATTAAAGAGAGGATTTTCATTTTTTTCTTTTGTTCGAAGAGTATAACCGAAACGATAACGCCAAACTCCTTTTCGTCTTTACGTTTTGATCACGATATGTACAAACAAAGTAACAAAACTTTGATTTGTTATTCAACCCTGGTAAATATCAAATAAATACTCTTAAAAAATATCCATGGAGATCATAGTATGAGTTTGTTACTGCAACTCCCACCATAGTATTTACGTAATTTTAGCGTGTGATTTTTCAAAGATTAAGTCTTGAAAATAATGAATTTCAGAAACGGAGTGAAAATAATCGGAGTGGAGAAGTTTAAAATTCAAATTCCTTTGTGTTTAACTTTGTCCCACACGGCAGAGGTGTTTTAACTGCTTACGCTATATCGGGTAAACACGCCTTCTAAATTTATTAAAGACGGTAAGAAAGTTTCCTTCCCACATCATTTGCATGACAATACAAGAAATAATCTTTTCTACTTTTCTATATTTCTCGTTTTAAATTTTATTTTGTTCTACTTAGAAAAACAGAAATTGATTGTTTATTGAATTATTCAAAACAAAAATATCAAAATTAATTGTTTTTCGTTTTAAATTACCAAATTATTATTTCGGTACTACAAGTCATACGCATATTCTTTTTAAAACAATTTGTAGGACAAAGTTAAATATCGAAACTTCTATATGCATATAAACATATTGATATTGTGAAGGAAAATAATAGTAAACATAGCAGGAGATACAAGACACGAAATTTATTTAATATAATATGTTTTTATATGTAATTTTTAGTATAACACACTTATATACTCATTTTTCTTAGAGAAAAATTAAACTGACGTACAAGTGATAATGAAATTGGGAAGAGTCCCATGCTTCCATAATAAATAAAATCTCTAGACCAATTCTATTTTGGTATAAGTTAAAAGCTCGTGTTAATAATCTGCTATGTAAACTATGAGTAAATTAGTAATAATATAAATAAGAAAATAAAATAGATAAGAAATGTAAAAAAGTACAAGGGAGTGTTTTTAATTTTATTATTTCTTCCAAGTGTTTTGGTAAATTTCATAACAAATAATATTTGTGTCATTAGATTCTTACGTCTTTGTTTTATAAAGATAGAATACCTTAAATAAAACATTAATAATTGACGACATGAAACAGATCAGTGGGTGAGGTTATGAAGGTGTGTGAGACTATGACGGAGGTTATAATTGGTACGGGATTTAATTAGTAGAATAACTGTGTTATCCACACTAATTGATATATTTTATAACATAAACACAATATTAAATAAAAAAATTTAAAAAAAAAAACTGGATTTACTAAATGAACAGGTAAAAAGGAAAATGTATTTGTAGTATATAATGAAACCGAGGAGTAAGTAATAATTTTTTTTATTAAAATGTGTATTCTCGGGTAATTATTTTAGTTGCAGGGGGCATTTTTATAAATTTTTACGATTTCATATAAAGGACCGGAGAAGGCAGTGAAGTAAAACCTCGTTTTGTGTTGCTGAGACATGCGCCTAAGAGAAAATTTTGCAATCAAGGGAATATGAGCTGAGTGACAAGGCCATATTGACTGAAATACAAAGACGAATACGTTTGTCAAGAAGTACAAATAAGCTTCGATCGGAAACCCTACTCCTCTATACTTCTTCTTTTCTTCTTCTTGCTCGAAAATGGTTAAAGGGAAACAAGCAAAACCACAAATGATGCATCAGAGATTAGGGGAGATTCGTGCTCTAATCGACAGGTTCTTTGGAGAAGTGAATGCCAGGATGGACAAATTTGATCAAACAATTCTAGAGTTGAAAGAAAAAATCGAATCTTCTAAGGCTCAAGGGGAAGGCGGAAAAGGGGTCGAATTTGCCATGAATGCTTCCCTCTGCCGGCGAGTTCATCTACGCTTTCAGGTACAAAACTAAACTCTAGAGTTGATTTTGCATAATTTTTTGTTACTTTTAATCTTTGCTCTATTTGGGAATTGATGTTTTACTGTTGCTGATTTCTACCTTCAAGGAGGAAGAGAATATGAAGAGTGCAGAAAACCTTAACCGCCACTGGACGTAATGAGAAGCCACAGAAATATCTCTGTGTATGTTGTGTTAAAAATCCTTCTCCTGGTTGCAAATGCAGCAACGGAAAGCATGATTCCCTGATCGAAGATGATGAGGATGTTGTCGACGTTCCGATCCGTAGATGCTGTGACTACAGAGGACGTTCCGACTGTAGATCCTGTGATTACTGAGACGTTCCGACTGTAGATTCTGTGGGCTACAGAGGAAAGAAGAAGACATGGAGATAGAATATTCTACGCCATATGAAGGTGGTCCCTGCGTGACTGGGCATCATTTTTGGTCCACCTCGGCTGTGCTAATGGGTACTGAGGAAACTTCTCACAATTCTGAATAATGAATCCTTAGCAGATAAGTTAGGTTGTGAAACATTTCCAATCAAGCCTCGAACTGTTCGGTCAGATATTGGGAAAATGGTGACCTCCAGAGCATGCAACAACTTCCAATTGTCACTGCAAGGCACCAAGTTTATTTTGAAAAATGTATCTACTTCCCGTTGTCGTCAAACTGTGACGTTGTATTAGGAAGCGAATGGATAGGCATCCTTGAGAAACTTATACTTAGTTCTGAGGGCGTGGAGTTCTACTTTCAAGGTAAGAAACAATTTGTGCCTTTCCAAAAATCAGCTGGAGGCAGCAAGCGCTGATGAGTCTTTGCTAAATTGAATGTATTTTGCGTTTTTCGCGATGGAGACTTTATCTGTCTAGAAATCCCCGCTATATTTCTTAAAGGATAGTTGTGATTATGTTATTAAAGCCTTACAGTTTCTCTTCTGCAATTTTAGAAACTATTTGTAGTTGGTTATCAACCAATATTATTATAGTATGTCATTTTAAGAGTTTGAGTTATAACTCTACTTTGAATTGTTGCAGTGTTATTGCTACTGTGGATTCACATTTTCTGATATCTTGTACCCATTAATTTGGGCAATGCATATATATGTTGTGTTTGTACTACTTGCGACTATTATTATGCAGAAACAGATTAATTTTGAGGACTATGAGCTTACTTGAATAGCTCTAGAAAACATTTTTCATTAAAATCTCTATTTACTTGTTTTATTTTCTATTTTTTCTTTGGGGGTTTTCTTCTTCTTAAGAATTTCATTTTGACATCTTTAACCTTTAATCACACCTATATGCAACTTTCACAGTAACTTCGCCACCGCCACCACCCTCTTTCGTTCTTTTCATTTTGGTAAAGACCCGATATATAAACATTTTAATTAATATAAAATAATTAAATAAAGAAACATTTATAGAGCCTAATATTTACGTTTTGTAGTTTGATTTGGCAACTTATTTTATTTTTTTATTCTTTTTTTTGTTCTTCAATATTTACATGTGATGGGTTTATACTATTTTAAATAAATATAAGGTGGAAAATATGTATTATCTCTTATAAACGGGTATATTTCTTAAAGCTAATTAAGAAACTTGAGTGTCAATATGGGTATATTTCATAATTTTCTTCGTGCTCAGTTTTGTTATTAGGAATTTAATCAGGAGATGAATGTGTAAAGTTATTACTCTTATGTTAGTAGTCTTTGACCAATTAGTTTTGTTCCTCTTATAATAAACTTTTCTTCAACTTCTCCTGTCAAGTAAATGAGTGTATATAAATGTTAAAATGAGATGACTTAAAAATTGCCTTCTTTGCTTTTGTTTGCAAACTCAAAAAAAAAAAAAGGTTTCGTTTTTCTATTCATGGCGACGTAGAACAAACTTCCTTGGTTATTTTTTGTTTAAGAATTCAAATTTCAACTTTACAACTTCAAAACTTCAAACTTTCAAAACTAAAATAAACTTAATTAATATTTTATCATAAATTAAATTAAAAAGTTTGAAATTTTATGAGTCAAATATGATTTTTACTTAAAAAAATTGATCAAAATTACTTTTTTTCCAATAGTTTAACTCTTCTTTAAAGAAAAAGTCATTATGATTACCAAATGCTATATATATAATATTTTTATATGTAAAAACATTTCATGAATAAATGGATCATAAGATAATTACCGTTTATTAGCGGTTTACCTTATCATCCCTTACTCATTTTCAAGTTTAAACTTCAATGTGTCAAATTAGGATCAATCATGTTGAGATTACATTGTATATCCTAGTTTGCTAGTTAGTTGAGGGATTATCTAGTTAGCTAGTTGATTAGCTTGTTAGTTAGTTATTTAGCTTGATGTTAGTTTTGAGTTTGTTACAAGAAGTTATTAGAAGGGCAACAATGTAAATTCATATTATTAGTTAGTTAGGAGGTTGTAACTAACTTTTCCATTTTCCATTTCCTACAAATACATAAAGAGGAAGTAGTAGCAAGTAATTCATTTGCCTCATCTTCTCATCCGGCTCTCTCTTCTCTTCTTCCTTCTTTCTTTCCTTCTTTCTTCTTCTTCCCTTCCTAAATACACTACCACCTGAGGTAGGATAACTTCGACATGGTATCGAGCTTCTACGATCACATAGTCGGCTCAATACTAAAGAACCGCTTAATCAACGCCCATTTTCATTTGTTTACTGGATCTTGCATCACAAAGATCCGTTAACTTCTTTTCGATCTGTTAGTTTTCTCCTTCTTCCTTTTTCACTTTTCTCGCCGCATTTCAATCGCTTCACCGGCTCTCAATCTTGCGGATCACAATCCGAAGGTCAATCAAAATCGAGATCACGTAGCAGACTAACGATGCATCGTATATGCATCCATCGAGTGCTACATCACGCTGATTCCACTAAGTTTACGGATCTCGTTATAAGGCTTGGAAGAGAAAGGTTCTTCGAGCTTTGTCTGCGAAGAACAAAGCAGGCTTCATCAATGGAAAATCACAGCCGCCCGCTAGTTCACCGCATTTCACTCACCCGGGAGAGGCGTGACGACATGGTCACTCGGATCTTAAACTCTCTTCGCGAACTAAGTGACAGCCTACAATATGTAAACAATGCCAAGAGAGTTATGGGATGAATTGAGGATGTATGATCAACCTAACGGAGCCAAATCACCAACTTCAACAAGAAGTCACCGACTGCACACAAGGAAACTGGATATCACCAAAGCCTATTACAATAACACGTATGTCATGAGGACTGAGCATTGATGCTCAGCGTGCAAGCAGGTTTGCTCACGCACATGTGGAGGCAACAAAAATGCAGCCAAGGCCGAGCAGATTTAAGGCTTATCCAGCCTCCTAACGGGCCTAAAATGAGGTCTACACAACAGAAGAGGTAACATCCCCTACGATGACTCCACTCCTACCATGGCACAAACCTTTCTCCATCTTAACAAAGAGGAAAGCAAAGTGGGAGCTTAGACCTCATTGTCGAGTTCATTCGATTCCACTTCCGAATGTAACAAGTGGGATCTACCGAGGTTAGTAAGCATCGTCCAAACAAACAAAGAACAACAGCTATAATTCTAGCTGGCAAGAGCAGTTGGAAGAACAACTGGCGTGATCAAGGAATGGATCGTGGATTCAAAACCAACTTTGTGCCCAGGACCTGAGGGAAACTCTAATAGATCCGGAAATTCATATGCGCTCACAAGGAACTATCTGCTCGTGATTACCGTGTATAAGATCGACATGCTGAGAGTAAATGCGATAAATTTCACGCTTTTCCAAGGTTTCAAGTTCATCTGAGGAAGAAATTTCAAAAGTGAATTCTGCAAAGTGGAAGGAGACAAAAGAATAAAGCTGGATGTAGTTTAACTTTGCCAAGCTCGATAAAAGTTCAACAAGAGAACTAATGAGTTTTCTGGGAGCATCACCGTGACGGGAAACAACACACCAAGGACAAATCACGCATCATTCTCGCGTACATTCTATGGACAAGGCCGTTGCAAATCTTGTGGTATTTTAGCTTTTTGCCACTCCTCTATAACTCGATATCGTGATTTATCACGTAGGAGTGCACCACTCCATCTCATCAACAAGGCGGATCATGCACTGAGCCACAAATCATACGACCTATAACAGCATCCCTTTTAACCAAAATTAGAACACTATCTTTTATCCCTTCCTAGTAACTTTGCCAAATGGTTATAAAGTGAAAGTGACCAACTGAGAAGTGATGTTCGAGTCCGGAAGATTAACTTCAGATAAGGTGTTATTTTGTGGCCTAGTTTCAAGTTTAATCATATCATCCATTGTTCGCACTGCAACTTCAAGGTGATAATCGCTTTAACTGGGCCTTTCTGCTTTCACGCAGTGGCCCTCTCTTACCGAAGAGCCCTCCCTCGAAATCGTGAGCCAAAGAATGGATTATACTTCATTCGCCCAAAGGTCACAATAAATCGTAGCTTCATCACCCCTCGTCTACAAAAGGCTCTCATTTACTTTCCCGTAATGATTGTTGCTCTCTTTCCCCGTCTCTACTAGCACAAGTCTTCTTTCTGATAAACATAAACAAGCCTGTATTCCTTTTACCGATATGTCATCCGTAAGATCCATTCATACAAATAATGAAAATACATGCTGTGCAAAACAGCTTCTTTCATTTCTCGATTCTTCTCATTCTCACAACGTGCACATCTCATGGAAATGATGAAACTATCCGTGGCATACAAGATTAGGACATGTACCCTTTAGTAAAATGAAAGGAATGACTACAATACCAACCACATTTGCAACCAAACAACCCTTTTCAGACAACTGGTCCCTACGGCCGCACATACTGCATCACCTTTCCTCGCGTAAATCACTCTCTCATTCAACCAAAATCCTGTGACTCCATTACATACTGCATCTACGGGACCATACCATACACCTACTCATTTAAAATCACGTATACTTCCAACTGCAGGATGATTTTAGCATCCACCCTGACACAACTCCTTAACTGCAAAAGTAATGCATTACAAGCCACAAAGTGCCCGATTTCTAAGTGACGGGAAAACCAACTTGATTCCAAGATTAAAAGCCGTGGAGAACCGATAATGGCTCGAGTTCATCAACAAAGAAACCAAAGGAATTTCTAAGCAACATGTAGGAATCCTACATCGTAAAACCCGTCTATACACACCACAACAAAATGGCCAAGTGGGAGTAGAAAATACAAAATACCGGAAACAAATAGATCACTACTATACCACTCCAAATTACCAAGTTCTCGGGGGAATGCATTCCTCGACCGCCACTTACCTTTATCAATAAATGTAATTACCATCAACTTCAACAAATACACGCAACACTCCTTTTGAAAAGCTATACCACAAACCACCTACATACTACCAGATCTTTGGTCGCTTTGCCTCATCAAGTTACTAAACCTCACAAAGACAAATTTGATCCCAAGAGCTACACTCTATATATTTGTAGCCATCTTTCAATACAAAAGGTTACAAGGTTCGGATTCGTATACTCAATAGAATTCATGTTTCCGTGAGACGCCCCATTCTACAGCATATTTTTCCGCTTATTCTTCCCTGAGCCCTAACTTTTTGGTCTAATTTCAACAAGCTCAACTTTCATTCTACAAATCAATCATAAGAACACCTTAGCATCAAGCTATGATCTCGATGAAAATGCCCCAATACGCTACTACTCCCACCAATAACACAATGCCACCTAAATACACACACAAAATGTCAGTTCAACCTATCGCGACCCGATCGTGGTACCAATACCTCGATGATCTTGACCAAACCATGCCCAAACACCACTGCACACCTGTAAGGTCCAATGTATCACATATCGTGCCGGGTTACTAAAAGACTACGCTATAAACCATTATCCAACCAAACACTAGCCTACCCGCAACATCTCCCACACATTGCTTCCAATAATTTCCTTCGGATCCATTAACCATCGCAGGTCCTTTATATTATCACAACCTTGTCTTAATGAAGAGCAAATGTAGCATCGTGCCGGCAACAAAGAATGAATGTTGAGTTTGAAGCACTTCATGCAAATAACACTTCGACTTAAACATCCTTCCACCGTAACACCATAAAGCCGCAGTCGGGTGTATAGCATCAAACAAAAGCTGAATGGTATCGTGGAGAGGTGCCAAAGCCGTATCAATGTGAAAGGATACACACAACAGTTACCGGTATGCACTCATAACGAACTTTCACCCGCTTGAGCCAAGATGCCAACCATTAGACTCCGATTGACTGGGCTGGGTGTGACGGGATGGCAGCCAACAGATGTGTAAACAATGCATTTCTTCAAATGAGATTTACACTTATAGTTGTATACGGCATTTGCCATGTGGACCGCCGCGAATGATTTACAGAATGGCACGCAAACTCAACAAGTCTTTATATATCCAAACAAGCCAGCGTACAATGGTACGAAATCGCATCCTTATACTCTAGGCTATTCCCATTCCAAAGGGTGATTATTCTCTGCTCTTCTGTAAAAGGAAACCTGATTTTTTGTTAGTTTCATGGTAATTACACCGTGGCCGCACTGGTGGAGATCAGGAATTTCAAGCCCTTCCTCCACGGCCGGCCTTAAAACAAAGGACCTAGGAAAACTTCATTATTTTCAGGATGTAAATCATTCATGTGCCAATCGGAGTACTCATTTCCAAAGGAAATTTGTCACGAAGCCGTTGAAAGAATTGACTGTATCTTATTAATTGACAACATCTTCACCATCCAAACGTGAAGCCAAGAGCCGACGAAGGCACTACTCAAGACCCTAAACTTGGTCATGTTTAAGCTACAGGAAGTTGACTTTCTCACACACACAAAGAATGTACATAAATTACAAGCAGGCCAACATTTAAGTCACATATGTGTTCTCCTAGAGATTAATATCTACAAAGAAACATACACAAGATATATCAAAGGCAAATTTAGATCACGCTGATTGTTTTATCACACAAACCCGATCTCACAATCACCGCCATCAGGATTCCGATCGGCATCTTGTCCAAGATCTCTGTAAGGCCGGCAGTTGGCTAAGGCGTATATTCCTTAAAGATAAAGTGTCATCATGGAAATCCAAGAAACAACAATGTTGTCTTTTATTCTCGTGAGTAGCTGCATTATAGAGCAACGCCGATAAAGTGGTAGAGAACTTGTTTGGTTACACGATTACTGGCTGCAACTACCAGTGGACATGTTCATCACGATTCATGTGTTTTATGATAGCCAAGCAAAGCAATACACATTTGCAAGAAATCCCGTGTTTCATTAACGAGCAAACACATCGGCGTGGATCAAGATTTCATCTGGATAAACTTCAAGAAGGCCTCTATTGCACTTCATCACATTCCCACCACAGATGCCTGCGTACATCCCGATAAAGCCCCCACTCGACCAAACACTCGATCATTCCAACAAGTTGTCACGGTGGCTCACCTCCTCCAACTCGGCGTGGGGTGTCGAGATTACATTGTATATCCTAGTTTGCTAGTTAGTTGAGGGATTATCTAGTTAGCTAGTTGATTAGCTTGTTAGTTAGTTGATTGGGCCTTGACATTAGTTTTCGAGTTTGTTACAAGTTAGTTATTAGAAGCGGCAACAATGTAAATTCATATTATTAGTTACTAGGAGGTTGTAACTAACTTTTCCATTTTCCATTTCCCTACAATACACAAAGCGTATAAGTAGTAGGCAAAGCAAGTAATTCATTTGCCTCATCTTCTCATCTGTTGTTCTCTTTTCTCTTCTTTCTTTTCCTTCTTCTTCTTCTTCCTTCCTCGCCTGCGACTCCATCAATGGAGGTAGGATAACTTCGACAAATCAAATTATTATATATCCCTTTGTATTTAGTTTAATGTAATAAACTCACATTATTATAAATATATTGGTTCTTAAATAACCTGAGGAGTGAGGGAGCTAAACAAAAAGGATACTTCCTCCCTCTCACTTTGGATGCCTACAATGAAATCCTACTATTCTTGTAGATTGGGGACTGTCCCAATCCCAGTAGGTGCGGGAAGGTTTCCTTCTCTGTTTTGTTTGACAGTTTCTTAATAAAAAAGATCCACTCTCAATAGAGTTGGATGAGTTTTTTTTTAAAAAAGATGGAATGTATATAACTAAACAAACTAACAAAAGATAAAATGCAGAAACAGAAGCTTATATTAAAAGAAGGTACAAGAATAAAACACACATAAAGATTCATTTTTATTCGAACTTTCATTTAACTATTAAAGGACATTTTTCTATCTCAATCATTACTTGAATGCTCACCAAACACATCCGAACTATCAATTGCTCACTTTTCCTATTCAAATTTAAAACGGTACCATCGATAAACTAACGTTTGTTTCGATAAACATACTGTACTTGATAGTTCCGATCATCAATGCTTGATCAAATTTATTCACTACAAATTCTATTTACGTGAAACTTTCTTTTTAACTTGCAATTCTCTAGGATTCATTTTCCAAAAAAACATTTAAAAAAAAAATCATCAGTTTATTTGTGTAGGATTATTTTACTACCACCACTTCTTCCGAATATAGATGCAAAGAACAAAACCCAATCACTACTTGACCCTACGGCAGTCAGAGCTTGCATGTTGTTGACGTTGTGCCCTAAAAAAAATTATATATCAAATGCTCATCAAAACACATCTCAAAACGCGTTTGACACCTTTTTGGGTTGGGGGAGGAAATGGGGATCTCCAGAGCATGCATGCATGCAACAACTTTCAATTCTATCAATGTAACAAGGGACGGTTGAGGAACTTAAGTATGAACCTAATTAAGCAGGCTGCTTTACTCTACAAGAATCACTTTATTCCTTTCAACACCAATTATCGAGCGATCGATCGAGGCCTTCAATTTCACCATCGTAAATTTATATATATATATATATATAATAAAGAAAGATTTAAGCAAGTATATAAGAACATTTCTAAGCTTATCATTGTTATTTTTCCTTTTTATCAATTTTTGAATATTTTTATTTTTTTTATTTTTTTTATTTTTTTTATTTTTTTTATTTTTTTTATTTTTTTTATTTTTTTTATTTTTTTTATTTTTTTTATTTTTTTTATTTTTTTTATTTTTTTTATGATAATTTATAATTAAAAGAATATAAAAATTAACAGCTTTTATCATAAAAAATGGACAGTTTATTCATATATATATAATTATCTTTAATTTCAGTCGCTAAATTTGGCTAAGTTAAAATGTGTAAATTTATTACTCAATTAAAAGGTAAAGAAGATGAAGAGATTTTAGGTGATGTTTAAGTATAGTCTAATACTAAGAACCTTCATATTTTTCTGATGTTCTGTGCTAGCAAAGACGAAGGATAATTTTTGATACGTTTCATTATTATTAGTGAGCTTTTCTTAACAATATTTCCACGATAAGTGTTGCATTGTAATACCGTGTATTAGAATATAGATTATTACTTATTATCGTGGTTTGTTAATATGCTATTTTTTTCAAGAAATTCTTAATTAATAATTCTTTGTAATTTCTTAATATGTTTTCCCAAAATATGTCTTATGTGTAATTTGTAACTTTTTGTATCGATGATCGATAAAAGTTAGTATGGACAGATAAATGTTTCTATCATTAATAAGTATGGGCCTCTGAGTTTGGTCCTTATATCCTGAATTTTTTTATTAGAAACGATTTCCCGTTAAATGAGCCTTATATGGTGCGAATTAAATACACATTGAATATCAAATGCCTAATACAAAAAAAAAGAAACTCTTTTGTGTCGCAAGAACTTCATAGTAATTTTGTACCGAATTTCACGCGTAATTTTCTGATTTATAAGAGATGATCGATGAAATTTTTGAGACATAGTATGATCAAATGATGTGACGAAATGGCTATTTGAAAATTGGTTAAAAAATCAATAAAGAAATTGAATCGATAATGAAAAGCTTAGTTATAACTTTTATTCTTTAAATTTTAAATATTACGTATTGATATAAATTAAAGAAAAGACCAAGAAAGTATAAAAGGAGAAACAAAAGAAAATAAGAAAAAAAATAAGAAAAATAGAAAAAATGATATCACACATTTCTCTTCATTGCTTTCACAAGACATATATATTCGATTTGTAATCTTCAAGATCACAAATACCATGCCTTTTCAATAACAAATCATTTGCCAAACATAAAGCCAATATAAATTTGCTCGACATTATAAATTATAATAAAAATTTTAAGGAATGATACTTAGGATAGTTAAAAACTAATAAACATATTCAATACTTATATTAATTTATTATAATTAAGTTGATATAATGAAAGTGAAAATATATAATTAATTAGTAACTATGATTTGCTGATAGGGATATATATCGCGCATTCATTTAATTGTATAAAAATATGTCCTATGACAATTCTCTGGGATTAAGAAAGTTTTCTATTTTATTTTATAAGTTCAGCCCGATGACGGGCGCAATTAAAACACACACTTTTTATCTATTTTTATAATTTTTGACAATAAATCTCATGTCGAGGTCAGCAATAAAAAACGCTTTTAAAGTATAAGTGTGTTACTGTAAATTCAAGCTTTAATTTGTTATTCAGTTCACCATATATATTGTCAAATAAATACTTTATAAAATATTTAGGGGGTCAAAGTACCCCATTGAAGTATGAGTGTGTTACTACAAATTCAACCATAATATAGGGTGTTTATTTTAGTATTTTTCTTTCAAGTTACCAAATTATTATTTCAATACTATAAGTCACGTGGATATAAAGTTTTATAGTATATGGCGCTGCTCTTTACTGTAAGTGACATACATATTCTTTTTAAAACAATTTAGACAAAGTTAAAATACAAAACCTTCTATTTAACATATAACATATTGGTATTGTGAAGGAAACTAATAGTAATCATACCAGGAGGCACAAAACACGAAATCTACTTTGATATGTTTTTGTATGCAATTTTAGGATAACGTGCTTCAATTTCGAAAGATTTTCAAAATTAAAATAACAATCACAACATTCTGAGGCTACCGTTAATATATAATCAAAACATATATATGAAAGCTACATAGCTCCATTTTGCTTAGAGAAGATAATTATACTTACTTTAATATGTAATTTCAAGAGCTGTGTACATTGCGATGTTTCGATCATAAGATTGATCCGTTCCGTTCGCTTGCCTCGTTTAATATATTTTTTGAAAAATTGTCCCGCTTCACCCCATCCTATTAAGTCCCTCCATGCCGCTACCCCGTTAGCTTCTTTCTCATTTTTTTTTTCTCTTAATTTTTTATTTTGTAATATTTTATTTAACGATTATCGATTAAATTTAAATTTTAGTTTGCCGAGAAGATATAAAAAGTTTTATACATCAACAGAAGTATTGAAACCAAACAAAAATTAAAGGTTATAATATCTTTCAAAATAGTTTTAAATAAGTCTTTAATTTTATATTCTCGTGAAGCTTAAAATTCTCTTAAATTTTTGCATAGTTAGTATCTTGTAATTAGTATTATATATATATATATATATATATATATATATATATATATATATATATATATATATATATATATATATATATAAAATCATCAACATTTAATTATTCCTATCCACAAAAAGTAAGAAGACAAGAGATGAAGAAGAAATCAAAGAAATCACATCCTGTGAGTGAACCGTGATTCCAATATTTTAGCTTAGGCATGTTTTTATTCAAAACCCACCACCTCGCCCCGCCCCGTTTAAGTCTTCCCCCGCCCCGTCCTAGAATTTGCCTCGCCTCTTCTCCGCCCCACCCCCTCCCCGCCCCAATTGCCATTCCTATTCACTTATAAATGATAATGAAATTGAGAAGAGTCTCGTATTTTTATAATAACTAAAATCTTGACAAATTTTTGTTTTATAACAAGTTGGTATTCGTGTTGGTAATACGCGGGCGAATTTATATATTATTTTCAAAACGTGAACTCGTGGTATTTCGTGAAAATTGTGTATTTTATGATATATTTTTTAAAATTAGTATAATATTATATGTTGTCATCCATACTATGTATAGTTTCAATCATAAGACTTTATTGAACGTTGTTATTTACTTTGGAGACTTTGGGAACACCCCACTTGACACCTCTTTTTTTTTTTTTTTTGATAGTGCACCCATATTCTAGAAATTCTAGATTCGCCTTGCAAGCTGTGTTGTAAAATAAGAGCAAACAATTAATAATATAAAACAAGAGTAGACAAAGATGTAGAGAAACAAAAGGAGTCCCAGATCGAACGACAAAAAATTTAAAGTTCCAAAACGACACTAAATTTTTTGTTCAACCAAAACGACACCCTGCCTCTTAACGAGGTTCTCATAATTTTGAACTCATTAGCTGTCAATCTAGGTTCATTATTTTTTTATAAAAAAAATTAAGAAACCTTGCTGCTATGAAAACGAGCTCTTTTCTTTTAAAAAAATAACAAATTCTTACCTGAAAGTACAAATGTGGGCATTATATGCTGTTGTTTCTATGTGATGGTTATAATAATAATAATAATAATAATAATAATAATAAACAACATACAAGAAGTAAATTCAATAATAATAAAAAATTAATATAATTAATTTTATAATTATTAATTTTTACGTTTTAAATTATTTTTTTAAAATTATGAATTTAATTTAAATTTGAAAGATTAAAAGTTAATATTTCATAAAAATATTTTTTTTTATTTTTCGACCGCTAAAGGTAAAGTGTAAAAAAATATTAAAAAAGTCGTCATACAATTGTGCATGTACCTACACGTTTTAAAGAAGTTATAAAAATAAAGAGGCCTTTTCGTAATTAATTAAGTTTTTGCTTATAAAAATAACTAGTAATTGTTAAATTAAATCTATCATAACATTACGCCAGCTTATTTTTACTAAGAAAAACATTAATCAATTAAAAAAATTGTAACTAATAAATTTGTACGAGGCCGTTTTCGGTGCGCTTCTGACACCATTGATTAATGTTTTTGCTTATTAAAAATAACTCCATGAACCTTGCCGATAGATTTAACTTTAACACAGTTATTTTTTTATAAGCAAGAAAATTAATTAATTACGAAAGATATTTTTATTTTTTATAACTATTTATGATGTGTAGGTACATGCACACCGTATTCTTAATATTTTTTTACACTTTTTAATTTTTTTAATTTTTTTAATTTTTTTAATTTTTTTATATATATATATATATATATATATATATATATATATATAGAGAGAGAGAGAGAGAGAGAGAGAGAGAGAGTTTCCTGCATGATGTACTGTGGAGTCCCTCCGAGGTGAGATTGACTTTTGGTACTAACCTTCTTCCCAACAGTAACCTATATCTATTCCTCCTTACAAAATGGCTCTAAATGAACCTTAAACTCAATATATATATATATATATAATTTTTCAAATTTAAAATTTAGTTGGATTTGAGTTTTTTAAAAAGTTTTAAAATTGCTTTAAAATAAAAATAAATTGTGAGACCTTGTTGTTGTGGCAACGAGGTGTCCATTTTGGCTCTAACGTATAACCCAAAGGTCCATTTCAACTTTAAAGAAAATTTTATCCATTTCAGACGACTCAAACAAAAGAGGAGATTTATTTTAAACAAAAATGTAGAGAAACAAAAGAGAAGAATTTTTTTAATTTCTTTCCGGTGCTTCAAGTCTTTAAGTGTCCAACTTTATTTCATATCACACTCCACGTTCCTATTTATCATATTATTATACAAGTTTGAAAGCCTTCTGTTTAAAAATTGCATTATCATTTCGCTTTCTGACAAAACTATTTCAATAATATTTTTTGTATTAAAAAGTAAATATACATCACCATAAATATTATTAGACTATTAAATTAAATAAGAAATTATAATTAAATACTTATATTTGTATTATTTGTTATATTATTATTTAATTTACGTTATTTAACTTTATTCAAATTTAATTAATTGCTTATCGTCATCTTCATCGAATATAAAAACTCAAAGTCATAGTATTATGGTTATTTCTTTCATTTAATTATTTTTCTTTTGTTATTTTTTAAAGATTTATTTCTATATTTTCTACTAAAATAATATATTTTTTATATTGTTTGTTTTTTGTTTTTGGGGTTTTTTTTTTTTTATGAATTTTGAGTTTTTTTAATTTTTTATTTTTGCTTTTATAATTTAATAATTTAATAATCAGACAAATAGCGAATATTATAACTCATTATTTAGTCAAATATCTTTATATATATATATATATACGAAATTTTTTTACCTGGGTACAAAAAATATTATAAGAGTATTGTTTAAATGTAGGCAAAATAATCGTCTCATATTTGATTGATTGGATATGTCGAACTTCCAACTTTTAGTATAATATGATATGATAATTAATATTTAAAAAACTAAAAAAATAAAAAAAAACACTATAAATTATCATAATTAAATATTATTATTTAATTAAATATTTAAAATGATATGATTTAAATATTACTATATTAATAGATATTTAATTTAGTTTGACTTCAATGCATGATAAAAAATATTATCATTTTGTTAGATATTTAATTTGATTTTAATTCAATAAATGATAAAATATTATTATATAGCTTCAACAAGAGTTAAAGAGAATATTATTTTTCTCATTTCTATAATGAATTTATATTAATGACCATTTGATAAAATATTTTCGCATAAATTACAATTATATAAAGAATTCAATATAATTTGGTTTCGAATGCATATCGAAAATAATACTCAATTTGTCAATTTTATTTGATTATAAATTACATTTATCATATTGTTAATAATGATATCGTTCTACATATATCATCTAATTAACGCAAGCATTACTCATACTTGAGACACACAACGCACGTGTTCGTAACTAGTTAGGAATACAAAATATTTTAATAATTTTAAGTAACAAGTTATAAGATATTAAATATTTTTTCTCTCATATAATTTAAATATTTATTATTAAATATTTAATCTTAATAGACTCAATTCTCGAGTCTCATCTTACATAAATTTTCCTCTCGTGTGATCTTAGTTTAATTTTTTCGCTTGAGTAATTTAAGTACTTTGTCTTTGCTCAATATTACTTAAAATAATATGATAAATCTCTGTTGTTATCATCTTTTATATTTTCTTAATTCACCGCCTTTTGAGCCGTTAAAATATCTAGAAATTGTTTGTCAAATATCATAAAAACATGCATGACATCGTGGTTTAATTTCTACTTAAAACTTTTACATGAAATTTATTTAAAAGATATCTAAAATTAATCAAACCATATTGATGTGGAAGAGAAACCAAGAAAAATTAATTCATTATCTATAGTTTCAATATAATACTATTAATTTACTAAGTTACTATCAGAATACTTTTTGTTCGGACATGGTTTTGACTATTATTATTTCCCATAGTTTTACTAATATCTTTATTGCATTTCTTTGATTTGCCCATTTTATTTGGGTGATTGTGATGAAAATAAAAAACTATAAAGATAAAAACTATAAAGAAAATTTAATTATATATGAATATTTAATTTAAATATTTATTTTTTGAAAAAAAAAAGAAGAAATTCAACTTACAGACTCAAAAATTGCAAACTCAAAATATCCAAATTAATTCATCCGAAATGGAACTTAATAAAATTTATCAATCTAAATTTATTTGAATTGTAATTTATTTTATTAGAAATCAAAATTTCAGATTGAAATATTAATATTCAATTCAAAATACGTTGTTGAAAAAAAATATTTTATTTTAAAATAGTGGATTCTTATTTATCTATTGAAACCTCATATTTTGTTTCTCTTTTTTTCATTTCTGGCATTGCCTAATACTATTATATAAAAGTAGAATTACAAAAGGAGTATTTACATAAAATATTAATTATTGACATCATGGAGGAAGATCATGGGTGAGGTTATGAAAGGCGTGTGAGATTATGGAGGAGGTCAATGAAGTTGGGGGACTTAATTAATAGAGTAGTGAACATCCCACTAATAGAGTATCAAATAAAAATGATTTACTAAATGAACAGGTAAAAAGGAAAATGTATTTGTAGTATATAATGAAACCGAGGAGTAAGTAATTATTTTAGTTGCAGGGGCGTTTTTATAAATTTGTAGACTCGAGAAGGCGGTTTGACAGGAGGGAGATTAGTACAAATAGGCTTGATCGTTAAACCCAACTCCTCTGTATTTGCTCTTCTTTCTTCTTCCTCAAAATGGTTAAAGGAAACGAGATTAGGGAAATGCGTGCTCTAATCGAGAGGCTGTTTGGAGAAATGAATTCCAGGCAGAACAAATTTGAACAAACAATTCTAGAGTTGAAAGAACAGATTGAGTCTTCTAGGGCTCAAGGGGAAGGCGGAAAAGGGGTCGAATCTGCCATGAATGCTTCCTCTGCCGGCAATGGAAACCTGTCTGCGCTTCAGGTACAAAACAAAACTCTTCCTCTTTTCACTTGCCCGCTTCTCTACAGTTGATTTTCCATTTTATTTTACTTTTAATCTTTGCTCTGTTGTGTGGATTGATGTTTTACTGTTGCTGATTCCTTCCTTAAGGAGAAGGAGAATGTGAAGGGGCGCGGGAAAACCCTAACAGCCACTGGACCTAATGAGAAGCGAAAGAAAAAGCATGTTTCCCTGATGGAAGATGAGAGTGAGGATGTTGTTGACGATCCGACTGTTGACATGGTGATATCATTGGACGCTGTAGTAGAATATTCTAAGCCATACGAAGGTGGTTCCTGTGTAACCGGGTATCATGGTAAGCGACCCTTGACTGTGCTAATGGATGCCGGGGGGACTTCTCACAATTTTATCAATGAATCCTTAGCAGATGAGCTAGGTTGCGACACATTTCAAATCAAGCCTCGAACTGTTCGATCAGCTTTTGGGAAAATGGTGACCTCCAGAGCATGCAACAACTTCCAATTGTCACTGCAAGGCACCAAATTTAGTTTGAAAATGTATCTGCTTCCATTGTCGTCAAACTGTGACATTGTATTAGGAAGCCAATGGATAGGCATCCTTGAGAAACTTATATTTAGTTCTGAAGGCGTGGAATTCTACTTTCAGGGTAAGAAGCAATTTACGCCTTTCAAAAAATCAACTGGAGGCAGCGAGCGCTGAGTAATAGGATCTGTTATTTTATATTATGTTTATACTTTATCTGTCTAGAATTCCGCACTATGTTTTTTAAAGGATAGTAGTAATTATGCTATTAAAGCTCCCCTAGTTTCTCTTTTATGCAATTTAGGAACTATTTGTACTTGATTATCTACCAATATTATATTATGTCATTTTAAGAGCTTTGAGTTATGAATTTCCATTGAGTTGTTGCAGTGTTATTGCTAATGTGGATTAACTTTTCTGATTTTTGGCCAATGTTATGTTTATACTACTGACTATTATTGTGCAATAACAATTAATGCTTCTCCTACTTGCACTTATTATATAAACATACTTATATTTTTCAATTTAATTTCTTAGCACAAACTTACCCTCAAATCTCCATTCACTTCTAGTTATCTTTACAATCTATTTTATTCCAATTTACCTGACTTGTTAATACTTATGAAAAAAATTTCATCTTACCTTAACGTCCTTTAGCTTAGTTCGCCTTTAAGTCAATTTAACATTCTTTATGTGCTATGACATCTTGTTATGTTCTACACCTTATTCTTTACATCCTTAGCCTTAGTTCTATTACTTACCATTTATCAACTTTATATGTATTTTATTATAGTTACTACATTAATTAGCTCACACCATTCTCTATACTAAACGACTCTTAATGGCTTTAGAAGAGAGCGCTGATAAGGAGTACATAACTTAGTTTGCTACTTATAGAGGTCTAACATCCAATTGGTAACTTCTCTTTTTATTAACATCTCAATCTCTAAGTTATGAACTTAGGCACGTCTACACATACATATTCCTTATAGGCACGTCTGTTATAAGTTACATAGTTAACCTTATTCATTTCTCCTTTAACCACTATTATGTTATTTATCTTAAATTCAATTAATCGGTATTTTCTTGAACTTTCACTAATTATAGTACGAGGCAATAGGAAACTTTGCAAGAAGACGATATTCTCTCTCTCACACACAGTCATATATATACCATAAAGGACAAGCTCACAGTGCCCACGTCATAGATCTCCAAATTCAATTTACTTCTACAACAACCATAGTATGCTCAACATCAATGAATTCGCAACACAAGCTCATATAAATCTTTATACTTATAACAACTCTACCGTATACTTCATTTCTTAAGAAGGGCTCTATATAGTACTTCATCATAAACTTAAGGATATATATATGTATATATCGTTTCCAAATATTAACTTAGATTCGTGGTTGAAGAAAGAAAGAGGGATGCCTCTACCTGCCTTGAATCATCGAGTTTTGCTTAGCTGACAATAACTTCAACCATAGACTTGCAGTCCTTCCAAGTCTTAGCTCCCAATCCTCAAGAACCAAACTATATTATTCCAAAAATTGAGCCAGCAACATCAAACAATTCACACAAGCAGCAACAACAATTATCAAACTTCAATACGGCACAAACTCGCGAATTTTTATCAAATACAAGGGTAGAAACACTTACTATAACTTGTAAACATTCTTGGCTATAATAGAGATGATTTCTCAAAAACTTTGCTAACTAGGGCTGCTCCAACCCGAGCTAATTCGACGAGACAATTCCGTGGTGATGCTATCCGTAGCTTCAAACAACCTACTGTCAAGATTGATTTGATGATTAATTCTTCTTTAATTTTTACACAGAACCTAGAGAGAAATATATCTCCAAGCAATCAGCTCCTTTTCCCAGATACTGTGTTTTAAGACATGATCATCCAAATGACTTTATGTATATGTAGATACACCTGACTTATTAGGGCTGCGACACACAGCCCCTTGCGGAGGAGGGAGGTCCGACGCGCAGCCCCGTGCGGCCTTCCTCCAGTTCATTTCGTCGACTCGTTCATGTCTTCAAATCTCCAACCTATCCTCCACGTGTAACCCATACTGTTTTACTTCTTAACAATTAACATACGTACATACACATTTAACTTAGCGGATAAGAAATTTCGGAATGTAACAACAAGACTGGGTAGGTTGAAATTTTAATAGGTAAAGATTTGCTCAGCCTTTGCCTAACCTGCGTCATTTACATCTCTAAACAAAAATGAAGTAATTGGCCACGTAAACCAATATATTGGGTCATATAAAGAACTCGTAGTATTATTTACTTAGTAATGACTTTTCTATTCATGCCTACGGATACTATAATTGGAATTTAATTAATTGCATAGCCAGCCAAAGACTTAAGATTGTCTAATCTAAGATCACAAGATAATTACTACAATTTGATAGCGCTTCAAAATCATATTCATAATAGTGATACCAATAATTTGCATCAATGTTAAGTAATTAGCTAGGATTAATTACCTTTATTTTAACACTACGCGTAACAGATCTCTTGTAAGGTTATAAACTTTATTTTAGTACTTAATTTGATTCTTAAATAACCTTGATGATAAAAAGATGTTTATGAAGGGTAGATATATGACTAAACCAAATTAGAACAAACATAATAATAATAATAATTATTATTATAGTACATCTTTGCAGTGAGTATCTGTTTTTGGACAATTAGGCATGGCAATTCTTATAGTACTTGGGAAGAAGGGTTAAACCAGTCATTTACTAACATTTTCATGATGCTCAGAGGTGTTTGTAAATTTTCTTGCCCTCTAAATTAGATGGAACATCTCATAGATAAAATTACCTGCCAAATTGGATTCAGCAAATTGTAAATTAATCATCAAAGTGCTAATGGTAGCTTCTTTACTTTTTGTTTGCAACAACTTTTTAGACCATAAATTTTAAAATTCATTCATTTTTTTTTAAAAACTTTATTCTAAATCAGAAAATGTCACCTAAATCGGGACTCATATAGAAAAACTTTATACTGATCCCTTGCATTTTCTTTTTCAGGTTATAAACTTCACATTAATATAGACTTTGATTAGACTGATAGAGTAATAAAAAGACAAAACCAAAAAAGAAAGATAAAAGGAGAGGACAGGTCAGTATATTGGGAGGACTTGTCCTGTGCCTGTGCTTGTTGTCACAATAATAATTAGTACAAATCCCTTTGCACCATTTTAAGAGTCTGCAGACAGCCCTCCTACTTTACCACTACCAATATCCCAGTGCCAGTCTGACGCACCATTTTTGTTTTTGCATGTAAAATAGAAAGCAACCTACCATGCACACAGAGAGACAGAGAGAAGATTAATAGGGAAAATGACAGCTTTGTGGTTTGTGATGGTTAAGTATGTTTGAATTTTGAGAATTTCTCCAAGCTGTTCTTAAGTTTTCTCAAGAATACAAGGTCTGTTTTCTACTCTTTATTTCTAATGCAGACCCTTTTTCTAATATAAGAATTCTTACCGGTTACATACAGCCTATTTTCAAGTCATGGATATAACGAATACAGTGTTCTTTTTTTTTTTTTTTGAAAAAATAAAATCCTTTCAACTTTTTCTGTTTTATAATGTGTTTTGCTTGGCTAATCTTTACCTTTTCAATCTGTTCCTTCAGATATTCTTTTTCATCTTCTTCAGCAGTGTGATTTAGGGGGTGGAGAGGTATGGGATGAACTGAGCTGTGCTTTTGTTCATAATGGGCTAGAGAAATTGCCTTACTTGTACAGAGCTAAGTATCAATCTTTAGTTGTCATCTTCTCCTAAAGAACATGAAACTAAGAAAAAGAAGCTGTTTAACTAGCATGGATTACTGGGAAGGGTCTTGCTAGTAGGGGTTTGGTAGCAATGTGTGGACAGAGTAGATACATATTGTTATTTCTGTTTCTTGGTAAGAACGGAACCCTACCCCCAACCCCCCAAAAAGAACTTCCATATATGTAAAATTGTTAACTGGTACTCAACATATGAAGAACTATACTATTGTGGTATTCAAGTTTTGTGCTAGCTAGTCTTGATAAATGATGATTGGTGAGTATTTGGTACTCATATCCCAGTTTACTTCTGTATGATGTTTTATGATGAATACAAGTTTGTCGGTATTCTGCTTATCCTATAGCTTATGAGTGGTTCTATTGGCTAGTGGGACTATTTGCTACCCGTATCTCTGAAAATGTTGTGCATTTCTTGCATTGTCGATCATCTCTCTGATATTTATTACACTTGTTAATCCACCTACTCTATAGTAGTAGCTCTGTTTGTATCCCTGATTATTGTACTTCTCTAAAAATTTTGTTACACGTGCTTTTACGATTTCCTCTAGTTTAAGTTTTGGGCGGAGTGAGGATAAGGAATTTCTTTTCTTGTGTCAAAATTTCCCTGAACTATTTCTCAGTTAACAGAATGGAATTATCTCAGGGTTGTGAAAATGAAGAAGGAACTTTGGTTTCCTAGTAGTGACATGCTATATGAAGTACTACCGAAATTGTCTACTAAGGATTTGCTGAAATTGAAACGCGTCTCAAAGGGATGGAAATGTCTTATATCTGACCGCAGTTTCATCCAAGTTCAGTTGAAAAAGATGGAACCTCTCGCAGGTTTCTTCTTCCAGGGTAGGTACCAGTGGTGTGATGAAGATTATGACTGGATCAGCTTCATACCTATAGAAAGAGTTACCACTAAAGTCCATATTGATGTTCTTGATTTCCTCCCAGAAAGTATTGTCATCCTGGATTCAATTTATGGACTTATCTGTTGTCGAAGTAGCTTTCCTTGTCATGTCCCCGTAATCTACATCTGCAACCCTGTGAATAAGGAGTGGAAAGAACTTCAGTGGCCAAATCCTTCCAGAGAAAGCTGCATAACCTTAGTTTTTGATCCATTCAAGAACCCAATTGATGCATTCACAAATTTTAAGGTTGTGATAGCTGACCAAAATGAAACTAGCACAGAAGGAGATGGATATTTCTCTTTTGACATTTATTCATCAGAAACAGGAGAATGGAGAAGATCCGGAGAGATTTGTCTTTGCAATCACAACATGCAGAAAAAGGGATGCGTCTGTGTACAGGGGATTCTATTTTGGCTTACTGATGGAGACCAAATCCTCATGTTTGATCCAGAAAATGAGATATCTTGGTTGATAATGGTACCACTCCCCACCACCCAGTTCAATTTAACACCTGAGATGTGCATAGGAGAAGCTGAAGGGAAGCTACATTATGTGTTGATTTCTGAGCACGGACTTCAGTTGTGGGTTCTTAAGGATCACTTCACTTCTCAATGGGATCTTACCTTTACTATCTCGTTGGAAGTGCTGGAAAAAGAAAACTACAAATATCTGTTCAGGGTAGCTGAAAAGTTGGCAAGAGACTACAATGCCGGCATTCCTTGGATTGGGACTCTCGCTTTCAAGGATAACATCTTGCTTATGAGGGTTGCAGCTGATATCTATTCGTATCACTTTGAGACAAGGAAGATGAGACACCTCTGCAGCCTTTCTGCTCTCGCTCCAGACCCTTTTTTTTCTGCTACTGTGGTTCCATATACGATGAGCTTAGTTCCACTTGCTTAGGCATAAAAAAGCCACTCTTTTCTCCTTTTAGTCCTCGGTTATAAATTATGTGCTCTTTCTACATATGCTTGGGATATGCATCAGTTTTTGTTCCATCCTTGGGGAGAGCATGTTTAGCAAGCCTTTAACTAGATAGTTTTTATATGGAATTGCATATGGATGCTGAAACAGAAATTGAACAGTAAAGTTAATACCACAGCCAGGCCTCTCTCTATGTTAAAAGAGTTTATTTGGAGTCAAAACTTTTAGTTGGTATTATATATGAGACATATTGTAGCTACATATATTTCTTGCTTTTCTTTGAATTGATTCTTTCAAGTAATTGTATTGACAAGCATTTATTTTGTCATTCAATTTGGTCTAGACTTGTTTAATACTCATAAAAATGTGCCACCAACAAAAAAAGAAAAAGATCTATTTTCCTTTTTCTTGGTGTTAGACAGCCTCTTTTTACACATTGATGGTTCATTTCACCTTCTCCTCCAAATCGGATGCAGAAACTTTTGGTACAATTTTTGCATCAAAAACACTACATAGTTCTGAAGAAGCTATATGAATACAAAAAATCCATATGCTTCCTTCTAAACTCAAAAAGCTTAAAACTTTATATGAAATCCTAAATGGTATACACAATGAACCGTCTTTCTCTAAATTTACAACAAAGAACTACAGAGCATCTGTCACCACGGGAGTCATATGGGACAAGAACCAAGAGGAGGAGGAGAGCAAATATTCAAATATACTGCGCCAATGTGTGGAGACGTCGAGATTAGATAACGCCCAAGCCATTCACGCGAAACTGCTGAAAACTTCAGGCAGCATGACTTCGCTATACTTACACAACCATCTTCTAAATGCTTATGTGAAATGCGGTGACACCGCAAACGGACTCAAACTGTTTGATGAAATGACTCAGAGAAATGTGGTGTCTTGGACTGCCCTCATTGCTGGCTTTGTGCAAAAGGGCTTCCCTATTGAAGCTTTCTCTTTGTTTACCCGTATGCACCGGAGTGGGATGAAGCCTAATGAGTTCACTTTCGTGAGTGCCCTCCACGCTTGCTCGTTTGAGGATAGATTAAGCTTGACTAATGCATACCAAGTATATGGACTAATCACAAGACTTGGGTTTGACTCTAATGTTTACTTAGTGAATGCTATTTTGACGACTTTGATAAGGCACGGTAGATTAGGTGAAGCATTGAAAGTTTTTGAGCGGTGTTCCAACAAAGATATTGTTACTTGGAATGCAATGCTAGGTGGTTGCATGCAATTTTGTTGCTCACAGGTACCAAGGCTTTGGTACCGGATGATCCACGAAGGAGTTGTACCAGATAACTTCAGTTTTGCTAGTGTTCTTACTGGGTTAGCAGAGCTTTTTGTTCTTGATTTGGGTGTGCAAGTACATACCCAGCTTGTTAAGTCTGGTCATGGAAGTGAGATGTGTGTAGGGAACTCTTTGGTGGATATGTATTTGAAAAATCGAAGCTTGGTTGAGGGTTTCAAAGCGTTCGAGGAGATCTGTTTTAAAGACGTTTGTTCCTGGACGCAAATGGCAGCAGGGTGTTTGAATTGTGACGAGCCAATTGAAGCTCTCAGGGTCATTGGAGAAATGAGGAGGGCAGGAGTAATGCCTAATAAGTTTACTCTGGCAACTGCTATTAATGCATGTGCCAATACAGCTTCTTTCAGAGAAGGGGAGAAAGTTCATGGCTTGAGGATCAAACTTGGGGATGACATTGATGTCTGTGTAGATAATGCATTGCTAGACATGTACGCCAAATGCGGTTGCATGGATGGGGCATTCATGGTTTTTCAATCGATGGGTGAACGCACTACTGTTTCATGGACCACTATGATTATGGGCTATGCACAAAACGGACATCCCAGGAAAGCTCTTGAAATTTTCCATCAGATGAAGGAGGAAGGAGCAGAGCCTAATTACATTACCTTCATATGTGTGCTTTATGCTTGCAGCCAAGGAGGACTTATCAACGAGGGATGGAAGTATTTCACTTCAATGAGTGATAACTACGGTATTCTCCCCGGAGAAGATCATTATGCTTGTATGGTGAATCTCCTTGGACGTGCTGGACGCATTAGAGAAGCTGAGGAACTAATCTTGAGCATGCCCTTTCAACCAGGTTTGTTGGTCTGGCAAACGTTGCTTGGGGCATCCCGGCTTTATGGAGATATGGAAACAGCAAAGCGAGCAGCAGAACGAGCTTTACAAGTCAACAAAGTTGATCCGTCAATCTATGTGTTATTGTCCAATACATTTGCTGGTTTGCAAAACTGGGATGGTGTTGGAACTGTGAGGGAATTGATGCAAAGCAGGGATGTCAATAAAGTTCCTGGCTCCAGTTGGTTTTAAATGTCGAGAAAGAATCCTTTGGTGTAACTTTGATTCTTCTAGCTTGAATGATGAACCAGCGGCAAAAATATCCGATTCATTTTCAAGTAATACGTGGAGTAACTCCTAATATAATAGTAAAAACAAGACGTATTGGTGAATCAACTTATCAAGTTCCTATTTGTAATAAGATTCACACAAGGAATAACATTTATCATTAGTTGACGCAAGAACTTGTATATATTTGGCCTTTTTGTTTTAGAAATTTTCCTGTTGATGCTGTTCTCTGCTCTTAATTGCAGATAAATTAACTCAGATTTTAAGTTACACGTTGCTTTTTTACGAGTTCAGAATGAACAACAAAATAATTATAAATTTTCAAATCGGACACTTTGAAATTTATGTTAACAAAATAGAACATCTCGTTACAATCCGTTACCGGCTGTTTTTGCATTTAAAATATATAAATAGGTAGACCTCATTTGACTTCCAATGAGGCTTTATTTTCTTTATTAAAAAGAATTTATTTTTACCTGATTGATCTGTCAATAGAGGCTTGAGTTTATTTATTTTTTTAATTGTATTTGTACTGGACCTAACCAACGAGGTGCAGCCCCGAGATACAT